>SJYX01023920.1:70928-191911 GCA_006410675.1 Oreotragus oreotragus | reverse complement strand
AAGTTAAATAAGCAGGGAGACAATATACAGCCTTGACGTACTCCTTTTCCTATTTGGAACCAGTCTGTTGTTCCATGTGCAGTTCTAACTGTTGCTTCCTGACCTGCATACAGATTTCTCAAGAGGCTGGTTAGGTGGTCTGGTATTCCCATCTCTATCAGAATTTTCCACAGTTTATTGTGATCCACACAGTCAAAGGCTTTGGCATAGTCAATAAAGCAGAAATAGATGTTTTTCTGGAACTCTCTTGCTTTTTCCATGATCCAGCGGATGTTGGCAATTTGATCTCTGGTTCCTCTGCCTTTTCTAAAACCAGCTTGAACATCCTAAGATGTGCTTTATGTTGTTGGATCTTGGGAAGAGCAGTGTGTAGCTTCTGGAAACACTAACATCAGTTAGTACGATTGGATGACACCTGAAAAGTAGCTCACTTCCAAATCACTGAAGGGTACACAGTGCTGAACTGGCAGGTTTTTTTTTTTTTTTTTTTTGGCTTTTTCATGTACTTGGGCCGTTGAACTAGATCCTTCCCTAACTTCTCTTTTTAAAGTTGTGATTTATACTAATTGGTTTTTACCCCTCAGTACTTATTTCAGGGAGACTAAATAAATGAATTAAATGAAGCATATGTATAAGGTGTGACTGTAAAGTAATGTGATTAATATTTTAGCTCCCATGCGAATGGACACTGCCTCCTTCAAGTACTGTTTTAGCTGGGAAGACTTTAAACTTCTCCTAGAGTGAGGCCATCTTTGGCAAGGACACGTTTAAAAGTTTTTGTTTGCAATTGCCTTAAGAGCCTCCCAACCTTTTTTTTTTTTTTTATTATCCACAGTGGTGGGAATTCTCTGGCCTTGGAGAGTAGGAGGGTAGGAAGGAGCCAGTAGTTAGGTCTGATGAAAAAGTTTACAATCCAATAACTGATTTGAGTCATTGATTTATGTAAACATTTACTGAGCCACCAACCACATGCCAGCAGTCAGCAATGCAGATTCAAAAATGGGCATGTCTGGGGCCTGGCCCTCCAGGACATGTTAGTGGGATAAATGACGGATGTAAGAGGTAACACCACATACTGATAAGTACTATAACAGACATACCCACGGTACGTGGTGTGGCCAGAGCCAGGTGGGGAGGCATGGGGTGGGGGGGGGAGTTAAAATTTGATGGAAAAACGAGAATTGTTGTGTACGTGATTTATAAAGTGGCTTACATAATAGAATTTTGAAAAGGAAGGCCCTGAGAAATGCCTTCTACTTTAAATATGAAGAAACTGAAATTTACTTCTGAAAGTTTTAAATTTTCAGCTGGTTGAAACCCTTATGAGAAAAAGTGTTCATTGTGTAATAGGCATTTGAAAAAAAACAAACCAAAAAGAAGTTGTGGTGGTATAAAAGACAAGGTCTAAAAAAGATTTTGGACTTTGTTAGAGTAACTCCATGGTCCCCAAAGGAGACTTTTGAAGAAGGATTCTTAATATGTTAAAATCGAGTACTTTTGACATACTAAATCTATCAAAGCATTACATACTATATTGATTGCTGAGTGTAGCTATCTAGCATGTGCGAGAGAGTGAACTTGAAGCTTGCCTACATCCCAAAAATATGATGGGAGAGATAAACCTTCCTCGTGTTTTTTTCCGGAGACAGAATTTCTGTCCCACAGCCAATAGCTGATCTCCCTGAGGATAAGTTAATTTCAAGAGTTATTTGTGGAGTGTTGCTGTATGCCAGGCACTCACCTAGGAGCCCAGCAAAAGCTTAGCTGACTACGGCCCCTGGGGTGCTTTGCATCCTCAGTAGAGCTCTGTGGGTATGCACACTCAGCTGCTGCAGCTTCCTGGGCGCTTTTCCTGAGCATGACGGCATGGGTACTGCCACGATGCTGCCCGTGGAGAGCTTGGAGCTGAGGTTCCATGCACAGATAAACATAGAGGAGAGAGATGAAATGTATAAAAGGAGGGGGATAAATCAAACACCGCACATTTGTAGAAAAGATTTTCTCAGGGTGGGCAATCAAGAATGCATCATGGATTGAGGAGGCTTTGGCCAGACAGTGAAAGAAAAGTGGTGTTGGATTTGAGAACTGGGGCCGGGGGGTGGTCCGAGTCCAAGGACACACGAGCAGAGGCGTAGATAGGGATGGGAAGAACCGTTGCACCAAGTGGGCAGTGACTCATGGGTTGTTGCCGGGCAACAACAGTGTGTGTGTTGTGACTAACGGGAAGAGAAGGCAGCAAAGGTCTGTTGAGGCCAGACCCAGGAGGGCAGAGAGGGCTTATGACTAAACGATTTAGACTGAACCCTTAAGTCACAGGAGCAGATGAAGAATTTTGGTCAGGGGAGTGATCATAGGATCTTCTAGTATCAGTGTGTGGGGTGGCCCGGGCACTGAGAAAACCAGACTTGGGAAAGCCCAGCAGAGCTCCAGGAGGCAGGAGCAGGGGGCTGAGTGAGAGGGCCCGGCTGGAATGGGTCTGGAGGAGAAGGAGCGGCTGCAGGGAGGAGAATGGAAGCAGAATTACTCCCGGTGTTTTTTTTAACTCAGGAGGCATGTGGTATTTCCATGTCATCTGCCGAGCCCTTCGCGAACATTATCTCCTTCAGTATAATCCTATGAGGCCAGCATTTGTGTCCATGTTTCCCAGATGAGAAAACTAAGGCTCTGAGATAGGTTCGCCTGAAGTTGTGCGGCCGATGGGATGTAGAAGAGCACACTCCAAGCACCCCTGATTCCACACCTGTGTTCTTTCTGCTCTACTAGGTTTTGAAGAGAGCAGATGTGAGAGAGGAGACGATTCCTGTCCACTTTGTGCTCAGTCAGGTGTCCATCAGGCGGCTGGAGACCTGGAGGAGCTAACTCTCAGGGACAGAGTGTAGGAGGGTTGAAGACGAGGCTTTAAGAATCAACTGCGCGCTTGTTTACTCAGCACAGACTTGTGGAGTGTCGTTATGGGCCAGCACTGCATGGCCACGAGAGGACAGCGCTAAATGAGAGAGCCATCTATCACTCCACAGAACAGGCTCCTGAGGGAGACTCCGTACTGTGGGGTGACTGTCAGGTAGGGGGAATGCAGGTTGACTGCAGAACACCCACCTGAAGGATCTCACCAAGACTGGGGCCCAGGAAAGTCTCTTAAGGAAGAGGTATACTTAGCATGACACTCGCGTGCTAAATCCCAGGATAAAAACCGAGGAAAACGCATAATCTGGGCAGGGGAGCTAGGATACACCAAGACCCCTGCGGCAAGAGAAACATGATACATCTGAAGAATTAGAAATTATGTGGGGCTGAAATGGAGAAAACAGGAGATGAGGGCAGCGAGGTGGGCAGCGGCTAGATCTAGGAACGGCCCAGAAGCTCTGCTCAGGGATCTGGTCATCTCGTTAAGGACATAGGAAAATGTTCTTCGATTGTAAGTGCTGGCACACTGGGATTAGAGTGATGTTTCAGAGGGACCGTTCTGCCTGCTGAATAGATTTTAGGGAAGCAAGTACTGGAAGCAGGAAAACTGGCAAGGAGCTCATTGGAGGGAGGACTCTGGATGAGAAGCGCTGGTGATCTGGAAAGAGAAGAGAACCTGGTTGATGTTTACAGATGGCGGACGTATGGAACGTGGGGGTCTGTTGGATGTGGGAGATGAGGGAGAGACAGGAATAGAAGTCAACGTGGAAGTTTCTAGCTGGACCACTGGGTTGTTGCTGGTACTTCCTAGGGAACATGGTGGAAGGCTCAGATGTGGGGTTTCAGATTGTTAGGTTTGGTTATCCTCAATATTTAATAAAAGGAGCTGAAGGCAAGGGGGTTTGGTTAGAGGGACGTCAGAATGTCCCAGTTCAGAAGTGAAGCAGTTCAGGTGACAGGAAGAGGACAAGGTGTTTGGAGTGGGCGGGCCAAGAGGCGGGCAGGCTAGGAGGAGTATAAGGAGCTGACAGACCTGGCTTCCCTGGTGGCAGACGGTAAAGAGTCCGCCTGCAAGGTGGGAGACCTGGGTTTGATCCCTGGGTTAGGAAGATCCCCTGGAGAAGGGAAAGGCTACCCACTCCAGTATTATTGCCTGGAGAATTCCATGGGCAGAGGAGCCTGGTGACTAGAGTCCATGGGGTCACAAAGAGCTGGACCCGACTGACACACACAGAGGCCTCGATACGTTTTCCTATGAAAGTTGAAGTCACACAGGTTGCCAGCAAGACTTGGAGCAGAGAGGGTCAGCGTGTAGGTTGGTCACTACCTGTTGAGTATACCTGGAGGTTGGGCACTGAGGTGTGTGCGTTGAAAATGTGATTTCCCCAGTCTCTGTGCATCGCATCGAGAGAGAGAAGAGGAGAGAATGAATGGGACCTAGGGCTCACCTCTGAGAGGACTTAGGGACGGGGAGAGACCCCGGAGGAGCTTTCAAAGGGGAAAACAGGGAATCTTGGAGTCTTGGAAGGCAAGTGGAGGTCAGTGCAGGAGAGAGGAAGTGTTGAGCAATGCCCGGCTAACAGGGCTAAGAGATGAGGACTGTGAAGGGACCCTGGGATTGCTGAGTGCAGAGTCCTGAGTTCCTTAAAGGAAGAGGTTCATGGAGTGATGAGGAGTGAGTGGGAATCAGTTGCTATGGGTAGCAAGCATCACCTACACTTGCAAGAGAGATTATAGCATCTACTAATGCATCTTACTGTTCTGTATTTTTTTTGAACAGCCTTTTAGTAATTCCCAGCTGTGTGTCCTTGGTCAAATCGTTTACCCTTTCTGTGCTTCATTTGTAAAAGGAGAACCTGCCTCATGGGGATGTTGTGATGATTAAATGAGTTGTAAAGCAGTACTTGGCACATAGTAAATGCCGTGTAAGTGATTGCTTAATAAAAAGCAAAGTAGGAACCATGTATATCAGCCATCACATGTCTTAGGTACTTTTTCCTGAGTATTCACAATACTTCTTTGTGTAAGTGGCAGCTCCCTGATTCTACAAACAAAACAGAGGCCTGGAAAGTTTTAAGAAACTTATTCCAGGTGATGCTGCTAATGAATGGTGGAATTGGGACACAGAGTTCCTTCAACTTGACTTGAAATTGATAGTCCGCCCCACTGGACCGTGCTCTGCCCTTTGGGCTGTTGCATAAAGACTCGGAACCTCCATGGCCCAAATCTGAGGAGCAGTTATACATGAAGTGTGCTCAGTGCTCTCTGCCTAACAACCCCTGCCCTGTTCGTCACCCACCCCGCCCCACCCAGTTGTTTTATCTGTCTGGCCCTTGTAGGTACTGAGTTTGCAGTCTTTGTTCTAAAGGTTTGTCCTTCCTGTGGACTGGAGTGCATTCATCTGAGTCTTCTGTTAAGTTCGCATGCCATCTTCCATATCCACTTTGAAGGTTTTCTTCAGACTTAAGAGTTCAGCTCTTAAGTAAAATGGGCACCTCATCTGAATTCTTGCATTTAATCTGATCTCAGAAAGAGAAGTTGTTGCCCATTCTTAGAGGCTTTTCCTGCAGCAAAGAACTATCTATCCATCTAGTCTGAAATGATAGTGTGATGGTTGATTTTATGCATCAACTTGGCTAGTACCCAGGTATTTGGTGAAACACCAGTCTAGAAGGTATAAACATACTTATGAAGGTATTTTTATCTGAGATTACCATTTAAAGAGATATGGAATAAAGCAAGTTATCCTCCATAAGGTATGTGGGCCTCATCCAATTCGTTCATGGCCTTAAGAGAAAAACACTGTTGTCCCCCATGGAAGAAGGAATTCTGCCTCCAGGGACTGCCTTCCAGCTCAAGACTGCAGCATCATCTCTTCTCTGGGTCACCAGCCTGCCCTGCAGATTATGGATTTATCAACCCCTGACCACCGAAGCCATTGCCTTAAAATCCAGGCTCTCCATCTCTCCCTCTGTCTCTCTCTTTGTCCCCATGCACACTCACACACACCACATTCTGTTGGCTTTGTTTCTCTGGAAAACCGTGGCTAATATAGACAGGAAGATATAGAAGTTTAAACTGTTGAGCTGCTGTTGATACTAACAAAACACTGCATCAGGCCTTTGTAGGTCTGCTTGGTGGCGGTGTGTATCGCCTGTTGTGTGGCTGAGGAAAGTGAATTCCAGGAGGGATGTGCGCGCGCACTGTGATGCAGAAAGAAGATGGGAGAGCCAAGGAGAGAACTCTGATTCCTCGAGTATGGTTCATTGCTCTCCTGTTGTTTGGCTCTCGTGTTCTTATTAAGCAAGATAATAAAGTGACTGGGTTTCCAGACACAATTACTGCTAACACTTGTGAACTGTTTTCAGGAGGTCAGGTCTATCCTGATTGCGTGACAGGTGTTAATGATTTTAATTCCTACAACTTCCCAGGGAGATCAGAGCTGATACTCACGCCCTTTTCCGGATTTGAGGCGCCAGGCCCCGCAAGCAGCGTGTGCACTGGTGCATGCTGCACAGCCAGTGTGTGCGAGCCGGCGCGGGGCCCAGGCCGCCTGGCCGCAGAGCCACACTCCACATACGTCCACCCCACTGCTCCTTGGCCCGAGAGGTCTTGAACACCGCCCGCTCATCTGTCCCCGGGGAGCCTCTGTCCAGAACGTTCATCATGGTGGTGGTGCTTTGGTAGGGCTTGCTTTAAAAGAGAAGATGCTGTATGTTACTTTTCAAGAGGCCTTCCTATAATACTTCCCTTGCTGCCTCCTTGAGAAACAGAAAACACTCCCATTGTAGGAACACTGTGGAGTAAATTCTTGCCGGGGTATGCTTTTAGCGACTAGACTTTCCTGTGTAGCCTAGGGACACTGGGGGCCACCTGACTGGCCAAAAATCATGCAGAAACGTGATGAAGCGGTGACGTGGCTTAGCTCCTTGTCCAACAGTTTGGGTTATGCTCTGGGGAAGAGGGCGGCAGACTCTTTCGTGTCCCTTGGTTCTCTGAGGAACTACCCCTCATAACTGCCATTAAGCAGGCCTTTGGTATGTCAGGGATTGTTTTAAGTGTTTCACAAACAGGGTCTCGTGGAATCTCCTTCACATTATCATCCCATTTTACACGTAAAGAAAGCAGCAACCCAGGGAGCTCGTGCTTCCGAGGCAGGATTTAAACCTTGTCTAGGGACCCCAGCCAACCGTGTTCCCCGTCACTCTGCTGGCACCTCCCTGGTGCCTAGCATTCCTGCCTGCTGGACTGGAAGCTCGTGAGGGCAGGGCCTGTTTTCCCCTGGGTTCACCATCGGACTTCAGTATCTAGCAGGTGCAGGGCCTGACACACAGGAGATGCTTATTACATGGACGTTGAGTGATCAGCGGACTCATTCTGTTCTTTGGGATCAGTCCCCAGTACCCGTGGCGCCAGGGGCCAGGGACAGGGCAGCGGGAGCACCTACCTTCTGCAGGTGGCTTAGACACACGTGGGTTTAGCCCTCAGGCACCTATTCCAGGGTGTTTTCTCCTGTGCCCAGTCAGTCCTACATGACTCTGTGAGTGACTGTCCTTCCCAAAAGAAGTCTGCACAATACTGCATGTGTCGCTGGCGTGATCTGGCAGGATCTCCACCTCTCACAGCTGGTGTGCCACAGTGCCACACTGGTCTGCTGCTGCTGAGTCACCTCAGTCGTGTCCGGCTCTGTGCGACCCCATAGACGGCAGCCCACCAGGCTCCCCCGTCCCTGGGATTCTCCAGGCAAGGACACCATTTAAGTAAGACTGGTGCTTTTACGGGATCATCAGTTGTGTATTTTTAAAACATTCCTTAAACTCTCTGCTTCTTCCATTATCCCGGATTCCTGTTTGTCTCTATCTCTGTCTGTTCTCTCTCACTTCCTTGGTCTTACACACACACATCCCTTAATTTGTCACCTACGTGTCTCATAAACATCTCCTTTCTTTTTTTAGTGAAACACGTGGTATACATGGAAGACCACTTTGTAAAATGAAACTGTGTGATTTATATTTTGTCTCTTTTTCCTTAAAATTCCTCTCCTTTTTGATCCATAAATGAAAGCCAGATATTGTATCCAGTAATAGGACTTCCCTGGTGGCTCAGAGGTTAAAGCGTCTGCCTCCAATGCGGGAGACCTGGGTTCGATCCCTGGGTCGGGAAGATCCCCTGGAGAAGGAAATGGCAACCCACTCCAGTATTCTTGCTTGGAGAATTCCATGGACTGAGGAGCTTGGTGGGCTGCAGTCCACGGGGTCACAAAGAGTCGGACACGACTGAGTGACTTCACTTACTTACTTACTTACTTAACCTTTCAGTTCAGTTCAGTTGCTCAGTCGTGTCCGACTCTTTGCGACCCCATGAATCGCAGCACTCCAGGCCTCCCTGTCCATCACCATCTCCCGGAGTTCACTCAGACTCACGTCCATCGAGTCCGTGATGCCATCCAGCCATCTCATCCTCGGTCGTCCCCTTCTCCTCCTGCCCCCAATCCCTCCCAGCATCAGAGTTCAGTCCACGGGGTCACAAAGAGTCGGACACGACTGAGTGACTTTACTTACTTACTTACTTACTTACTAGTTTGAATTAATAGTCCATGTGCTCAGTCACCGTCATATCCTACTCTTTGTGATCCCACAGACTGTAGCCTGCCAGGTTCCTCTGCCCATGGGATTTCCCAGGCAAGAATACTGGAGCAAGTGGCTATCTCCTCCTCCAGAGCATCTTCCAGACTCAGCAACTGAACCCAAGTCTCTTGTGTCTCCTGCGGCAGGTGCATTCTTTACCACTAGTGCCACCTGGGAAGTCCATTTTGAATTAATAACAGCTTAGCAAGTATACAAAAACTTTGCTCCAGTGTAGCTCCATTCTCTCCCGTCTCCTTTGCTGTTGTTGCCAAACAAATCACATCTTTTTACATTATTTGACTGTCAACACAGATTTATAGTTATTGTATGTAGTTGTCTTGCAAATCAAATAGAAGGAAAAAAGAATTAAAAACAAAAAACACAGTTATGCCACCTTTGATATTTATCACATAATCATCTTTTGCCAGTGCTCTTTATTTCTCCATATGGATTCATGTTACTGTCTAGAGCTTTCACTTACGCTTGAAAGTCCTTTCAGTATTTTTGTGTAGGGCAGGTTTGCTAGCAAGAGATTTTCTTTTTCAGTGTTTGCTTATCCGGGAATAGCTTTCTTTCTTTCTCGTGTTTGAAAGGTAGTTTCGCTGGACCTAGAATTCTTGATGGACAGTCCTCCTCTCGGAATTTTGAATACATCATCCCGCTGCCTTCTGGTTCCCATGGCTTCCGATGAGAGCGCAGTTTTTAATCTTATTGAAAGTCTTCTGTGCATGACGAACCACTTTCTTGCTGCTTTCAAGATTCTTTCTTTCTCTTAAGCTTCGCTTATGGTCTAAGTGTTCTCTTAGATTATGATCTGATTATTATCTGTGTTCATTTTAAAAATTCATCCTACTTGGAGTTGTTTTTGTTGTTGTTTTCAGCTTCTTGGGTGATTAGTGTTTTTTTCATCGAGTCTGGGACATTTCCAGCCATCATTTCTCCATTTTTCTTTTTGAGCCTTTCTCTCTTCTTCTTCTGCTACTCCCACCATTCATATTTTGCTGTTCTTGTATTGTCCCTCAGCTCTCTGCTACTCTGTTCATTTTTCATTTGTTTTTTTTTGGAAATTTCTAGCAATAAAAGCAAAATAATGACAAGCTGCTGGTGATCAGTGCTCCCACCATGGGAAGAAAGCTTCTTTAACAAAGCCAACATAGAGGGAATGAGAACTTGGAGACAGAGACAGACAGCTAGAGACACCTTAATGATAGTTTTAGATCTAGACTCAGGCCTGACTCTCAGGAGCTTGACTGCCTAACTATATTCTCTGGATTTTTAACCTCTTTGAATAGATCAATTCTTTTTGCTCAATTATCTTTGAGTGAGTTTCTTACAATTGCAGCAAAAATGGTTACCCTGATGAACGGGCAGTTAATTTGGGTCTAGAATTTTGCTCAGTGCTTACCGAAATTGTCACATTGAATTTCGTCAGTCTCAAGTTTTTAAAGTTTGGAAAATGTAAGCAAACAAAATGACTTACTCAAAAATCCTTACCTGGTAAAAGGAGGAATGGAGTCAGACGTGTGAAAATACACTCTTAACAGTTAGATAGAATGAGTAAATTATCAAGGAATGACAACTTCTGTGAACTTTTGTCTCTCCATTTCTATAAAACTATGTGAAACAACCATATTATAATTGTTGCATCCTGCGGTTGTCCTTGGAGAAGGCAATGACACCCCACTCCAGTACTCTTGCCTGGAAAATCCCAAGGATAAAGGAGCCTGATAGGCTGCAGTTCATGGGGTCACTAAGAGTTGGACACTGAGCGACTTTGCTTTCACTTTTCTCTTTCATGCACTGGAGAAGGAAATGGCAACCCACTCCAGTGTTCTTGCCTGGAGAATCCCAGGGACGGGGAGCCTGGTGGGCTGCCGTCTATGGGGTCACACAGAGTCGGACACGACTGAAGCAACTCAGCAGCAGCAGCAGGGGTTGTCCTTTCATTCATCTTCCCTTCATCACTTTAGTTAATGGGAATTGTCAATATCTTTAAAATCCCTGAAAAAAAAATCTGTATTTTTTTACTATTCTTGTGTCTATTCTACTTTTCTTGGTCAATTAATTAGTGATGAAGAGGTACTAAAAAAGTAAAATGTTTAAAAATACATTATATTTGACCAAAATACCTCATACTGGTATGCATCTTGTTTTCTGCAAAATAAAGTTTCCATTCGAGTAATCATTTCATATAAATGCGAAAACTATGTCCTTTGTTCTTTCTATTGTTCTTTAAGTGATTGTATTTGGTAGATAAATATTCATAAGTAATGATTAAGACAATAACTTTTTTTAAATTTAAAAGTTCTGTTTGTGTTTTTTACTTTCCATTTTGAAATATTTCTAGAATTAAAGAAAAGTTCATTGGTAGTACACACATCACTCAGCTTCTCTTAATGTCAGTGTCTTACATTACTGTGGGGTACTCTTCAGAACTAAAAGTTAACACTGATACTCAGTATGGACTAACCTACAGACATTATTCACATTTTTACAGTTTTTCCCACTAATGTCTTTTTTCCCTTCTATAATTCCACATTGTATTCAGCTGTGTCACATATCCTTCAGTTCAGTTCAGTCGCTCAGTCGTGTCCAACTCTTTGCGACCCCATGAATCGCAGCACACCAGGCCTCCCTGTTCATCACCATCTCCCGGAGTTCACTCAGACTCACATCCATCGAGTCGGTGATGCCATCCAGCCATCTCACCCTCTGTCATCCCCTTTTCCTCCTGCCACCTATCCCTCCCAGCATCAGAGTCTTTTCCAATGAGTCAACTCTTCACATGAGGTGGCCAAAGTACTGGAGTTTCAGCTTTAGCATCATTCCTTCCAAAGAACACCAGGGCTGCTCTCCTTTAGAATGGACTGGTGGGATCTCCTTGCAGTCGAAGGGACTCTCAAGAGTCTTCTGCAACACCACAGTTCAAATGCATCAATTCTTCAGCATTTAATTTTCTTCACAGTCCAACTCTCACATCCATACATGATCACAGGAAAAACCATAGCCTTGACAAGACGGACTTTGTTGGCAAAGTAATGTCTCTGCTTTGCAATATGTTATCTAGGTTGGTCATAACTTTTCGTCCAAGGAGTAAGCATCTTTTAATTTCATGGCTGCAGTCACCATCTGCACTGATTTTGGAGCCCAAAAAAATGAAGTCTGACACTGTTTCCACTGTTTCCTCATCTATTTCCCATGAAGTGATGTGACCAGATGCCATGATCTTCGTTTTCTGAATGTTGAGCTTTAAGCCAACTTTTTCGCTCTCCTCCTTCACTTTCATCAAGAGGCTTTTTAGTTCCTCCTCACTTTCTGCCATAAGGGTGGTGTCATCAGCATATCTGAGGTTATTGATATTTCTCCTGGCAATCTTGATTCCAGCTTGTGTTTCTTCCAGTCCAGCATTTCTCATGATGTACTCTGCATAGAAGTTAAATAAGCAGGGTCACACTATACAGCCTTGACGTACTCCTTTTCCTATTTGGAACCAGTCTGTTGTTCCATGCTCAGTTCTAACTGTTGCTTCCTGGCGTGCATATAGGTTTCTCAAGAGTCAGGTTAGATGGTCTGGTATTCCCGTCTCTTTCAGAATTTTCCACAGTTTATTTTGATCCACACAGTCAAAGGCTTTGGCATAGTCAATAAAGCAGAAATAGACGTTTTTCTGGAACTCTCTTGCTTTCTTGATGCTTGACAATTTGATCTCTGGCTCCTCTGCCATTTCTAAAACCAGCTTGAACATCTGGAAGTTCACGGTTCACATACTGCTGAAGTCTGGCTTGAAGAATTTTGAGCATTATTTTACTAGCGTGTGAGATGAGTGCAATTGTGAGGTAGTTTGAACGTTTTTTGTCATTGTCATTCTTTGGGATTGGAATGAATACTGACCTTTTCTAGTCCTGTGGCCACTGCTGAGTTTTCCAAATTTTCTGGCATACTGAGTGCAGCACTTTCTGGCTTTGGCATAGTCAATAAAGCAGAAATAGATGTTTTTCTGGAACTCTCTTGCTTTTTCCATGATCCAGCGGATGTTGGCAATTTGATCTCTGGTTCCTCTGCCTGTTCTAAAACCAGCTTGAAATAAGCTAATTTTTCCTTTTGGACATAGTAAGTTATGATGAGGAGAAGGCAATGGCACCCCACTCCAGTACTCTTGCCTGGAAAATCCCATGGAGACATTGACCGAAAAATTAATGTAAGAAGTCTTAGAATTTACATCCAACTCTAGGCCACGCAAGAATGCAGATTCACTCAGTAAAAACTCACTAACAGCCTTCTCTGTGCCATACTTCACCTCCTCTTAGCTTCGAAAAGTGTCAAAGCCAGGCAGTGTATGTTTGGGAATGACCAGTCAAAACAGTGAGACAGATAGGCAAGAATCTAATTTCCAAAAATTTAAGTGGTGGGGAGGAAGCATGCCTCAAAGCAGATTATAGTCTTATCTCATGGGAGGTCTAAAATTAATAAATGCATTTGAGAGATGTTCCCTCTCAGCATTCTTAAGCTCAGTTATTTTGCTGGCATTCCTCCTTTTGAACCTCCATTCTGAATTGTTTACTCTTTTTTTTTTTTTTCATTAAGGAGGAAGAAAAAGTTCTTAAAAATTCATTAGAAATTAATTTTAATCTCAGCATTTAGTATTCTTTACAATATGATGATAAAGACTGGTTTGAAAGGGCAGTGCTTGGTTTGATCAGCCATAGAAAAGGAGGACAGGCCACGGTCCTAGCCAGTGCATCTTCACCATGATGGAGAAATGGTGTTGCTTTCATTGTAATTCTTTCATTCCCTTCCTTGCCAAGCCCAGTGGCTTCTGTTACAACATGTGGCAACTTCTCCCTTGGAGACCGACTCAGTCCAAGTTGCCATAATATTTAGGACCAGCTACAAAGACATTTCTTCCCCTAAACCCATGCCAAATCTAAATCAAACTCTCTTCTCCTCCCTGGCCATTCATATAGATTCAGCTCCTGTTTGAAAAGCCCAAGAAATGCACAGGCCTCTTTTTGTTTCCTTGCCTGTTCAAACAGATAAATAAAGAAGCGTATCATGCCGGGTGCTGCTTTGAGCTTGGTTACTTCCTTCTAAAATAGACTCTTATATGTGTTTTAAGAACTGTAACTTAGATGCTCTAGAAAATAAGAAAGCCTGTACATCCTAAGTTTGTCTACAGTAAATCACTGCTATCAGTGCTGATGGAGGAAAGAAGAGGAACTATAAAACCTTGGGCCTTCACCAGATGCGGTGCTGAGCTCCTCCTGGACGAGCCCCCAGAGGCCCGAGCCTGTGCAGGGTAGGGAGGGGTTCTCATCCTAGGCAGCTTGGACCAACCATCTGCTAAACAGACAACGCTAAACAAGTAATATCAATCAACCCGTTTTGGTTTTTAAGAAAAGAAAGCCTACCAAAATAGAAAAAGAACCCCTGATAAATAAATTTGCTCTGACCTCTAAACCTAGTCCAGGGCTTCCCTGGTGGCTCAGACGGTAAAGAATCTTGCCTGCGATGCGAGAGACCCGGGTTCAATCCCTGGGTTGGGAAGTTCCCCTGGAGAAGGAAATGGTTACCCACTCCAATATTCTTGCCTGGAATATTCCTTGGACAGAGGAGCCTGGCGGGCTACACAGTCCATAGGGTCGCAAAGAGTTGGGCACAACTGAGAGACTAACACTTCCACAAGCCTGATCATTTATCCCTTGGCATTTGATTCTCATAAAACACATGTATGTTTTATTCATCCTTGTAAAAATAATTATATTCCATACTCAACTTTACTAGTATGCATTAATCTCTTCATATTTTTATCAAGATGTACTTTCCTTCACTGTTGAGTTTGTTTTGAACTGTAGCTCTGAGCACAGTGCATTTTATGAGTTGTATTTCTGTCTTTTTAATTTGTTGGTTATTTGATATATACAAGAGATTACTCATAACACAACTAAGCTCTAAAGCACAATTTTTTAAAACACTCCAATGACCCACCTCCTCCTTTAGGAACTGCGATGATACAGATGCTTCTGGATCTTTGTACTTCCTTCCCACTATTCTCTGGCTGCCTTGCAGTTTAGAAATTTGTGTTTATAATTCTCCTGATTTTTTAACAGATATATAAATTTTATCACGTAAATGAGCATTGCTAAAGGTATTTCGAGATACCAGAAAGTGATCTCATACCATGTGTAGTTTTTTGCAGCTTATGTTTTCCTTCTATATTATGTTCATAAAACTCACCCATGTTGTTGGGAGTAGAGCTGCAGTTCCTTTGTATACATTGCTGCAGTGTTCCAGCGTGTGTGACTATATCACAGTTTACCCAGTATCCTGTTTATGGGGAAAGGGGAAGATTACAAGGAGTTCTGTTTTAGTCCTGTTAACTTTGAGATGCCTGTTATAATTCCAGTGGGGATGTTGAATTGGCAGGTAGACATTCAAGTTTGTAATTCGGAGGAAGGTCTCTGATGAAGATACCAGCATGTGATGGCAGCTAAAGTATTATTTCTCCAGCCATTTGTAGAATGCTGTTTAACCCATCGATTGGCATGGTTTCCCCCCCCCCCTTTTTTTTTTCCAGTCTTTCTGGTCACTTTGCTGAAGTGTGACTTGTAAAAAAAATAACTGAGAAGAATACAAGCTTTGGAGAAAAATAGAGGGAAGTGTCTTACAAACTCTAAAGGGCTGTATGCTGCTGCTGCTGCTGCTAAGTCACTTCAGTCATGTCCGACTCTGTGTGACCCCATAGACGGCANGCTGAAGTGTGACTTGTAAAAAAAATAACTGAGAAGAATACAAGCCTTGGAGAAAAATAGAGGGAAGTGTCTTACAAACTCTAAAGGGCTGTATGCTGCTGCTGCTGCTGCTAAGTCACTTCAGTCATGTCCGACTCTGTGTGACCCCATAGACGGCAGCAGCTTGGGTATTTTATTATTACCTCTCTCAGGGAGTCTCATTCAGTCCAACTGAAACTATGTAAGTTTGCATTGGAAACTAAAAAAATATATACTTAATTATTATATCTTATTTTAATACTTTGTTAACTTTTAACTAATAACTAATGTTTACCTATTGCTTATTTTATATGAATTAAGACATCTAATCCTTAAAACAGCCTATAACAGGTAGGTGGTATTTATACATATTTTACAGATGAGAAAACTAAAGTTCAGAAATGGTAGACTCAGGATTCGAATGCACAGATTTGGCTCCTAAAAACTGTGCCCTCAGCTAATATGTGGGACTGCCTCTCTTTTCAAGGACAAGTTTCAACCAGTTCCTTCAGCTTCAAGCTTTCAAAACCTTTTTGGGTCACATTGCAGCATGGCCACCTTGAACCACCTACAGAACAGCATGCAAGGCCGCAGGCGCTGGCAAAGGGCCTTGTCTGAGCTGACTTAGTTTCACCACTGGACTGGCCCGAGATCTCACAGGGTGCTCCCACCTACCAAGTGTCCATTCTGTGCCTGTTAAAAATGATGCACTTGATTTAAGTTCTATGCCTAAAGCTTCCCAGTGAGCCAGTAGTGGGCCAGGGACTGTGATCCGGGGCTCTGCCTTTCAAGCACTACATTTGTTTTGTGTTAATAAACCATATTTCTCCACGGGATCTGGCAGAAATTTGAAAGTGCTTAATTTTACTGCAGTAAATACTAAGAATCCTTTTCAAAGCATAGAAACCAAGCTCCAGGCACGGAAAACATGATTTGCCCTCAGAGCCTTTGGCAAACTCACACTGGCTCTAGAATTAGATCGTAGGTCGCTGGCCTTGATTCTGTCTCCCTCTGGTGCTGGCTGAAGGGGGTCAGGACCTCTGCTGTGGCCACAAGGCCACACTTGAACCTGGACTTACTCTTGCAAGTGGAGCTGGAAAGTATGACGTCCTACCCACAGAGCCAGCACGTCACAGCTGATTGCCATGGGGGTTGTGATGGGGAAGTCACATTCCTGGGACACTGGTGATATGGGTCAGGACCCAGGTGAGTTAGCCCAGCTAACTCCGAGCTAGTCGGAACCAATACTTGTCTGCCTTTCTTGTTTTGTGACAGGTGCCATGCATTTAACTTGCTACGGTTGTGAATGTACCATACTTTCTAAACTGTGGTCAGTCAAGGAAAAACTATAAGCATAATCGGAAAAAAATCTTGAATTATAAACTGCTTGAGTGTAGAACGTATGGGGAGTGGTTTATTACTTTTATCATCAGAAGAATGGTAAGTGCATTGTGAACCCAATAACACACTGTGTTAAATGATAGAGAAAAACTGAGAGGACTCAGCAAGAGGGAAGCTGAATTTCCAAGGTTGGTCTGGTTGTGTTCATATGGGAACTGGGGTTGGGTGTCGTATTCACAGGAGAGCCACACAAGGGCGTGCGTTATTTCTTTTAATTCTCATAATTCCCACAACAGCTGAGGTGGGAGTTGAGGTTGGCCTCTGCCCTGATGGAAGGGCTCTAGGCAGTTGGGACAAAAACAGACCCGATCAGGGCTGTACTCAGCTCAGCAGGTTACCTTTGCTGTCTGTGACTGTTCCTAGACTAGATGCTTCAGAACTACATGATGATCGGTTTGGGCTTGTCTGTGTTCACACTTTCTCTGCATTGCACGTGACTCCATTGCCACTTCCTGCAGCCCTGTCAGTTCAGAGTCTGGGCAGTGAGCAGCCTGGCGGCCAGGGGCGCTCAGCACATGGCGCCTAGGAGACCTGGGGCGACGCCTCGGCTTCATCAGTCGCGGGCTGTGTGAGCTCAGGCGAGCCCTCCTCGGCCCTGTGTTCATGGTGGTGTCCATCGCATCATCGTACGATACGTTGTGTGAGGAGGACACCTTGGATGTTCTCCCCGGAGCTAGGCAGTGGGAGGGACCACCGCGTCGGTTCTTCCCAGCCGTCGGGTCTGACGTTGCTCTCCGCCCCAGCGGGTGACCCTGCTTGTTATTGGTAAGCCGTTTCCCCACTGAGAGGCCTCCTTCACTCCAGAATGTGCCTTTGTGTGTGGGTGGTAAAAATGAGAAGAATTGCTTGAGAACTAGTTCTTCCTTCACAGGAATATAGCCAAAGTTAAAAATCAGGCTTTCCATGTCGGTTTGCAAACCATGTTGAATGAATAAAACGGGGAGAAATACCGGACCTTGGTCACAGTTCTTAAGCAATACAGCGCTGATTTTACACACCCCCTGAGAAGTCAGGGGGGAGAACTGTCTTCCCTAGTGGCTGCTGTATAGCTAAAACATGAGAGATACAGGAGCTAATTACTCCTCATTTTTGTACCTCTAGGTGACACACAGTAATTTTAATTTCATGTTCACTTAGGGTTACCATGAGATTTGGTGAGATAATAGTCACAAAGAATCTTAAATTCTGTAAATGAAGAATCTGATGAAGCTGTCACAGTACTTCTTCGGTTTGCTTAAAGCCAGTGTAGCTGCTGTTGCAGTGTGTCTCTCCCTTCCCTGCCTGCCTTCCCTTCCTTTTCTCACTGCTCTCTTCTCCGCTTCCCTCGCTGTCCCTCCCCTCTTTCCATTCATCCCACAGTGTTTGTACAAGGATGACACAGACACGAATCCTGCCTGCATGGAATTTACAGACTTATGGAAGGAACAGTGTACACACACACACAGGCAATCGCAGGTTATGATGTGCTAAGAAGAAAAAAATCAGGAACAGTAGAGTCTCAATAAAGCCTGTGTTTGCCTCTCCGTGTACGTAGTAGAAACTAAGGAGAATGATAGAGCTGCTGTTGCCAATTGGAGGATAGGTTTATAAGCATAAAGACTGGTCTTAGGGACTTCCCTGGTGGCCCAGCGGTTGAGACTCTGTTCTTCCACTGCAGGGGGCACAGGTTTGATCCCTGGTCAGGCAACTAAAATCCCACATGCTATGCGGCATGGCCCCCCCAAAAAGACTGATTCTATAAAGCTACTTACCATAGAATCACTCTTGGAGATAAGTATTAAGTTTGTTCTCATGTAGATAAAGAGTAGATAGATAGAAAGTTAGTTTTTCCTAACAATCACAAAAGATAATTTGTGAAAACAGTGTCTCACATGTTCATTATAGGATTGGGAGATGACTGTTGGTTGTGTTGTAATAAGCTTTTATTATTATTATTTACAAATGAGTTTAGGGCAAGGATATACCTTTCTCGGCCGTTTTCAAAGGAATTTGGAAAGGGAAAGCTCATTTCTGTGGGATTTATGATAGCCATCGGTTCCTAAAGAAAATTCATGGAAAATTCCCATCATTGTTCTTAGACTGAAATCAGGGGTCAGGTCTTCTGTTCACATGAGACTAAGTGGGCACGGAAGTGTGGAAGGAAAACCCCCATCCCTGCTGAGGGTGCCCATCCTGGCTGGCAGGGTGGCCAGCTTTGGTTTCAGTTCCGGATGTGGATACCTGGAACGTGTGCTGGAAGTGGCTGGCTCAGGGCACTTCCTAATTCTCATCACCTGGAGACAGGACTCTGGGGCTCAGTCCTTCCCAAGCTTCACCATAAAGCAAGCAGAGACAGCACCTTCAGTTCAGGGAACACGCCCAGGGCTTAACTCCTCAGGACAAACTGCGCCTCTCCTTTGGCCCTTCTGACTTAAGAGCAGCCAGGATTTTTAAACTGACTAACCCTTAAAGATTTCAAAACAGAGGAGAAAATTAGAGCAGAGACCTATTACAGCCAAAAGTTAGCATTCTTTAATATCACCTCTTATCCTTAAGAGTGGAACAGTAGCTCATTGAAAGTTCATGTGGTGACTGACTCCATATTTAAATAATTTATAGATCAGTACCTCATTTTACTGCTGAGTTCTCTTCAGGTCCATATCACCATCATTTCCATGAGGTTTCAGGTCCTTTGTAAACAAATGAAACTCAGTGCTGCTTTATGACATGAGTTAAATCTAGATCCCAGTGATATTTGGCACTTTCTTAATACCCAGATGGGCACAGCGTTTGCCTTGAAGTGAAGACGTGCGTGGGGTTTTAATCACATCGTGTTTTATTTTTTCTCCTCTAAATATCGCCATTTCAATAGTTGCCTCTTAATGAATGACTGGTTGTTTACTGTGGTTTATAACCAGAAATTTGAACATTAAAAAATTCTAATCAAAATACAGATGGAAAAAATTTTCCCTCTCAGTCTCTCATCTCTTATGTTAGAATAAAAATAATTAGTCTTCGTTTTTGAAACTTAATAGTTTAAGAAATCCTATCATTCTCTTTTTGAAAACTTAAGTTTAATAAATCAGTTCAGAGGAAATTTAATTATAATTCTTAAACTATAAAAAGCTCTTTAAAAATAAAAACAAGGGTAGGGCTAAAATAAGTTTCACCTCTTGAGCATAATCGTCATTTGAAAGAAAATGTAGTCAAGAAGTAATTCTTGCTGTATATTTTCGCTGTTTAATCACTGATAATACTTGGAGTTTTTTTTTTTTTTTTTTTTTCTTTTTTAAACAACAGGAACAAGGCACAGAGTTTGTTATCCACCTAGGTAGGATCACTAGAATCCAAAGACCAAATTCCAAACAGGCCTCAGATAGCTGCAGAGAATCAGAGATGTTCAGGGCAACCTGCAGGCAAAAGTGGTGTGTTCTGCCCTAGGGGGATTCTTAAATGAGAGTTTTGGATAAAAATGCTACCCTCTTTTATCTTTGAAAGTGAGTAAATCTTCATAGCAGGTTATTCTCTTGAAATGAGATGGACACAGCGACCACAGGGAAGTTATGCTTTGGGAGTGCTCATCAAATTAAGGAAAGAAGCTTGTAAAAGGAGCCAAGTAGCTCAGTACTCAGGTGCTCCGTCATGTTTGACTCTTTTGTTGACCCCATGGACTGTGCCTGCCAGGCTCCTCTGTCCATGGAACTCTCCAGGCAAGAATACTGGAGTGGGTTGCCATTAGCCTTCAGTCCGTCAACTACAAGCACAGACATCAGAGGAGCAGATGTCTCCGTGGACCTCTGTGTTGGCGTGCTGCTGTGACACGCCTGCACCGCAGAGACCAGCCCCTGGTTTTCCAGCTTCGGCTGTCCCGAAGGACACCGAGCACCGTGGGTGCAGGCTAGAGTTGGAGTTTGGTGAACGTTGTTACTGGCCCTAAGGCAGAGGGCTGGACTTGGGCAAACTTGGGGCAACAGAAAGCTGTTCTCTGTTCCATGAAAGTAGAGACACAATACTTTCAGATCCTGCCTTCCGACTGCCCAGTATAGGTCTACAGTTAGCGTTGCATTTATAATGAAAAGAAATGATTTGACACTCACGTAGCTAAATATAATTTATAATTTTGAAGTAAGATTGAAACATGAAAGATCATGCTTTTCAAACTGCTGTGATGACTTACATAGACAACTCGTTTTATATAATGGTGAGCTAAGCCTGCCAGCATCTGAACAGTTCTCATCCATTTGTTCAGACACCTGCAGTTGGGTACTAAATGCGCATGTTTAATTGCTTGAACTTAAGTTATAAAATCCCTAAAGGATGTTTTTATCCTGGAATATAAGTCTCTTGCAAAAACTGCCAGCTCTCCTGACCTCCTTGCCTCTCAGAATGTTTGTGGCAGCCCTGTTTTGAAAAGGTTTATTTTTTAAATACAGGAAGTTCAGCTCCTTAGGGAAAATGCAGAGGTCTGAGCCTTGAGCAGCATCACTCCAGGCATTCCCTGGGGAGTCCATTTGGTTAGAAATCAGCTTAATGCAAGAACTGTTTTTTATCCAGGTTTCTTAAAGGTGATAAGTATGGTCAAAGATCTGTTTTATCAGCCCACAGGCTGCCTCTGTTTTTAAGCTCCAGCCCCTCACCTCTACTCTTGTTGATTCTCTGCGGCCACAGAAGATACCAGAATGAGATGAAAATGGTCCTGCAACAGAGCAGGGCACTCTTGGCTTGAGCCTTGTCATTTGTCCCTCCAGCGGTTCCTAGCTATTGTGACGTCAAGGCTGCCATTCAAAGCAGAGAAAAAGGAAACCATGGCCCTTCTCCGCATCAGTAGCCCGGACAGGGCCGTTGTTTCTCAGGCATCCACAGCACTCTGTCTGGCAGAGCTGTGCATTCCATGCCTGGGTGACCTGCTTAAATGGAGGAAACCAAATGCTCTCCGTTGAACGCTCTCCAAAACAAGCATTCCACCCCGAGCTTCTGAAGTATAGGCTTCACTGCTTCTGAGGACTTAAGTGGAACTGCAGCATGGCTCTGCATTATCCACTTGCATATTCAGCTTCTGTTTAGTCTTAAAAGAGAGCATATCATTAACAATGGCCTTCATTAATATACACTATGACAGTGACATTATGCTGCCTTTGGGGTCAGTGCTGCAAAACCCTTTCTGGAAAACTAGGGCGGTGCTGAAAACCTTTTGGGATCGCAGAAGTTCCACCAGCTCTTCTCGCCCTACTTCTGTTCACCCCGTGCCCCAGTTGCAGACTGCTGAATTCTACAAAGCCTCTTGTATTCACTTAGCATATTAATTTCTCACGGTGCGTTACCGAGCTTGTATGGCCTCTGCACGTGTACGAAAAAGAATCTCCAAGGTTTAGATCACAGGCTCTGGGTTTTTCCTTATGGAGAGTAACACCTCTTGCTTTTCAGAGAGAAGGAACTGTTTTGGAGCATCACAAAACCACTGTCTCAAGTAACAAGCCAAGATCCCTACAGAAAGCAAGCATCTTGCAAGGCCACAAGTGCACTAATAACACTCTCATCACTTACCACATGCCTCTGAATTCACCGCAGTAAGACTCAGTCTCCCGAGGGTGTCCCTTCTTGGGTTTCTCTGGCACGGGAGACAACAGTATTTTATTAAATTCTTGGAAGTCGACATGATAGTCACTAGAAAAAGCACGGCAACCAACCACATTTTGTATTCCAGTGTTGTCTTGGTTAAGTAGTAATATGCTTTTGAGGTTTTATGTTACAAATCCCATTAAATCTTTTCAAAACGGCTCTTCTCTGAACCTTTGATTGAAGGATATTGGTAGAAACCAAAACTTTTTAATTTTGTACACAGGTGTATATACACATATCAGGAGGGATCCTGATATACCTTTGAGGCCTTTCTTTAAAATATCTTTTAAATTTAAAAAACTAATTGATTCTGTGTTTGTTTTTGGTTCTGCGGGGCCTTTGTTGCTGCGCGTGCGCTTCTATAGTTGTGGTGAGTGCCTCTTTCTCTCTAGCTCAGTAGTCGTGGCTCGTGGGCTCAGCTGCCCCGCAGCATGTGGAATCTTCCTGGACCAGGGACTGAACATGTGTCTTCTGCATTAGCAGGCGGATTCTTAGCCACTGGACCACCAGGGAAGTCTGAAGCGCTTTTAAATTGAATTATTATAAGGCAGAATTCTTCCAGATTATAAACTCTTCTGGGGAAAAAGGTAGACATAGTCAGGTAGCTGGATTAATTTCCTGGTAACTTCCTGAAAGAGATGGGAATACCAGACCACCTGACCTGCCTCTTGAGAAACCTGTATGCAGGTCAGGAAGTTTTTGAATATTTGTGGGGGGGGTATGTAATTCTAGTTTGATAGGATTTTTTGTTTTCCCTTTAAATATTTTAAAGATAACTCTCCATGTTTCTCTTTCTTCCCTGGTTTCTGATATGAACTCTGCTATAATTCTCTTAATATATATAGATGTATTCCCCCATTCAACTACTAAATTTTCTTTTTCTTTTTCTGCATTAACAATATGATATTTGTAGGCTAACAAAACAAACAAAAACCACCAATGATCCCTTTGGGTTTTTTGGGCTCTTCTATAGTTCAATCTTTGTCATTTATTTGGGGAACTATTGGATGTTATTTCTTAAATTATTTGTTCTGCCTCATTCTGTCTCTTTTCTTCTGAGATTCCTGTTAAGAAGGTACTTGACTGTTTACTATTTTTTCACACCTCTTAGATGATAGATTTTTCCTCTTTTAATACTTTACTCTGATGTTTCAGTTTTCATTGGGTAATTTTCACTGACATATGATCAAGTTCCTTGATTTTTTTTTTCCTTGACTTCTTAAGTCTACTAATGAGTTGTATGGTATACTTTATCTTTGTTACTATGATTTTTGTTGTTAGCTTTACCATTTGATTCATAACTTCTAAATTTACTGAAATTTGCTGAAATTACTTTGCTGAAGTCATTCATTTAATTTTGTGTCTTGTCCATCTTTTCTATTCAAAGACAAGAAAGAAAGTGAAAGTTGCTTAGTTGTGTCTGACTCTTTGCGACCCTGCAGACTGGAGCTCACCAGGCTCCTCTGTCCATGGGGTTCTACAGGCAAGAATACTCGAGTGGGTAGATGTTCCCTTCACCAGGGGATCCTTCCAACCCAGAGATCAATCAGATCTCCCACATTTCAGGTGGATTCTTTACCGTCTGAACCACCAGGGAAGCCCTTAATTTGTTAATCTTAGTTATTTATGTGTCCTGTGAGATAGTTCCAATATTTGTAACATGTCTGACTGAGGTTCGGCTAATTACTCTATCTCTAGACAATGGGTTGTTTTCTTAGTAATATTATTTACATTATATCACAGGTTTCAAATTCCTTTAGTGGTATCTTATGCTGTGGTGGACGTTCAAGCTGGTTTTAGAAAAGGCAGAGGAACCAGAGATCAAATTGCCAACATCCGCTGGATCATTGAGAAAGCAAGAAAGTTCCAGAAAAATATTTTTTTCTGCTTTATTGACTATGCCAAAGCCTTTGACTGTGTGGATCACAATAAACTGTGGAAAATTCTGAAAGAGATGAGAATACTAGACCACCTGACCTGACTCTTGAGAAACTTCTATACAGGTCAGGAAGCAACAGTTAGAACTGGACATGGAACAACAGACTGGTTCCAAATAGGGAAAGGAGTATGTCAAGGCTGTATATTGTCACCCTGCTTATTGAACTTATGTGCAGAGTACTTCATGAGAAACACTGGGCTGGAAGAAGCACAAGCTGGAATCAAGATTGCCGGGAGACATATCAATAACCTCAGATATGCCAATGACACCACTCTTATGGCAGAAAGGGAAGAGGAACTAAAAAGCTTCTTGATGAAAGTGAAAGAGGAGAGTGAAAAAGGCGGCTTAAAGCTCAACATTCAGAAAACGAAGATCATGGCATCCCACATCATGACAAATAGATGGGGAAACAGTGGAAACAGGGTCAGACTTTATTTTATGGGGCTCAAAAATCACTACAGATGATGACTGCAGCCATGAAATTAAAAGATGCTTACTCCTTGGGAGGAAAATTATGACCAACCTAGACAGCGTATTCAAAACCAGAGACATTACTTTGTCAACAAAGGTCCATCTAGTCAAGGCTATGGTTTTTCCTGTGGTCACATATGGATGAGAGAGTTAGACTGTGAAGAAAGCTGAGCGCCAAAGAATTGATGCTTTTGAACTGTTGCTGTTGAAGCCTGGCTTGGAGAATTTTGAGCATTACTTTACTAGCATATGAGATGAATGCAATTTTGCACTCATTTTTTTCTCATGGAGTTTACATTTTAGTAGGGGAGACAGGCAGAAAAGCAAACACAGGGGCATATAATTCCAGGTAGGAATAACCACTGTACAAAAAGAAAGAAAGAAAGAAAGAAATATCAACAGAACTCTTCAGTGAATGTGGAGTATCTGTTATCTTAGATGGTAGTCAGTGAAGACAGGTGGCATTTTAACAAAGTGCTAAATTAATAATAATAAAGTCATAAAGATATTTAGAAGAAAAATATTTAAAAGGGAACATGAGAATGGTAAGAAATGAATGAGAAGTTAATAGATTCCAAGTCAGATAACTTAATAGGAATTTTGTGTCATAGGAATCCACTGGAAAACATATATGAAAAATAATTTCTGTTTTGGCAAAATCATTCTAGCAGCTGTTTGAGGAACTGGCTACAAGTTTGGGGTGGAGAGACCCGTTTATATGTCATGGCATCAGTTCTAGAGGAGGCAGATTAAGGTGACTGAACTATTAGATTCCAAGTCAGATAACTTAATAGGAATTTTGTGTCATAGGAATCCACTGGAAAACATATATGAAAAATAATTTCTGTTTTGGCAAAATCATTCTAGCAGCTGTTTGAGGAACTGGCTACAAGTTTGGGGTGGAGAGACCCGTTTATATGTCATGGCATCAGTTCTAGAGGAGGCAGATTAAGGTGACTGAACTAGGTCACCTTCAGGGTGCATGAAGTAGTTGGTTTTGTCATACACATTTTTATCGATTTAGGTTGCAGAAGTACAGAACCAGTCATTGCCATCAGTAGAATGTGAACACATGAGAGAATGTGTCCGTTGTTCTCAGGCATTATTAGCCAAAAACGTCACATATGGATGGGTTTCTAAGACACAGACTTCTGGGTGGGCTGCCCTTCCTGGGTCTCATTACACAGGTCTCAGTGAGATCTCATCACTGGCATTTCTGAACAAGTTCCTACGTGCTGGTGCTGGACCATGCTTTCAGGACCTCTGCTTTATAGGATGAGGAGGGTGATCCTACCACCTATGGGATGCAAAGTATAACACCTTTACAATAACATTTTATTACAACCTTTGTTTATATTTTTATCTATTTTGGAGCTGTTGTGTTGTGTAATGGAAATTACTTATTAGTAGATTACTGCAAGTGAATACATTTGCAACACATGCCTTACTGGTAATAATGGATTAGAAGTTTAGAAGGAATGAGCTTAAATTCTAGTTGAGGTTTGTGTGTGTATTCATAGGTCAGGAGGAACAGTTGTTGGATAGTGAGTATTAGAGACTGTAGAAAAATAAATCTAGGCTTACTAAAATGGGTAATTATATCTCAGGTTATAAATACAAAAAAAAAAAGTGGCTCCATAAAAGCTTTGACTAAAATGAGAAAATTAAAGTGTTCTAAGTAAGAGGAACTAAAGAGTCTCTCGATGAAAGTGAAAGAGAAGAGAGAAAAAGTTGGCTTAAAGCTTAACATTCAGAAAACTAAGATCATGGCATCTGGTCCCATCACTTCATGGCAAATAGATGGAGAAACAGTTGAAACAGTGTCAGACTTTATTTTTTTGGGCTCCAAAATCACTGCAGATGGTGATTGCAGCCATGAAATTAAAAGACACTTGCTCCTTGGAAGGAAAGTTATGGCCAACCTAGACAGCATATTCAAAAGCAGAGATATTACTTTGCCAACAAAGATCCATCTAGTCAAGGCTATGGTTTTTCCAGTAGTCATATATGGATGTGAGAGTNTTTATTTTATGGGGCTCAAAAATCACTACAGATGATGACTGCAGCCATGAAATTAAAAGATGCTTACTCCTTGGGAGGAAAATTATGACCAACCTAGACAGCGTATTCAAAAGCAGAGACATTACTTTGTCAACAAAGGTCCATCTAGTCAAGGCTATGGTTTTTCCAGTGGTCACATATGGATGAGAGAGTTAGACTGTGAAGAAAGCTGAGCACCAAAGAATTGATGCTTCTGAACTGTGGTGTTGAAGAAGACTCTTGAGAGTCCCTTGGACTGCAAGGAGATCCAACCAGTCCATTCTGAAGGAGATCAGCCCTGGGATTTCTTTGGAAGGACTGATGCTAAAGCTGAAACTCCAGTACTTTGGCCACCTCATACAAAGAGCTAACTCATTGGAAAAAAAAACTCTGATGCTGGGAGGGATTGGGGGCAGGAGGAGAAGGGGACAAAAGGGGATGAGATGGCTGGATGGCATTACTGACTCGATGGACATGAGTTTGGGTGATCTCTGGGAGTTGGTGATGGACAGGGAGGCCTGGCATGCCGCAGTTCATGGGGTCACAAAGAGATGGACATGACTGTGTGACTGAACTGAACTGAACTGATGCTGTGGTGGAGGCTAGTTTGTCAGAAAGCTTTTCTCAGTCTCTGTCTCACTCTCTTTTAGGTCTTATATTTGTACTTAACCATGTTCTTTCAACTCTCCTGGCAACATTGCACTATTAACTCTTTATTCATTTTTTATTAGCCTGGTTGTAGGGTTACGGTGGGTCTCTGTGGTTCTGATTTAGCCTTGATCTGATTTAGGCAGACACTGTGCCCTTGGATCTCAGAAATGTGTCTGCTCTGTCAATGGGATTTTCTAGGCAAGAATACTGGAGTGAGTTGCTATAGGCAATAGGAAGACAGATTCAAATTGAGGAAGCAGTTTGCCCAAAGTTGCACATCTAGAAGATACTATGGAGGGAATTTGAACCAAAGCAACTTAACTTCAGAACATATCTTCTTAAACACTGATCTGCTCTTCCTTTTCTGAGGAAAGGAAGTAACCTTCAAATGGTCACCCACTGGTAAAAACTAAAACAAAAACTGTCTTCTGCCTTTTTGAGTCACTTGTTGCATTTCTGGAATGTGAACAGGGGGATAGTTTTGTCAGTTTTTCAAAGTAAGTAAAAGTTGCCCATGTGAAATTTTTGAAATCATTCTGCTCATCTTTTTGCTGGCCCAACTAAAGCAACTATTACTGTTTGGTGTGCTTAAATGAATGTATGTCAATCTAAAGTATACAGTTAGATATGAACTAGTTCTTAGATCTGGACTGGTTCTTAGATTGAACTAGCTAGTCAGGCTTTTTTTAATTATTGTATGTTGAATGTCTTTTCATAATTAATTACAAATGTGATCCTCAGTTGTGTAGAAAAATACTCCTGATAAAACTTCAAAATTTTAATGAGTAGAAGTGACCAATGTTTAACCTCCTTTCATAGAATCTTAATTGAACAATAAGTAGTTATCCTAAAATAATCATGGATTCCAATGGGACTGTGGTCAAGATGATAATTGCTATATTAGGCTGATTGACTAAGGTCATGAAAAGTTATTACTGTGAGGGTAAAGGGTTACAAATTTACCATGTCCTTAGTTTAATTTGAATTCTGTCAATAAAAGGGGAAATAATTGTTATACTCATATTTTATGAAAAATCATTTTCTATTCCAATTAATATATTTTCAGTCTATAAGCAATTAATCCAAAAATAAATGATTGCCCACAACCATCATAGAGAGCATTGTTGTATAGCATTTTTTAGGGTTCTCTGCCCCCCCGATAAGTTAGTCTATGGATATAAACTACCAACTAAATGCAAAGACATCTAAAGCTCAGGATTATTTCCGTATAATTACTTATTTAAACTTAATTAAAAGTTGATAAGAAGGAATTGACACTAATTTATCACTTATTATGCACTGCTGAATGTTCTAGACATTTAACATATATTTTATTTCCTTATAATACAATTTGATAAGACAAATTCTATTATTCCCAATTTATAGATAACAAAACTAAATTTCAAGAGAGGCTATGAAACTTGAGTAAGTTCACATGGATTTTTAAATGGCAGTGAACTGGGTCTCATATGCTCTACTTCATAATCATCCTCTAGGAAAATCACAGTCTAGCTGAAATACGTTCCAAAATTATCTTGTAAAATTATTGGTCTAATATATGCTAAAATAAAAAACAAACAAACAACAAGAAAAAAAAAACTGTTCCTTTCTTTAAGGTTCAAATAGTTTTCATATATATGAAGCAAAATATGGTAAAACACTGTTCCGAAAACAAAAGATTAAAATTTTTTCAGATGCCTCAAGTAACAAGGTGGCTAGTCCCTTAATCTCTTGGCAAAACTATTAGCTGTATATAAACATATGGCATTCATGACTGGAGGTGTTAATAAGGCCTCTTTGTCTATTTCCACCATAATTAGCAGTAGTTACCCAGCAGAATAAAATCAAGCAAAATTAAAAGGAAAAAAAAAAAAAAAACAACAGAGAGAAAGAATAAAGAAAAATACCAAAATACAAATGGAGTTAGAAATAATGGAGTACTTTAGGACCAGGCAGACCTATGTTCAAGTTCTGGCTCCAACACTAATCAGCCATATGACCTTGAGCAACCAACTTAACCTCTGAGCTCACTTTTTTAAGTCGTCACAGTGATAAAAATTGCACAGAGTTGGACATGACTGAGGGACTTCATTTTCACTTTTCACTTTCATACACTGGAGAAGGAAATGGCAACCCACTCCAGTGTTGTTGCCTGGAGAATCCCAGGGACGGAAGAGCCTGGTGGGCTGCTGTCTATGGGGTCGCACAGAGTTGGACACGACTCAAGTGACTTAGCAGCAGCAGCAGCGATAAAAATATCTGCCTTATAAGGTTATTGCAACACTGAACTGCACAAATATTCCTAACAAAACTCCAGTGTAAAATAGACTAGTAGCTATTAATTTCTTATTTCCCTTATTCTTTCCCCCTTGTGTGCTTGTCTAATAATGGGCATCATTTCTAAATTGTCCTTAGAATGTGGCCCGAAGCATGGGGCAGTGTTTTAAACTATATAGCCAAAAATAACGTGAACCCAGGGGAAGAGCTATTTGATGTGGTAATAGTTGAAGCTGCTCTTGGTGTCTTAATTTACGCTGAAGTTAAAATACAGAAATTCTTTAAGATGATGACACTTCAAAGCTTTCAGGAAGTATTATTCTACATAGGAGGAGAGAATTGCTTTACATTCTTCCCTTTTAATGTGTCTCATTACACCTTTCAAACATATACATTTCATTACACACTTCCATTAAAGTGTCTCATTATAACTTTCAAATATGTACATCTCATTACATCTCCTTTAAGCATCTTTACATATTCTCCATTTGTGGATTTCATTAAAGCCTTTCCCTTGTATATCTCGTTACTAAATTACTTTCATGTATGTTATTATAACCTATATTTCTCATTACATTACTTAAACATGCACATCTCATTACACCTTACTATTTATGCATCTCATTACACTCCTTAAAAATGTGTGTATTTAAGCATCTTTACATATTCTCCATTTGTGGATTTCATTAAAGCCTTTCCCTTGTATATCTCGTTACTAAATTACTTTCATGTATGTTATTATAACCTATATTTCTCATTACATTACTTAAACATGCACATCTCATTACGCCTTACTATTTATGCATCTCATTACATCCCTTAAAAATGTGTATCATATTACAACTTTCTCCTTTGCATATCGCTGCATTTGTCCGATTATGAATCTCATTATGCCATTTCATTTATGCATTTTATTATACCCTTCCTTTTATCCATGTCATTATACTCCTTAACACCAAGCATCAAAGTAAACCTCTACTGTATGCCTTTTGATATACATTATAGATATCATCTTCATTTTTCCATGTGTGGTTTTTCTGGCAACCTTTAAAAATATAAATATCAATCTGAGGACTGATGGTGTTATTCTTCTTAAATATGCATATCTCATTTCATATTTAACATATTTTAGATGTCTCTTTTATACTTTAAATTATTATTTATCCTTTTCTGCTTAAACCTTTTTAAAAAAAAGTGTCTCATGTTGTCCTTGATCTCATGACACCCTTCAAAGAGCAGCATCTCTGTTATTATGACTCCCTTGCATCTCTTGTTCTAAATCTACTAGTATTCCTTTCAAATATGTGTATCACATTGCTCTCCCTTGGATGTGCACTGCTATTTACTCTCTACCAGTTATGTTTCTTTCCTTTCCTTAAATTATCTCTATTTTAGGTAGTTGAGATATCATCTTATTATTATCCTCAGCCATAAATGGAATTTCCCCTATTGTTTGTTCTTCTCTAGGTTATTATTTTTCGCTATAAAAATATACTCTCTCCCTGAGGCAATAGATGGCTTTGAATACATTAAGAAGTCAAATATAACCAAATGATCCATGTGTTACTTAACATAAATTTTCTTTTATTATCTGAGCTATTTTGTTGTGGTGCTATTTAAAAGGAAACAATTGTGGAAATTTCAACATTCACCATACTTTAATTGTGCAGTTTTGTTAGCAATAATGAAATAAGCTGCACTGGCACATTTATTATATGGACATTGTAATCAAGATTCTACCAATAAGAAATTCATTGCAATCTAAATAATATACCCAGGATCTGTAAATCTGAATATAAATTAGGGCACTTACTAAGTATAGTTACTTGAGAACATTCATAGATATTGACCCATGCAGTCTAGACATGCTGCTGTCACCAGAAAGAATATTGAATCAGATCTGGTAGATTAGGTTTTATTTCACAGCTTTGACTGTGTAGAAAATTTTACTGTGTGGTAAAATTACTTAATTTTTTTTTTAGTCAATTAATCAAGGCATCAAGCTAACTATTACATGTATAACCATAAATGTGTATTATATAGGCATATACATATGCATATATGTATACACATATATATATATATACACTCATGCATGCATATATATATAGTATCTAATAAAGTGGAGATAAATTTTTGATCAATTTACTTTTGAAGATGGTTTGTGATATTTTGGATTTGTTTTCCATTCAGTCATTTTTTTCATTCAAGAAGTATTCTGAGCTCCTTTTCTGAGCCAGGAACTGTGCCATTACTGGAGATAGAGCAATGAACAGATGAGATTCAGGTCTAGTAGAAAATATTCTTATTAGGAAAACAGATAGTAAGTGAATACATAAATATAAAAATATAAAAAATGAACAAAATATAAAAAATAAACAGAAGAGAAAGACGAGGTAGAAATGGCATATTTAGGAATCTAGAGAAGGCAATGGCAACCCACTCCAGGACTCTTGCCTGGAAAATCCCATGGATGGAGGAGCCTGGTAGGCTGCAGTCCATGGGGTCGTGAAGAGTCGGACATGACTGAGTGACTTCACTTTCACTTTTCACTTTCATGCATTGGAGAAGGAAATGGCAGCCCACTCCAGTGTTCTTGCCTGGAGAATCCCAGGGACGGGAGAGCCTGGTGGGCTGCCGTCTATGGGGTCGCACAGAGTCGGACACAACTGAAGTGACTTAGCAGCAGCAGCAGCAGCAGTGATAAACAACAAAGGGTGGCTGTCATCACCCCAGGATGAAGCGGTAAGGGAAGGGAATGAAGTGCCATAGATGCCAGTGAGGGCTGAAATATGGAAGACAGGAGCTGTGGCTGTAGACTGATGAAGTTATTGCCAGACTGTAACACTGAAGAAAGAAGAAAGTGAGGGTAATATACCCTGAGTGCTTACTGTGCCTCCTCTGATGTCTTGCTGGTGTCTCCCATTGTCTGAGTCCAACAGGAAGAGAGACAACCTTGGTGATACTTGCTGTAACTAGAATCTTGGCTGTATGGTTTGCATTAGACTCCTAGGGCTACTGTTACAAGTTGCCACGGACTTGGTGATTGAAAACAGCAGAATTTTTGAAGTGAGTTAGCAGCAGCGTTATAGTCAAGTAAGAATTTTAGAAAATAAAATTGTCCATTTGGCAAAGAAGAAGAGCTGTGGTATTGGGAAATCACTTTTGAAAGATCCCTATATATGTATCCAGGGTTTTAAAGGAATAGAGTGAAGCAACAGTATATGTGTTGTGCTGTTAATCTTTAGGATCAACCTGAGAGAAAGCACTGTTCCTTTTTCAGAAGTGAATTACTCTTCCCATTTCCCAGACCCCTGAGAAACAGACCTTACAACCCTCTCTACTTCAAGGACAAAGAGTTTAGTAAGTGCTTTAGAGCCTGCCTTTGAAATAGAATTTAATCAGGCATTCTAGAGGAGGCAGACTCCATCAAGGCCAAGGCAGTAGGTCTAATTGCTTTAATTTGTGCTCTATGTACTCTGAGCATTTTGACCTGGTGTAGGGCTAGATGTCAAATGAGATTTCTCAATTAGGGTGAAACAACTTAGTGTAGCAGGTGAGTTTCATAATGATCCTCCAAAACTTCCCTTCTTAGTGTGAATCTAATGATACTAAAGATTTTCATAGAACACATTCATCATTCATTAACTCTAAAACAAATTCACTTTGTCTGTCCAGGAGCACTGCTCTTTCAAATCTAGCTGCATGAATTCTTCTACTTAACATACACCACCATCGTGTTAGAGGAGGCTGAATCTCAAATGCACACATCTACACAAATCCCTGCTGACTTCCAAGATCAACTACTACCTCAGATACCCACTGGGAGATTAGAACGCAGCAGGATATAACAGGGGTTTAGACAATGTAATCAGCCATCCTGTTCTCTGAGGCAGGTTTCCTGATGAGCAGACAGAATGAAAACTCTGATAGGAAGGCAGCCAAAGAAGTGAGCACATGTGGCTCAAGTGTTCATGACACTCTTCTCGTGCTTACATTTTGAATTTTCTCTTCTTATAAATATGTTTCCTAAGTTTGCTCTGTGTCTACACTCAGACTTGGAGTTCCTTTCACACAGCTCTTTCTATCTAATATGTGTCAGGACAGTCTCTTCAGATCTTTTATCCTCTAATGAATGTTTCAAAAAGAATTTTTCATGAGTAGTTGCTGATACTGCCATGGCTTTTCCGTTTCCTTTCCTTTTATTTAGTTTTCTTTATTCTTCATGGGTGCTTTTACTTTTAATAACGATCATGCCATTGGTTTCCTTTCACCACCTAAAAGTGAAAGGAACCAAGTACTTATTTCTTAAGAAATGCTTCTTTTTAATGTAAACAGTTCCTCATGTAAAAACATAACTCTGAAACAAGCTACATTTTCTTTACTGCAGCGCATATGAAGTGAAAGCCTCCACGTAGTTTGAAGGGAGGATAATTTAAATTTTATCAGCAAAGAGCAACGGGGGTAGTACCAGGAACCTCTGGAGGAAAGCCTGCCTGCTTCAAAGCTGACCCACTGGGATGAAAGAAGACAGTTTTGTTTTAGAGATGAAAGTTGACTAGGTAACTTTTTTTTTTTTTTTCTTTTAGAGAATTAACTAAACAGTAAAGTTTTTGAAATATTTTAGTGAGACGAAGTCCTGAAAAAATGTTTTAAAGTTGAATCTCAGTTTGTTTTACGTTATATAACAGACATTTGGGCTATGATGCAGCAGTATGCTCTTTCTTAGACCAAAGATTGGTCGTTTCTGTGGCAGAACCATAAAGAGGGTGATTTTTGTTGATAAGCATTAATTTCCAAAAGGACCTCTCTCAATCTTTTGATATACAAACCATTATCTTGAAGAGCCTACCCCTCAGTTGACTTTTGCTTCCTCGGTTGTTAATTGTTGAAGCTCCCTTTGATCCTTATTTCTCGGTGACTGTGTGTGACTCACAGGTTTCCCTGGGTCACTTTTATCAGCTTTGGTTGAAACTGGATAGTTTCATGTTACAAGTGACCTTTATTGTATTTGCACTTTTATTCTGTGGTACTGACCAGTCAGACAGAGAATGTGAGATGGCTGGATGGCATCACCGACTCAATGGACATGAGCTTGAGTGAACTCCAGGAGTTGGTGATGGACAGGGAGGCCTGGTGTGCTGCGATTCATGGGGTCGCAAAGAGTCGGACATGACTGAGCGGCTGAACTGAACTGAACTGACCCATCAAGAAAGTGAGCATAATGGATGCTGATGTTAATGAGGACTAAATACTAAGTTATCAGTTTGTCTTTTTTTATATATTTTTTTAAATTTATTTTTGACCACATTGCACAGTATGTAGGATCTTAGTACACTGACTGGTTATTGAACCCACACCCCCGGCATTGGAAGCTCATAGTCGCAACCACTGGACCACCAGGGACGGACCATCATTGTTCTTTATATTCGGATGATTGGTGCTTGCTTATGCAGCCTGGAATCTACAGGGACTCAGAGAATGATCATTCAAGTAGTTAGGGACACCCCCTCCTCATCTTACGGTACATTTAAAGCACTCAGTATGATTTAGTGGACTTTATAATTAACCACAGGCAGATTTCGTATGCCATTTCTGACACGTAATAGATTTTATAACCTTGGGCAAGCTATCCACAGAACTTCAGATTCTTGGTGTATAATGTTGTCATAAAACCACCTTGCGGAGTGGTCGTGGGAATTAGTGCCCACGTACATAAAATTCCTGGATAATGCATAGTGTAGGCACCCATGTTAGAGGCACTATTGCATTTGTGCAGTGCCGTTCATTTTATGAGACTTTCACATTCAGTTCAGGCTGAAGAAGATAAACCTCAGCAAAGTCACTGAAAGTTTTGAAGGTGTGCATTTCTTTGAGGAAACTGAGTTTCAGAAGATCATATTTGGGGACTGTGTATGTCTCACATCAGAGCATGTAATTTGATTGGCATTTTCTTCTTGCTGTAAATGAGAGCACTGAGTCCCAAGGAGACTGCATAACGTTCTCAGGACCACGTGGTTTGGATCTAGCAGAGTCAAACCCAGAAGCCGATCTTCCCACTCTTTTCTGTGTTTCACTGCCACAGAGCTGCTCGTTGGCAAGAAAGCCAATCGAAAAGGTTGTCAACGCTTGTCTTGGAACAAAGTGATAAGGGTCCGGCATGTTGATTAGAAGCAAGCGTGGGAGGGAGAGGATAGAAACAGTAGTTAACGGAACAGGTGCCAACTAGACTTGGTGACTACTGGGGAGTCGGGGGTATAAGCTTTCCAACCTGGTCAGATGGCCATACAGTTAATTAGGCTAAAATAAATAGAATTCATTTGGATTTGTTGTTTCCTGTTGAGTTTAAAGGGACCAACCACCCTTTCCAGATAGAAACATGTAGAACTGAAGGTAGGAGAAGATGCCTATGTGAAGAAATAAATTAGACTCTACTGCCGCAGGAACATGGAAACCATTGTGCTACATAGAGTTATATGCACCTCTGTGTGTGCGTGCATGCATGCGTGTGAAAGTGGATTTTGTGACATATTCCCAGTTCAAGACTAAGCCACTTTGTAACTCACTGCCCAATTATAACTCACCAGCTGTCATACCTTCATCAGAGAGAAGAGCTAGTCCTGTGGATTCTTCCGCGTCTGCCTGTTTGTTTTGCTGGATGGATCCTGCTGTGGCGCTGAGAGACAGACTTTGCTGGGCCCTGTTTTGTAAACAAATCTGTTCATACACACTTTCTTCTAGCATTGTATGTGTACACTGGCTCTGCTTTTCCCACTAGACACACGGAAGCCTAGGATTTAGAAGCTTGTTTTCTTTTAGAAACAGGCAGGCGTTGAAGAAGAACACACACGTGCCTTTAACAGTGTGTACACCTACCCTGTGTGCGTTTTGACTCTTGATTGTGATTCTGGGCCTCGAATCCCTCAAGAACACGGCAGCCTGGTACACACACAGCGTCCCTGGGAGGCATCCTAAAGCCGCCAGAAAACTACTGGCTGAACTCAGTAAGTAGAGCAAGCTTTTTACCCTTTAAGTTCCTTCTGTGGGCCATAAGTGGGATTTAGTCACCCAAGATGATAAAGCATGATACTAGTTTTTCCCAGAAGAGATGATTCTTTTCTTAAATTAGAAGATGAACTGATAATAGGCATTTATATAGTTGCTTCCTACCTGTAGTCTTTTGCATGTTTTATTTAACATTCCAGCCAAGTTCAAGTTTTTATGACAGGAAGTGTGTGAATGGTTATGACAGGAGTAAATAACATTTTATTTTATGATAACAGTACAGGAAGTAACTTTTTACGCCAAATCTTCGGGGGGGAAAGGCTCACTTACAAAGTTAACATACATAAATTTCCCAGAATCTTTGCTCTCTTAAGTGGAAATAAAACTATTCCTCTTCTTAACTTGTCAACAAATGTTTTTGTTTTAGGATGAGGCATTTTTGGGTATTTTGGTGTGCCCCAGTGTGACATGGAACCATTAAAAAAATTTCCAAAAGAATAATAGTAAGACCAAATTTTACAGAATAAATAACACAAAAAGTTTGAATCCCTAAATAGGAAGTTACTTTTTCTCTGAAGCGTAGATGAAGACGAGGAGGTCCCCAGCTCCCAGTTCCTCTGGTTCCCATGTTCCGTAAGCACGTGGGAAAGATAGCTTGTTTAACATCGTCTGCATGCCAGCAGATTTACAGAGAAAAGAAGGAACTGGGTAGACCTTCAGTTGGGTTCACTGTGTGCTGTGCTTAGTTGCTCAGTCATGTCCGACCCTTTGTGACCCCATGGACTGTAGCCCGCCAGGCTCCTCTGTCCATGAGGATTCTCTAGGCAAGAATACTGGAGTGGGTTGCGATGCCATCCTCCAGGGGATCCTCCCAACCCCAGCATCAAACCCAGGTCTCCTATATTGCAGGGGGATTCTTTACCAGGTAAGAATCCAGGTAAACCCTGGAGCCACCAGGTAAACCCACTCCTTTAGGGGATCTTCCCGACCCAGGAATTGAACTGGGGTCTCCCGCATTGCAGGCATATTCTTCACAGCTGAGCTGCCAGGGAGGCCCTAGGTTCACTGGAGGAGAACTTTAATAGTGGCTTTCTGGACCTGGAAAAATATTTTTTTCCTTCATCTTTCTCCTCTCTTCTTAAAGCCTGAGGAGCTTGTACTGAGAAGAAAATGTTTAAGTGATACATTTCTGAGGACTGATATTACACATGCATGTGTCACAAGAGTGAGTGGAGGCCTGACAGGTCAACACTCCCGGGAAGCGCTCCTCAGTTCCGGGCGGCCATGGGCCAGCGGTGCGGCCTTGTGATTGAAGGCAAGCCTTCCCTCTGGGCTGGGAGCTTCTCTCCACCACTCGGATTGAAAACCCGGTCTCTAGATCCCTCCTGCCTCCAAAACTCAGTATCACGTAGTTTGCAAATCACACAAAGCTGTTCTCAGAGACAAGCTAATGTGTGAAAGTTACTGAGACTTAGTTGTCACTAGTTTTCTTTAACTTCTGCAGAGACTGTATTTGCATGTGGCATGAGTGAAAATCTGCCTCAAGTAGTAGTCTCCAAGGCAGCTTTACTTAACACACACAGCAGCCTGGCACGAAGGGCGGCCTCTGGAAAGCTCGGAGCAGAGTGGTCAAGGTGCGGCTCCCTGGCTCTGAACCCTGGCTCCACTGCCTGCTGATTGTGTGATCCTAGGCAAGCCCTTAAACATCCTGGGGCTCATTGTGCTCATCTGGGGAGGCACGGTCAGCCATGCAGCTGTGTCCAACTCTTCTGTGACACCTTGGACTGTAGCCTGCCAGGCTCCTCTGGGCTTTCCCAGGCAAGAATACTGGAGTGGGTTGCCATTTCCTCCTCTAGGAGATCCTCCCAACCCAGGATTGAACCTGAGTCTTTTGCATTTGCTGGGAGCCACCAGGGTAGCTGCATCCTCATCTATAGGATGGGAATAACCAGAGATCTGAACTTGTAGGGTTGCTGCGGGGATCGAACGAACAGATCTGTGTAGGCCCTTGGTGGTGCCTAAACCAGCCCTGGGGTCAGGCCGCTGTCAACCACAGATGAATAAACTGGCTGAAAGAGGGTTGGGTGACCTGGATCAGAGAGAAGTGTCACCCGGGGAAGAGGTGAAGCTCGGAATGCCAGGCCTTTCAACCTCCCATGTTGGGTCAAGTGCCCTCCCTGTGTGGGGCCACACCCCCTCCTTTCTATAAAAGGATCACTAAAGAGTGTACCCCTTGCCGTTGTTAAGAGGAAGCACTGAGTAAACGTTAACCATGAAGATTTGTGACGTGATTTTGTTTTGTTTGGGGAGGTGGGGGCTGGGTGATAATGAGCCCAGAGGTCTAGAGAGCAAACACTAATTCTTTCATCTTGGACCTGTGGGATGTCTACAGCACAGTGAATCAGAACAGGCCCCCGACAGTCTATAGCTTAATCACATTTTAAGTGCCCACCTTAGAAACAGGCCCCTCCGCCTCCCCCATTCAAAGGGGTTCCCAGGGGGCCGTACCTTCTCGTTAGCTGCCACACCTGTTCGGTTCATAGTCTCCCTGGTGTCCCCCCAGCATGTATTTTTTGTGATGTTTATTCTGTTTCACTCTGCTTTTCCTTTCTCTTTTTGAAACTTCTGCATGGGTCACCCAGGACTTCAGAGGAACTCTCATATAAAGCACGGTCTGAAATAGGAACACACTGCTCAGAAGCTTGGAGAACTTCAAGCATGTGTGTGTGTGCATGAGACAGTGGGAGGGGAAGTTAGCTGATCTAACATTCAGGTAGTTGTCTGGCCTCTAATCATTCACGAAGCTCAGTATCAATAAGATTTTTTAAATTGTAGATATTTAAAACTGCCCTCCATGTAGGGTTCCTCCTCTTTAGACGTCATACAGAGAGGGCCTTTTGACAGCGAGCAAGTTCATGATGAAATCTTGGGAGTGAGGGCAGAGAGATGACTGTTCAGTAGTATAGTTGGTTTTTAATGAAGTGCTTAAGGATGTTTATTGACGCTGTTGTTTTTTTTTTTTACTCATCCTCAATTTGAAGGTTATATTCACACCATGCAGATGGTTTCCATACTCTTCTTTTTAAAACATCAGTTTGGGGTAAAAGTATAAAAACATTTCACATTCATGAAAATTTCCTTCAAGAATATAACACAGATGGTTTTATTAAATTCTGTACATATATTCTTTGTGTTTATCTTGAGTGTTCAAAAAATGAGAAATAAGCTAGAGTAGAAATTTCAGTGTCGCTACATTAGAAATGGAGGGCTTAGTGGTGCTGTATAACAGATACGTGAACACATTGGATCTGTTTATTTTTCTTCTTCAGTCCCATTACAGTGGAAGCTTGTGCTTTCTCCTCCTGCCTTCATGAGCTCCTCCACTCGTGCCCCACCATTTGTACCCAAATAGAAGCCCATTTACAGCCTGAAAATAAAGGGCAGACTTTTTTTTTTTTTTTAAGCTTATCTTTTAGCAAAATGTCTACTCGTCCCGTCAGAAAATGAGCTCTGACATTTAAGATGGGATAAAAGCAGTTTTTCTTAGTTTGCCCAGTTGTCAAGAAACTCTTCTCTGAAGTGATCAGGTTTGGTTAAAAGACAAGAGAAATACAAAAGGTCATATTTTAGCCCTTCATGGTTGGTTTTCGAGGGGTGCTTTGGTGCAAAAATCACGTGGTCAGTATTAATGTGAGAGGGTGTTAGATAACGTGTTTTTCTGCTCTCATCACAAATCTGAAAACGTTCTCTCCTCTCGCAGACCGTGGGGATGGCACCCGGAGGCTGTGTCTTTGGTGTGCTCAGCGCCCAGGGTGGGGAAGATGATTTCCATATTTGAAATCTAGGGTCAAACAAAAAAAAATAACTCTTTTTGTCCTTGAAGGGTTAATGCCCTAAACAGCTTCAGATTGGTTCACTTGAATCTTAAAATTACTTTTCTGGTCACGCACACGGAAGGTCTAAGCATTTGTGAAATGTTTTTTTTTTTTTCCTTCTCCTGATGCTGTTCTCTCTCGGCTGTCTTAATTACACAGGGGTTGAGAAACCAAATTAAAATTAGGCGTGGCTGGTAAACAGCGATCGCGTTGCCTGCTCTTAGCTCCGCAGGCTTGGAGTTACCTCTCCTCCCCGTAGTGCTTTCCTCCCCACTTTTTTTTTTTTTTTTTCCTCCAAAGGAAATATCATAAGCTCTTTTAGAAATACTCACAGGAAGTGAGTATCCATATGCTGGTTACTCGCCGGCAGCTGAGCGTTGACAGGTGGAGAAATGCTGGTGCATCCGCTCAGATTTCTTTGAACCTTTCTGCCGGAGCAGGGGAATATTCAGGGCGTACAGACCGAAGGATTTTTGTGTGCTGAGGGAGTTACAAGAGGAAATTGGTCATCGCGCGTCATCTTGGTGGTGGTGATTCAGGAAGCTGTGATGGGGAGGTGGGGGGTGGGGGGTCCGCAAGGCACGTGGCTGCTGCCGGCGCTGAGGTTTCTGCTCACTTCTCAGAGGGCGGGCTGTCTTCTAAAAATTAACGCTCCCTCCACTGCCAGTGATTCTTCTGCAGTGAGTCACTTCCAGAAATGAATAGCCACGGTTTTTTTGGAATGAATGTTGTGAAATCCCTCGTTTATAATGGCAGGTTTTCAATTGGTGGTTTTATCAGAGAGAATGTCTCAAGATCAAAACGAAACCTCCTCTTTAAAAGGAAAGAAAGTACTCTCGATACAGAAAGCAAAAGTACTTCCAGTCTCCTCCTGACGCGCTGTCACGGAAGATCTATGTGCCTGTGTGTAACGACACACGTCCATGTATTAATACCTGCCTGCACTGTAGGAGTCCTTGGAATTACGGATTCGGATTCGTTGCTAGTAGCTGATTGATCTCCTGTGAAGAAGGTCGCTAACTACAAGAAACGTTATGTGTGGTGAGTAGGTGGTAGATTCTGAAGATTATTGCTAACCCAGGAGTCATCCTCTTTTGAGTCATGGATTCAGAGGACTGCTAGCAAGCTCTTAAATACTTCTGCTTTGTATGATTTAGTGGATGGAACTGCAGGACTCATAGAAGCCTGTGAAAGCTTTTCAGAACATGGATTAATTGAATAATCGTGGAATCTTTTGAATATACTAGTCCCTTTGAGGAAGAAAGGCTATTTTACTGATGGGAGCCATTTGTAAGGTGCTTTTAAAAGTTTTAAAAGCCCAGTTACTACAGTTACTGCCCATCTGTATTTTAACTATCACTCCATCTTCTTGTGTGAAGGTAATGACTATATGGTTTCAACAAAGAAAAAGTCTTGTCAACTCTTTTTAACTGAAGAAACTTCATCCACGTGTTCCTCCTACCTGGATTTTTGTCTTCCTGACTACTCGCAAGGCGAAACTACCCCATGAAGGATACTAACCCTTCCGGCAGCATCTGTGACGTGTCTCATTCAGAACTCGGTGGGCTCTCCGCAGATGATTGACTGTACTTTCATCTAGGGAAAGAGAAGGAATCCAGTTACTGGAAACAGTGAGTGCAGCTTCAGAAACTGTTGTCTCTCCCGAGTGGAGAAGTTGTTTGACCTCCTGACTCATTTCATAGGAATTGGAGAAAGCAACCTAGTGTGGTTTTCTTTGTTAGTCCTGGAGGATTCCAGAATCTGTGTGTCTGCAGATGAGATGAGCTGGAGAAAGGCAGTGTTGCCACTTGCTGTTTCTACTTGCCTGCTCTCCTAATGGAATTCAGTCCCTTGCCTCCAGACAAGTCCAGCCTGTGCCTGGGGATCCCTTGTGTGGCCTCAGTGGTGAGTACTGATGGCAGTGGTTTCTGATTTTTGCGGGTTTTTGCTTCTCGATTTCTAAAGGGCATTTCATCCAAGGACATATTTTAAACAGCATTGTTTTCTTGGCACGTTTACACTACAGTTTATATTGACCTGTAGAAAATACACTGGGTGCAGTGATAGTATAAAAGACAGCATAACCTGTAGACAACAGTGAAAGTGAAGAGCTGGGATTTATTTGCATAGAATAGATTTTTGCAGCTTGTTGACATGGAGGCAGTTTTGATTTTGACGTATTCGTATTAAGTGATTTTGGGGGTATTTTATTTAAAACACAGGTATGGAAGGTAATAGTATATTCCAGCAAAAATAATATAATTGCTGTTAAGGCATAAATTTTTGACTAGTAACATAATATTTATGTACAAAGAAACTTGATTCGTGGTGTTTTGGTTTTAAAGCAGCATTATCAAATCAGCTAAAGGTATCAAAAGTGGACAAAGAAAATATGCTGAACTTGGATAAAAGTAGAAACTGAGGTGTTTGAAGTGATTGATATTTGAAGTGTTAGTTAGATTTTGGCCTCTGTATAATCTCATATATGATGGATCCACCAGGTCACACCCTCAAGGAGCGGTCATTTAGTATATAATTATCGTTTCTCATTCTCTTTGGAGATGGATGAGAAAAAAGTTGACTTGGTCATGCTGGCACTGTGTATTCCGTTTACTGCTTTATGTCTGAATGCCTTAGAGATGGAGTTCTTAACCTTTCCAGGGTGTCTTGGGCCCCTTTGAGATTGTGATGGAAGCCAGGAATCCTCTTACCACACACACACACAAACATTTGCCCACGTTCTCCAGACTGTTGAGCCACAATGGTGCGCTTCCGTGGGCCCCAGGTTAAGGACTCCACCAGGAGTGAGACCACACTGACACCGCCATTCCCCAGCAAACACTGAAGCTTAAAATAACGCGGCATCTGAGTTGAAAAGAAGTCATTCTCCACGGTCGCCAGGTGGAGGTGCAAAGTCCGAGAAAAGGAGGAAGAGTAGAGAGTCTGTGACTGATACTAAATAGACAAAGAGAATCATTAATATCAGAACCTCCAGACAGATACTCCAGAATCCCTAACTGTTTATCCTTGGATATTTGTCAAGTACAGTGTTAATTCCGGTAGAGACTTGAGGATTCAACATTCAACAGTTGAGAAGAGTTTTCCTGACACGTAATGAAACCTCTGCGTTCCTTTTTGATTTCCATTGTGTGTGTTACCAAACCAGGTAGGACTGCCAATATCTGAACCCCAGAAATGAAATAATAATAGCTATAACAAATTGGAGAAGTGATTCTACATTAACAGAAGGAATTTGCTGGGGTATATATAAGGTAGTTTAGCTGAATACACACAAAACACCACGGGAAAGATGTAGCCCTTCTTGCCCGTCGACTAAATTTGTCAGTACTGTAAGGCTGACATGGGGAAAAATAGACATGATCCTGGAGTGTATTAAAAGGAGTATGACATAAAAGGGTAAGAAAATAGACTTGTATTAGTCAAACTCATTCTTGTGTGCAACCTGAGTCACATTTGAAAAAAGATTTTGGGTAGTTGTGAAGAGCTCGGATTTGCAAGCAATAGAAAGTTATATACTCTTCTAGCAAAAGATAAAGTAACTGGAGGTTTTAGTCTCTAAAAGGCTAAGGGATTTCTTGCTAAAGGCCTTTAAGTAGTAACAGTTGGATTTATCTTTGGAGCACACTGCTTGCTTTCAGTAAATTGTGATACTTTGATGGCTGTCCTGTGTAGGGACATTTGTAACACTTACATGAGAGCTTCGGCAAGAATAAATAGATTCAAATAAAACCAGAGTTGTCAGGACATAAGGTGTATAATAAATACACTTCTTTGTTGATTAATAGATAAGAAAGACTGTCTCGATTGCCAAGATGATCAAGTAAACAAGTGGCTGAGGGAAGTTATGAAATCTTTGGTTGGGCTCTCTTTCAAGATGAAACTAGGGAATTCTGTTTTAGGTGGTGGAAACATTTATTAGTTCCTTCTACAAGCTCTGAGGACCTACTTTGCTAGATGCACACAGTCTAGCTACAAAAGCAGTTTCACAATGTATGATTTAGTGCTCTGGCTGTGTAAAAATAGCATATGTGCGGGACCTTGAAACACTCAGCCACCATCCGTGAGTCTTCCTGATGGAGTGGCGTCTGAATTGATCCTTAAAGGACAGCCTTTAAGGAGTGAGCTGGACCAGGGAGGCAGGCATTGTGGGGAGGGCTTCAGGCAGGAGGGAGAGTGGATGCAGAGGAAGAAGAGAGGCTCAGAGCAGTAGGTGCAGTGGAAGGTGTGGGGAAAGGAACAAGAAGAGAAGATGAAGCAGGGAGAGCCTCTGATACAGAGGTCTATCCTGCTGTGCCGTGTTAGCCCGAAGGTGTCCATCTAGGAGGGCCATGAGGCCAGATGTGTGCACTTAAGACAGATCATGGGGCTGTCCTGAGGGAGTGTGTGTACGTGTGTGTGTGTGTGTGTGAGTGTGTGTGGCGGCAGGGGGGATGGGTTGGGCAAGAGGCAAGGAGACCAGATGGGAAGAAAGCTCCTCTGGTTGTTCAGGGAAGTGATGATGAGGACACCAAGGGCAGTGGATTCCAGAGAGATCCGCGAGGTAAAAAAAGGGAAAAGGTGAAGTAAGGTTAGTGGCTTAGGTTATTAAGTGGTATCGTTCACCACAGAATGAAATCCGAGAGGAAAAACAGGTTGGAGGGGAAGACAAGGCGACATTTGGACGTGTGACAGTCACATGGACGGAACAGGCGGAGGTGTAAGAGCCGAGCTAGCACGAAGGTGGTTTCTCTGGGGCTGGACCTTGAAATGTGGGTTAGCAGTGGTCTGGACTTGTGTGAAGACTTGTTTCTGAAGTAGTAGATCAGTCTTTTAAATTGTTTGTACAGTATTTAAAAGTTTTTCCTTCTTCTAAACTGTAGAATAAAATAGAGAAGAAATACAAATTTTCTTCTGATTCCATTACCCAAAGTTCTGTTAATGTTTCATATTTTTATTTCCTTGCAGTATTTTTCAGAACATGCACTCGTGTGCGCGCGCACACACACAGTTAGTTGCAAGAGCAGCATCGTTCTGTACAGGCATTTTTATATCCCACATCTTCTCCATGTGCTTTAAAATGCTTTAAAAACATTTTTAATGGTGCGTTGTTGTCTAATTTGGGCGTATTCAGTTTGCTTCCATTTTTTTTAAGCCATCTTAACATTACAATAATTATCCTTTTCTAAGTGTAAAACTTTTAATTATATCTTGACTAGAATCTTCCTGAAAAGTTTTTTTTAATAATTGATTTATAATAATATAGTTAACAATATTTTATTGGTTTCAGGTGTACAACATAGTGATTCAAAATGTTTATAGATTATACTTCTCTTAAAGTTACTACGAAATAATGGTGATATTTTGTGTCACCCTGTGCTGTATAATGTATCCTTGTTACTTCTCTGTTTTATGAAGGGTAGTTTGTGTCTCTTAATCCTATACAGCCCCTCCCCCACATCCCTCTCCTCACCAGTACCCGCTGGTTTTTTTTCTGTATCCATGAGTCTGTTTCTCTTTTGCTATACATACTCATTTATTTTATGGTTTTAGATTCCACATATAAATGACAATATACAGTGTTTGTCTTGCTCTAACTTATCTCACTAAGCATACCACTCTCTAGGTTCATCCATGCTACTGCAAATGGTAGAATTCCATTCTTTTTTATGACTGAGTAATATTCCATTGAATATATGTATGTGTATATACACACACACCCCAAACATCTTGTTTATCCATTCATCTGGTGATAGACACTTGGGTTGCTTTCTTATCTTGGCTTTTGTGTATGCTGCTGCTAAGTCGCTTCATTCGTGTCCAACTCTGTGCGACCCTATAGACGGCAGCCCACCAGGCTCCCCCATCCCTGGGATTCTCCAGGCAAGAACACTGGAGTGGGTTGCCATTGCCTTCTCCAGTGCATGAAAGTGAAAAGTGCAAGGGAAGTCGCTCAGTCGTGTCCGACTCTTAGCGACCCCATGAACTGCAGCCCACCAGGCTCCTCCGCCCATGGGATTTTCCAGGCGAGAGTACTAGAGTGGGGTGGCCATCGCCTTCTCCGGCTTTTGTGTATAGTGGTCTGTGAATATTGGAGTACCTCTATCTTCTTGAATCGGTGTTCTTATTTTTTAATTTTTTGGATAATTGCTAGATCATTTGGTAGTTCTGTTCTTAGTTTTTCTGAGATACCTCCATACTGTTTTTCATAGTAGTTGCACCAGTTCACATTCCCAACTATGTACAAGGCTTCCCTTTTCTCCACATCCTTCCCAAAATTTGCTGTTTGTAGACTTTTTGACAATAGCTGTTCCGACAGGTGTGAAGTTATAGCTCATTGTTGTTTTGATTTCCTTTTCTCTAGTAATTAGCGATGCTAAACCTCTTTTATGTACCTGTTGGCCATCTGTAAGTCTTCTTTGGGAAAAATGTATATTCAGGTCTTCTACCCATTTTTTTAATCAAGGTGTCTTTTTGATGTTGAGTTGTATGAGCTGTTTATGTGTTTTGAATATTAATCCCTTATCAGTCCATATCATTTGCGAATATTTTCTCCCATTTAGTAGGTTGCTTTTTTGTTTTTTGAAGTTCCTTTGCTGTGACAATAGTTAACCTGTACATGTGTCTTGGACAAATTTTCAGTGATTTCCTTAGAATAGATTCCTTGCAGTGAACTTAAGTCACAAGTCTGTTTATGTGTTTTGAATATTAATCCCTTATCAGTCCATATCATTTGCGAATATTTTCTCCCATTTAGTAGGTTGCTTTTTTGTTTTTTGAAGTTCCTTTGCTGTGACAATAGTTAACCTGTACATGTGTCTTGGACAAATTTTCAGTGATTTCCTTAGAATAGATTCCTTGCAGTGAACTTAAGTCACAAGAGCTGAACTCCTAAAGATTCTTGTTATCCTTTGCCTGTTTGTTTTCTAGAAAAATTTATATCAAGTCATGTACAGTTTTATGTATTTTTAAATCTTTAGGCAAAAACAGTACATTATTTTTGGTTGATTTATTCAACAGCTATTTGATGAATACTCTGTCAGGCATGTGGCATTTTTATTGGCTGTCAGTAAAGTTTACCTTCTTTATGTGCTGATTAGTCCATTATTTACTTTTGTAAATGTTCTGTTCACACCCACTACCAACTTTTCTACTGGGATGTAATTGTTCTATAATGCATTTGCATTGTTCTGTAATATATTTAGTCTTTAATGTGTATGTGACATTTGTGGCAAGTATTTTTCCCAGCTTCTTTGATTTTTTATTTTGCTTATGGTTTTCCGAGATATAGAAGCTTTACATTTTATTTAGCTGAAAATGAAATTATTTTTGTCTATGCTTTTTTTTTCCCTTGTGACTTCTGTTACCTTGGGCTTAGGAATTCCTTCCCACCATAAGTTAGACAATATTCATCTAATCAGAAATTTTAAAAAATATTTTTTATATGAAATCCACCAAATGGATCCAGATGGATTTTTTGACAAAGTCAACCCCTCAACATTGTGTGCAGAGTCGTCTATATTTCCCCAGTTGATTTTTGGTGCTTCTTTTATATTTCAAGAGCTTGTGCTATTTAATTGAGCTGTAGGAATCCATGAGTTTTGGTGGATATTAGCACCCAAGTGAAGGTTATAAAAATACTTTAAAGCTAGGATCTTATTGTAAAAAAAAATCTCACACAGCAAAACTGAAAGAATTTTACAGTTAACCCCCATATATATCCCAACTAGATTGTGCAATTAATGTTGTACCACTTTCCTTTATCGTCTACCTATTTATCCGATAACTTTTATACCTCCTAAATCATTGTTTGAATTCAAATCTGGGACTCAAAGACATTTTATTTCATTCTGGTTTTTTTTCTGTAATTTGTAGGTTTGATTTCTAGAATCCCATGGACAGAGAAGCCTGGTGGGCTGTAGCCCATGGGGTCTCAAAGGAGCTGGACACAGCTTAGTGAGTAAACAACAGGAAACTTTTAGCGATTTATATTAATACAGTAAAATAGTGAACATCCTAATGGATAGCAAGAGAAACTGCCTGGTCTGTTTTGGGCCTTTAATTTCATGAATATGGTTTGCTCTGTCGGGATCGTGACCGTCATTCACATCACGATGGGTGCAGCGCCCACCAGCTCCATCTTCCACTACAGTTGCTTTTTGCTCTTTCGGCTGGCACTGCAAAGGGACAGAAAGGCCACTCGGCAGATGCCGAGCTGCTGCCGGAAGGATGTTGCGGATGGGCCTTGGCAGAGTGGGTGAGGGGGCTGGCTGGGCCGCAGTGGGCTTTGAGGAACGGCGCTTGCTGGAGTCGGCCACTTCCCTGAGTGGCTGCCATCAGTCTCTGCCACCGGAGTTCTCAGTGTGCAGGTCACTTTGCCCTGTCCCAGACCTGCCCTCCTAACATCCGTCTTTGAGTGTCCCTGGTTCACGGCAAGTGATCAGAACAAATAAACCTTAGGTCAAGGAGCTTAGCCACCTCTTTTCGAGCCTAAATGATGAGCACCTTAAATTCTCTTGGTTTTTGGTGCTTGATGGCATCCCAGCTTAGAGATGGGTTTGCAGCTGTGCGCTCACTGCCGACTGATATACAGCATCTGGCTCTTGGGGCACCGTACAAGTAGCTGATGGAAAAAGGCACAGCCTGCATTAAAAGACTTCCTCATGGTCACCACTAGAAATAAACTGCCGTTTCATTTTTGTTCTGTTTCTTTTTTCCCCATCCAGGCTTCAGTTTTCTGTCTGTAAACAGTTGATTTTATTAGATTATATAGAAGTTTTTTTTTTTTTTTCTTTATCCTAAACCTGCGATTTTAGTTTAGAACCTTGATTGTAGGTCAGTATTCACCTCTTTCTCAGCTATATGGGAAGACAGATCTGTCCAGGCTGATAAGACCCTGGATGAAGCTCATCAGACTCTGGATCTGGGGCTAGAATTTTAAAGCCATTAGTTCCTCTGAAAGGAATGAGAGGGCATTCCTGAGACCAGGCAGAGGGGGAAAGCCTTCCTCACAGGAAGCTCGGTAGCTGACTAGCTGCTTACAGAGCACGTTCCCACCCGGACCTCCTCCGGGATGCTCAGCCTGTAGTGACGCTGACCTCTGTCCTGAATTCTCTCTCGTAGCCAGTGATGCGATAGTGTTTTAGATGAGGGCATTCCTGAGACCAGGCAGAGGGGGAAAGCCTTCCTCACAGGAAGCTCGGTAGCTGACTAGCTGCTTACAGAGCACATTCCCACCCGGACCTCCTCCGGGATGCTCAGCCTGTAGTGACGCTGACCTCTGTCCTGAATTCTCTCTCGTAGCCAGTGATGCGATAGTGTTTTAGAAGCGTACCCAACCAGTGCTTTGAAATGGAAAGATAGCCATACTGAAAAAAATGTAACACTACCTAAGTTAATATTCTAGTAATACCAGTATTCAGAAGAGGCATCCTATTTGAGTGAATTTTCAGAGGGAAAGAAAAGTTAAATAACCTGAGTTTTTCCCTTGCCACTGTCCCCTCTCACCTTTACGCTCCAGCAAGACTCAGCGTGTTGCTTCCCAAACCTACCAGGCCGTTTCCTGTTGCCCTGCCTTTGAGCACACAGCTGCCCCACCCTTACCCCTCTGCCCACCTCCCCAGTACCATTGTACCCCACCATGCTCACCTCTCCCAGCCCAGTGCTGCTTAACAGATACCCAGATACTAAAGTAGGGAGTTGATTGGGCTTTCATTAATTTGCCAGGAGCAAGGGAGGGTAGTTACAAAGCACCAAGCTAACCTGTTATTTTCTGCGCTATTAAAATGTAAAGTAGACCGATGAAAGAGCCTGCTCTCCCCACCAGCAATCAACAGGCTGTGCAGGGGGTTTATGAATCACCTTCTGAATCCACAGCGAGTTTTAAAATCTGGCTTCTGGGCTTGGTCTGCAGGAAACACGACCGTGAGATCATGAATGCTGTGGAGGGAGTATGAAGTTATTTACCAGGTCTTGTAACATTAGCACTGGGACCCCTGTGTAAGCTGCTTTATTGACTGGGTTACACCTGTTTGGAACCTTAATATCTCCAAAGGGGTTAACATGTCAAAAATACAAACCAGCTTTAAAATGAGTCGAAATGCAATTGTAAAGTTTTTAAGCATGAGGTTTGGGTACATTCACAGGCAGTGGGATTATATAACAGATTTGTAAGGAAAATAAGATGTGGGGGTACATCCTTAACTTCTAAGCTAGGTGTCTTGAGAAAATGCTCATGAAACACTATGGTGTTACTCTCGGGGATTTAAAAACAACCACAGGGAGCACAGAAACGCTGTTTTAGATAGATTGGAGATATTTTCCAGGATGGAGTCTTTCACGCACCGATTTAATTAAGAGCTCTCTCAGATGAAACTGAAATACCGCCACTGTGACGGTGACAGCATCAGTTAGCTGTGACCTAACCCGTACCAGCCGTGACTAACCGGGGGTTCCAGGACACCGTGGTCGTGTTTCCTGTCGCCTCAGTCTTCTGGGGGCAGGATCAACAGGGATAAGTGGTTTCTGTGTTCAAGTCTCTAATTTTTCATCCATGTAAACAATAGGTGAGAATAGACCTGACCCAACACAGGTTTGCGAGATCTGTACTGCTAACAGCAGCAGCTAACAGTGTTAGCTGGGCGCTGTACATCAGGCACTAGACGGAGTACTTTACTTGTCTGTTCTAATAAACAATCCTGTCCGGCGGGTACTGTTACTATACCCATTTTATAGATAGGAAACTGAGGTGCAGAAAGGTTTTTATTTCCGAAGATTACACAGGTAGTAAGTGCAAGATCCAGGATGGAATCACAGCAGTCTGGCTCCTAAACCCAAGCTCGTAATTGATATCCTATTCAGTTTCCATAAACAACTCATATTTTGGAGGTACTTTTATTCAGCTGCTCAGCTTCATTTAGTGCACTATCTTCCGTGGTGCTTTTAATGTATTAGGGAGGATGAATGCAGCCCCCAAAGCTGGGCATTTTCATGCCTAACCTTGCTCTGGATCACCTGGTTGCAGCTTGTTATTAATGATGCATGTTACCACAACACAGCCCCATGGCTCCAGCAAATGCGCCATTGGTTAAAAGAGAGTAGTATGTCCAAAAAAGGGAATTAACAAAGCAGCTATCCCAACTACCAAAGAAACCAGTGTGGTTGGCTCATGAGGAATCCCTTTTTCTTTTATTATTGGAAGTGAATAGAAACTCATTAATATCGTGCCTTCCAGTAAGGTCAAGCCCTATAATTTAAGCTCACTGTCAGGACCCAGAAGTCTGTTGTCTTACGAGACTATTATAGTTTGGTTGACTGCCTACATACTGCCTCAGTTGTGGGGGAGCTGGTTTTCCACTGTTGTACACAAAGGCCCTTCGTGTATTGGTGTCATCTTTTGGCACTACCCCATCCTTCCCCTGTTCCATGGTCTCCTATCCACGCGCTCTACATGGACGCTCTTTCCTTCCCTCTCTTCCTAGCCAACCACTACTGTTCTCTTCAGATGAATCCTCCTACAGGCAGCTTTCCTTGACTGCTCAGGACCAGGTCAAGTGCCCCAGATGCTTCCACAGTGCCCTCTGCTTACTTCTTCGTGCACATGTGATATTAAGTTCTAACTTCCTGTTTCTTGTCTGTCTTTCCTGACTGGAAAAGCTGGCCCCGTAAGGGCCAGGATTGGTATTGTTTACTTTTGGATAGAGGCTTCCCTGGGGGCTGAGTGTTAAAGAATCTGCCTGCCTATGCAGGAGACACAAGTCTGACCCCTGGTTCGGGAAGATCTCCTGGAGGAAATGGCAAGTCACTCCAGTATTCTTGCCTGGGAAATCCCATGGACACAAGAGCCTGGCGGGCTGTAGTCCATGGGGTCGCAGAACAGCTAGACAAAACTTAGCGATTAAACAACAACAACTTTTGAATAAAAACTCTGACACACAGGACAGGGCCTGACACGACAGATGCTCTACAAATGTTTGAATGAGAGACAGGTAGAAATGGCATATTTGATGATAAGGGAAACTAATATATACGGTACCTAGTGGTTACAGTTCATAAGGTACATCCATGATTTTACTGTACTGAATGCTCATGGCAACATGGGGAGATCAACTCCTTTAACCCCTCTGCGCTGACGTGGAAACAGCAGCTTACCCCGTGCATATACGTGGTTAGGAGGTGGGAAAGCCAGGACTTGAGCTCAGGTCTCTGACCCCACACCTTATGCTCTAATATACCATGTGAATATCCCAAGGCCAGTCTTAACATAGCTACTAGACTCTGGAGCAAAGCAGCGTGCCATTCTTGCCCTAACCAAGTAGATCCGGAGGGAGAATCAATGGGTGTTAATTTTTCTTGCTGGCCTCCTTGGCATCCTCCTACCCCCCCCACTCTCACCCGCCTTTCCAGTGAAAACCTTCCAGTGACTCGTGCCAGATCCTTTCCAGATTTCAAGGTGTTGACAGTGAATATTTTGTTTGCAGATCAGGCTGGCTGCTGGTCTTAATTTGGGGGAGCTTTTGGAAAAAATGGCTGACGGAGTTCTGCTAAAGTCCTTAAGCAAACTGAATAAGATCCTGGTGTATCAGGGTGTAAGAAATGAGCAAGGTGGGAGGTGTGTGGGGGGGAGGGGTCTAGGAACTGAGAAAGTGAGCAAGAGGATGTGAGTTGGGGGCTGGTTCGCTTGGCAAGTCAGAGGTGGTGGAGAGGCTGCTGCTGCAGTGGGCTGGGTAATGAACCAGCTGAACAGACCTTAATATCAGATGGGGGTGTTCCTCCCGGGCCTGTGGGGTGGGGGCGGGGTGGCAAGCAAGTGAATTGGCAGTGTCTTGGACACACAGGGCTTAGGTGACGGACTCAGCTGGAATGCAGGGCCCGTGTCATTAACATACGCAGGGAACCCATGGAACACAGCAGCGCCAGAGGGGGAGACACTCGGGGCAGCACTCCCTAAGCGTGAAGAGGTGAGGATGTCATACTGAGCCCTGCTCTGTCCTGGGTACTCCTGGGAATGTTGTCAAAGGGAGGAATGTGTAATTGCACACAGATTAATTTTGCCACCATGACAGAACATTAGGCATTCCTTCAGCAGTGGTCTGGAGTATTAGTTATGGACGCCTCCTTTTGTATCTGGTTATTCCCAGTGAGGAAATGGCAACCCACGCCAGTATCCTTGCCTGGAAAATGCCACGGATGAAGGCGCCTGTACAGTCCATGGGGTCGCAAAGAGTTGGACACGACTGAGTGACTTCATTCATTCATGCACAGTGAGAAGCCATCCCCGCATTTACTGTGGTTTTCCTGGGGGGTGGGCAAGGTCAGGATGAGATAGAGATACGGCTGGAGGTACCTTCTCCAGGACATTCAGAGATCAGAGCAGCTTGAGGAGGTCAAGGCAGGCTGTTTCAGTCAACAAAGATTTCTTGAGCATGCCAGGCACTGGTCAGCACAGCTCTGTCGCCATGGAACTTGAGTAAATGCCCAGAAAAACAGCCTCTTAAAACCCAGGCTCCCTGAGACCAGGGGAAATGTGCTGTGATGAGACAGAGCCTTCCGTTCACGTGGCTCTCTGAGGAGGTGATTTCCGAGGTGAGAGCTGGAGGATGGGAAAGGAGTGTGTCTGCGGAGGCACCGGGGGCAGGTTCCAAGCAGAGAGAGCAGCACACTCAGGAGCCCTGGAGTGGGGGACAGCCTGGCCTGTGAGGATCAAGGCTGGTTTGGGCCAGGTGAGGGAGGGGCAAGCAGGCGCGGCCGCTCGGAGGCCTCCAGCTTGATGTCTCTGCTCCGGAAGACGCCCACCCGAGAGGTCTCAGGCACTGGCCGGTGAGCCCCAGCAGTGCCCCCGGCCCAGGCCCCCAGGCGCTTAGGAGAGCCCTGGTCTCCAGAGGCCACTTCCCTGTTCTGCCACTGTCACTTGTCAAGGGGGTCTACTGCAGATGCAGATTCCAGTGAGACCAGCAGTCATGTCAGACGCCCCAGAGTGTGAGCATGTGCCCACAGGACTATAAAGTGACTTGACATGGAAACAGCTTTAAAACAGATGATCTGCCTGCCCTGCCGTGGTCACGCGTGCCAGTCTTGTGAGCAGGAAGACAGCCAGGCGGCAGGATTAAAACAGAACTCCTAGTCAGTTCTGTGAAGTGCAGCCTATGTTCTTGGCCCCCGAAGTTCTGGGGCAGGTGGTCTGCTGATTGGGTGGAGCTGTTTCCTGGAGGTGGGGTGGGGGTGGGGCAGGTTCTGACTCTAAACCTCCTCTGATCTGATGTCTGAGCCTCCCCAGTGAGCAGCCTGACTGCCTCCTGCAGGAGAGTCCCTCTCCTGAGTCCCAAGTGAGCAGGAAAGGTTCCTCTGCACTGTGGCGAGGTCAGGGCAGGCCTCTGGCTGCATGAACCCTTCCCTCTTTCTGAACCTTTCTCTCTTTCTCCGTGCGTTCCCTCTTTGAATCACCTCTCCCCCATTTTAGCAGAAATGAACTTCGAACTCACTTGGGGGGTGGGGCAGGGCCAGGAGGAAGAGAGTGCTCTGCAGTGTTGTGTAAACACCGATTCCTGATCCTTCTCTTTTACTACCTGTAGGGACAGGTGGACGCGGAGAAGCTGCTGGCAGGAAGAGCCGATTGTTCTCAAGGTTGTGGGTTGTGCAATAGAGCAGACGAGCTTTGAAGCCACAAGAGGTCAGAGCAGCTTGACCACGCGGCATATTACACAGAAGTTTTCCTTTATATGAGATCCTGTTTGCTTGATTCTCATCAGGAGTGCCAACACTTAGCTGGATCTCTGCTAGTCTATAGTTCAAGGAAGTGGTTTCCTTTAAAGGATTCTACCTGCAAAGTTGAGATGCCAGGCTGGAACAGCTAGCTACCTTTGGCATGTACATTTTAACAGAATGTTGTTATATCCTAGCCTGTAACTTTGTATTCGAGTCCATGAGAAAGAAAAAAATAAAAAGAGAAGATCCCATCTTCTTTATCCAGTTACGAAGTAGAGGGGGACAGTGATGTAACAGGTTCTCTGGACCAGGCTGTGCTGAGCTGGCGTCTAGGACAGTGACCAGGCGGACAAGAGCAGAACTGGAAGATATTTTTAGCTGGTCAGGGCTGCTTCGAGACGTAGGTTCCCCCCACCCCAGCACTTCCCGAGAGAGGTTCCCTGCCAGGCGTGCTTGCTTTGGTTCACTTCACTTCCGTGTCATGTTTTCAGATGTTCATGAGGCCTGGTGGGCTGCCGATTTGATGGAGCAGCTTTGAAACCCGCACAGTTCAGGCCTGAGTCTGTGACTCGACTCTGTGTCTCCGCCTCACCCAACCCCCGCAAAGAACAAGTGTCTTCCCTCCCACGTATGGTATTCTCTCGAAGTCAGGGCCAGGGGACATAGTTCACTCTTTTTCTCTATCGAGGTGGACTTCCCTGGTGGGTCAGATGGTAAAGCGTCTGCCTACAATGCGGGAGACCCGGGTTCAGTCCCTGGGTTGGGAAGATCTCCTGGAGAAGGAAATGGCAACCCACTCCAGGAGTCTTGCCTGGAAAATCCCGTAGATGGAGGAACCTGGTAGGCTACAGTCCATGGGGTCACAAAGAGTAGGACACGACTGAGCAACTTCACTTTCACTTTTCTGTCGAGGTGATTCAGGCATGCCTGCCTGGAAGTTCTGATGTTGAGAACAACATGCCCATCTACAAGTGGGTTCTTAAAATTCTGGGTGAGCCAATTTAAACCGCTGGCAATGGTATATCAACGGAAAACTTCAGTGAGGTTATAAATCAAGTACAACTTAAGAATAAGTGAGAAAAGAAGGAGATCCTACCTGGGATAAACTGGCTATCTGTAGAATCACTCTGCAGGCTGCAGGCTTCTGTGTGTAGTAAGGAAGTTATAGGTCAGTTGCCACACAAGGGTTTGGGCCTCTTTGGTAAAACTTGTGCTCGGCTGGTCTCTCTAGCCACGTGAGCAAGTGGTGGCAGGAAGACACGGAAGGCACCACGTGCTGTGTGGAGAAAGCGCTGCCGGGGCCGGAAGGCCCGGCCCCTGTCTGTTCCCTACAAACGCCAACGACCTGGGAGGTTCCCGGGCCTCTCTCTCCCCCTGTTGATAAGCTGAGACAGTGTACGGCCCACAGGCCCTGAAGCCAGGCTGCCGGGGCCTGCAGCCCGGTTCTGCCACTTGCTAGCTGTATGACTGCACACGTTAAGGTTACTTAATGTCTCAGTGCCCGAGTCTCCTCGTCTGTCAGATGCGAACAGCACCCATCTCACAGGCTGCTGTGAGGCCCGAAGGGGTTAACACGTATGGCGTGCCTGCAAGGCAGTCTGCCCTTGCTGGGAGGGATCTGTCACACTGGTTCTAGAGATGGAGCTGGCTACTTTCTCCTGCCTCTTCAGGCACATAGACCCACGTGGTAACAAGAGGCAGTCAGAGCAAGTGGCGACCAGGAGAGCCCTGGGGGGAGGGCGTCCTGGAGCCCCTGGTGCCCACCTTCCTCACCAGCTCGTTACACAGCAGCCCTCACCACCCCCCACCCCAAGGAAAAACTCAGCCCCACACAGAGCCCAGGCCCCAGGAGCTCCCGCAGGCGACTGATTGCACAAGGGACCCGGGGCCTCGGTGGGCAGTGTTGCTGACCTGGGTGTGGCACCCCTGGGCCTGCCGAGGTCCCAGAGTCATGTGCCCGTTCCCTGCAGTTTCAAGGGTCATTGTCAGACCGTGTCATGGGGGCCAAGCCCTTTACTAGCTAGTTTTCCTTGGTGAAAACCCTTTCATTAAAACTTTTCTTTCTCAATCTACGTTGTTTCAGACTCCCAACACTTCCTGGGCTGGCTTCCCTTCAGATACACCAGTGAGAGGCAAGACCGCCAGTGTTCATGCTGACCGACCCCCCCAACCCCATCCCCCAAATCACATGATACTCTGTGGTGTCTGCAAGAGGTTCTCAATGGGAGAAAGTTATGTTTATGGGGCAAGTTCAGAGAGCTTATATCTTCTCTTCAAAATGGACTTAGCAGCTCTGCCTTATGTGGTGGGGAACCCCGTTCACTTAAGTTGTGGGGTTCCATCCAGTCTCTACTAGGAATTACATCTTTAAAGGCTGCCTGGGCAGAACGGTCTGGCATTCCTCACTAGAGACCTGGGGATTGTCAGTGGACATCTACGAATCCAGGAGGTGCTAATAAGCAGGTGAGCAGTCTGGGAAGAGAAAGCCAGGTTTAGAGCAGATGAAGTTCTGCTGCTTCCTTATTGTCTTGTAAGTCACAAACTTCAAGTTTTGGGAGATCTCTGGGTAAGGAGAGAACCACGCTGAATAGCTAAGTGTCTCAAATCGACTTTTACAAGGAACGGAACTGAGAATGGTAAACATTCTTCATCACTAAAATTGTTCATCCAAAAGGCCTGGGAAAGGCCAGCCACTTCTTGTGGTCAGATTTCAGAGCTCCCAGTTTTTTTGCAAACCTGGGAATTCTCTCCCTTCATCCTGGAGGGCCTGGCCTTGAATGGCTGTCTGAGGCTGCCCCCTTGTGGCTAGCATCAGCAGTGCGTGTGTAACCTGTTGCTGAAATACTCGGCAAATACTCTCTGAAATACTGTCCTTTTAAAGGTCTTTTTAAAGACCTTCTCAGGCGCTGTCTCGCTACACGTATCACTCCATATCCAGGGCTTAACCATTCTGCTTTGGCATCTACTTTTGTCCCCTTTTGGCTCCAGAGTCACTGTTTCAAATAAGCTGTTCCATGGCCTCCCAACTGATCTTTCAAAAATGTGAATCTGATGTCTTTCTCCTACTCCACGCCCTTTAACGGCTCCTTCTCTTCCAGGTTCCAGCACCAGTCTCAGAAGATCCCCAAGGCCTGCTTCACTGCCCCAGACTCCATCTCTGCCTGCGCTCCCCTGTCTTCCTCATCTGTTCACCTGCTAATACCTGTGCATTCTGCAGAGTCATCTCAGGTATCCCCTCCTCCAGGGAGCCCTCTGCCTTAGGTTAGATGATGGAATGTGATGTCATAAGAGGGAGGAGGGACGTGGGGAAAACGTGAGCAAGGCTGTTCTTCGTCTCCCACAAGACGCAAGCTACCTGAGGGGTAAGACTTTCTCTCTGTGTCACCATGTCTGGCCGTCACTGCCGTTACCACTTACGGAATAAGGGAGGCAGAATAAAAGCAGGCAAAGACCCGGGTCGCCGACTTCCTCCTGGGCTGGGTGGAGCTTGGGAGAGAGCTCAACGAAGCTCCAGGCCGAGTGAAGGCGCAACAGTCAGGGTGGTTGGAAGGAAGCCTTGCCTCACAGAGCAGCTGGCTGAACTCTCCTTCCTGCCCACCCTCCAGATTCCACAGCAGGACCCACCCACCTGTACCGAACACCCTTTTTGACATGTACCCTGAGTACTATCCAGAGTCTAGGACTCAAGAATTATTTCCTGATGGACTTAATTACTTATTTAGCAGGCAATGTGGCAAAAGCACATCCTGGAGTGTCTGTTAAATCAACTGTACGTCTATTAAAAAAAAAAAGACCAGGGAAGGAGAAGAAACAGACGTGTGTTATTGTCTCTCTGTGGGTATGAGGCGCTGCACTGGCCACTGTGGGCAGTCAGAGGGAAGGCCTTCTTCTGGGCCTGCATGGGGCTGACTGTCAGCTGGGGAGAAAACGAGCATACCGGCCACATCGAGGACGAGATAGCCGGGGTGACCGTGTCACAAGGCAGCACGTGATTAATTGCCAAACAAATGGCTCAAGAACATGGTGGTGATTGAATGTGATAACCTATGTCCAAGTGCCCCACCCCTCAGCACTTCGAGCCCAGCGGGCCCTGCCGTCTTTCTCTCTCACCCAGGAGTAGCCCTGTTGATGCATCTCATACAGCATAGGTACTCAGCCAGTCGGGCCAAGTCCTTCGAGCTCAGATCCCAGCCCCCAGCGCCTCCTACCCTTGAACCCAAAGCTGCAGAGATGCTCAAGAGAATGTGCCATCTTGTTTCTGAACAACCCACCTCCCTCCCTTGTCCAATCTTGTCCCTCCTTTAAAACCCTCCTCTTCCTTTAAAACCCAGCCTAGAGTTCCTCTATAAAGCTTGCTGAGCCTGCAGAGCTCCTTGCATGTGCTGGATGGCAACGTGCACGTGAGTCTGTCCTGAGGCAGGAGGAGGGAGGGAGGTAGACTCCTGCCGCAGGGTCCTGTCTTTTCCCCTCACACTCTGAGCACAGGTCCCTTAAGTGTTTGTCATTGACTGAAACACATTAGCGCCAGAGTGCACGTTAGGTGGTTTTGCAGTTGAGACCTACGTGCTGGTGAGTGCAGAAGGTGACATACCCAAGTGGCCCAGGGAGGCTGCGTAAAGTAGGGAAGGTTGAACTGGACCTTAAAGGTTCAGTTCAGAGAACAGGCAAAGAACGAGGAGAATCCGAGGTGGGATAGCCCTATGCCTGACTGCTGGTGGCCCAATCGGCCTCTCAAAACAAGCACAGAGGAGCGGGAGTGAGCCCTGCAGGGCAGAGTGCTGGGGGCGGCTTATTTTAGCTGGAGCAGAGGGTTACCTAAAGGCAGGCAGGAGGCTGCCTTGGAGCAAGGGTGGATGTAAGTGATGGAAGGTGATGGGCAGGCCTCAAACGCAGTGGGGTATCTTGCAACAGTGGGCACCCTTTATTGCCTGTGAAAGCCATGGTGATCTGATCAAAGTGGTGTTGAAAGTGGGAGCTGCCCCATGGCCTTGCCTTCATTTTACCACCACGGCCCAAGGCCCACCGTCTCGGTGCTGCCCGAGACGCTCAGCACCCAGGTGCGAAGCCCCTCCACACACAGAGCCTCTCCTGGAAAAGCTGGGCTTTCTGTAAACAAAGGCTCTGCTTCCGGCACTGCCCTTGACCTGGCTCTGAGCTGTTGATTCTTTGAGTCCATTCAGCTCTGCCCTGTCCCTGTCCCCTCGTGACTGGCAGTGACCCGGAAGGTGGCAGCGCCCCCGCAGCAGGTGGCCTCCAGAGCTGAGTCACCGCCCTGGGAACAGTGCCCTGGCGAGGCCAGCCCAGGCAAACTGGGAGGCCTCCACCCTGCCCCGCTCTGCAGGGATCTCAGGGCACCGTCGGTGCTGCCGAGAAAGGGATCCTTTATGCGTCCCGGGTGTCATCAAGCTGATAGGACAAGTGAAACCGAGGCCACGGGAGACCAAAGAGGAAACTATCCTGATGGTCCTTTCTGGCTGGTGTCTCTGGCAAAGCGCAAAAGGTTTTTCTCAACAGTCACAGGGGCTGTGGTGGTTTTAACTGAACAGACGCAAATTATCCATTGATGGGTATCTTTAAGAATGGAACGAAGAGGTTTTGAAATTGTTGGCTTAAGATTCTGTTTGACCGTGTACAGTAAGAGAGCTCAAGGAATAAAGTGACACGGAGTGACAGGATACCTAAGCTGCCAGCATCCTTAGAAGAGCAAATGAGGTTTAGGGTTTTGTTTTTTTTTTTAAGTTTTCTATATCATTCATAGATACTCTGGTGGATGTTGTTTTTAAAAAATTATGGTGCTTTCATCCCAGAGAAGATAAAAATGCAGTGTTACTCTTGAAAGGAAGGGGTTTTTGGTTTTTTTTTTTTTTAGTCTGACTTGTTTACTACACCAATGAATAGAGATGACCTCAGTCTAAAAAAAACAAGTTAACCATAATCTCACTCCTTGCCTAGCAAAATAAGCCTTTATCAAGTAGCTAGAGAAGTGCAAGTCTGACCACCAAGTCGTCATTTCAGCTGATTAGATTTTCCAAAAGACAAAAACAGAAGGCTCTCTACATGTTCACAACTGAACAGTGGCCCTTGGGAAATACTCCCAGCTTATTCAGTTCCTATAAGGCCATGACAAGTCTGGCGACGATTAATCAGACACTGACCGCATGCAAAAGCTCTACATGGTTAACTGTGTTGTGACCACTATAGCTTTCACAGTCAGAGACCACATCTCTGACTTTCCGAGTATGCAGTTCTTTAACTTACAAGGCTTAATTTTTTTACGCTTTATACACCGTGAGCCTTGTTATTCTCTACTGCAGAGGTGTCCCTGAAGGCAGAATCCCAGTCATTTTCTTGGGCAGATTGTCTTGAGCACTGGGTATATTTCCTCGCTCTGACAAGCCTGGGACAGTTTTCAGCAAGGCCATGGAACTCACTACTTAGTTGCCAAAGATGCTGTGAGCTGTGACTAGGAAGTTGGGTTTTCTCTATTGTTTTATTTTCTGTGAGCCACACACAAAAAATATGGACAGTCAAAAGTGTTCCCAGTTTCTCTGAGGCAAGAAGAACTGAGGCGAATTCTGCTAGAAGCCAGAACCATGTCCTGATTCCTACAGCCTTAACAAAGGCCAAATCAAAACAGATTTGAAAGCTAGGGGCCAGTTGATGGTAGGATCCATTCCAGCCAAAAAGAATCTCTAGACTCACTGGATTGGGGCATGTGGTTTAGGGGGAGGATTTTTTAATAAGAGCGCAGCTTTATTCTTTTTGATGAGTCTTGAGGGAGAACCAATCTATTTTGTGGGTAGATTGGGAGAAAAAAAAAAAGGCAGTGACTTTCTGGTGACTATATAGAAAGATTAATGAGCACTGGCCCCAAGCTCGGCCTGCCCGCCCTTAAGGAAGCCAGCATAGGTACCAGCCTGGAGCCTCAGGGTCAGAAGGCTCCATAGACGCACTCAGGGCCCGAGGAGTTAAAAAGGCAGAGACGGCCAGTCAGCAAGTGCCCGCCTAGGCACGGATTTGTTTATCCTGCCCTTCTGAAGTCAGAGCCAACATTCTTCATGGTTTTGGATGATTCAGAATGCTGCTCTCTTGGCAGAGCCACTTTGCACACAGGGGCTTACGACTGAAGCCCCTTAGGTGTGGGCCAGGGCAGAGACCCACCTCATACTTGATGTCACAGCTCAGAATCCTCTTATATTAGAGCAGCAGGGAAACTGGCACATACAGCTGCCTCTCTCAGAGGTGAAGAGGCTGAACCCGGGGCCTGGGGCCTGCCAGAGGCCACTGCGTGGGGAGGCAAGGCCAGCAAGAGCCAGGCCACCCTCCTCCAACCACACAGCTCCCGTCCAAGCCCGGTGGGAGAGGCCGCTGCCCTTTGAGGAATGCTTAGAAAAGGGCTTAGGTCAGAAAGAACCTCATTTTTACAAAATGAAACAAATCATTTACTTGTCACAGGCGGCTTTCCCCAAACCTCCTCTATCCATGTGGTGAACTTATCTCCTGGACTTCCAAAAATAAAAATAATAGCATTTCTGTCTATGGGCCAAAGTGGGAGACTTGAATATACCCACCATGGCCCACCCCCCGCCCCCGCCCCGCCACGTCACTTTTTATTTTTCTGGATGAGAATTAACTTATTTCACGGCTAGTTCTTAANGAGAAGGAGTCGTGACGTGCAGGAAACCATTACAACATCGCTCGGGCCGTGCTCTCTGGCCGCTGCTGCCGCCCCCGCCCCGCCACGTCACTTTTTATTTTTCTGGATGAGAATTAACTTATTTCACGGCTAGTTCTTAATAAAACAGACGTTGACTCCTTCCCACAGGAGATGGAACTGAGCAATCTTCTCTGAGAACACGCTGTGCTCCTTGGAGCCCTGAGTGAATGTGATGTTTAGAAGATGCTCTAGAAGCCTAGAAGTCCCTCTCGGGAATAGAGTAAAGGGGGTGGAGACGGGGTAGCGAAGCCGCCGCGGCCGCCCCAGAGGAGCAGTGACTCACCCTGCCTGCCTGGCCGGGGACTTCAGGCCTCAAGACGCCCACGGCCAAGGACTCAGTTCCCCTTGAGCCCCAGCGTGAACCTGTGACCTTTAATGGACCCACAGGCCACCTCCGCGTCCACAAGAACCACAGAGAAGGACGCATCAGGGCCCTGGCTCTCTACCGGCGGCCTCCCCGAGCCCCTAGGCAGATGGTGCTGAGAGTATCTGTATAAAGACAACACCCTGAACCAAGAAATGGAGCCCCTTTCCTGAGGAGAAGCAGCTAAAGGAAGATTCCCGCCTGAGGCCTCCTGGGGGCAGGTGCCCCTCCTAGGTGGCCCACAAGCAGCCGTCACATCACGTTATCACTTTGTTAACAGCTCGGCCATGGCGTTACCATGTCAGGAATATCAGTTAAGCATGTCCGACAAGATCTGCTGGTGGGAGGAGCTGCCCACAGTGCCAGTAAGTGCCACCTTCCCTCCTCCCAGGCCTGGAATTCAGGGTGGGGGACTCAGCTTGTGTTGAGCTTCTAAGGATGATTTTAGAGCATAAATAATGCTTTCCTCTCCATCACTCGTATTGTCTTCATTTTTGAGAGAGACAATGTATTTTAAAAAGAGCCAAGAATAAGAACGGTTCGGTCGTGTCCCCAGTGGCCTTTCCCAGGCATCGAGGGTGCTGGGCCTCCCCGTGCTGTCCCAAGGGTGGGGGGATCTCGGAGGGGCCTGGGCAGTGGTCTACCACTGAGTTCTAAAACTCTGGCTTTGTTATGTGTGTCCTTAAAATATTAGAATCTAGCAAATGTTTCAAATTTAAGCCACAAGTAAAGTTTTCCTAGCCAAAAATTACATGGTAAAGCTGGAGAAACAGAATAGAAAGCCACCCAGCGTTCTCCTTAAGGGTTGTGCATTTGTGTCGGACTCGGAAGGTGCTTCCAGTCCTGCAAGGCGAAGCAAGGGAGGGTGTGTGACATGTCCTGCCCACCTGCAGTCAGAGGTGGGCCACAACCCCAGACGGGGATACCTGTACACCCTGTTCATCAAGGCATCCTGAGAAAGGGCTCCCAGCCTCTCTGGGGAACCCAGAAGGACCCAGCCACCCTCATTTCTTCTTGCCCACACCTCTGCAGACGTGGAGACTAGGAGGCCCCGGGAAAGCTTATTATCCTGAGCCTGCAGTCCAGGGCCTCAGCTTTGGGTTCCCATAGACCCTAGAGTCTCCCCCGTCCTGGTACCTAAAACCCACTTTGCCCGTTTGTCTGGACTCCCGCGAGCTCGCCGAGGCTGTGAGGACTGGGGCCCCGGCTGGTTCACTTTGTGTCTCCAGCCTAGTGCTTCCCACATAAAGTCCGACAAACTCGTTTCTTGTGTTCATAAATTTCATGTTTTCTCATCTCTGCTGCCACCTCGGATCTCACTTGCACCGTGTGCACGCCCACTTGCTTTCTCTCACACACAGCGATCCTGTGTTTCCTCAATACCTCGAAGTCTAGTTCCCAAAGTTCCCACATGCAGTGGCTTTCCCCATGCTCCTTGACTTCACCACCCCTGACCCCACCCTCCTGCCACATTTAACTCAATGTCAGCATCCCCGCCCGTCCTTCCACCTGCCCGGGCCACACCCGTGGAGCCCAGCTCAGATCCCATTCCTCTTCGAACCCCACCCCTCCACCACCCACAGCCAGCTCCATGCTCACACAGCCCTAAATGACTGCAGCGCTGTCCTCTGCGTGTACTCTGAAGTACTTACCCATCCTGTACGTGAGAGGCCATTCCACAGCTACACTGTATGGTCGCGTGCAGGCGCACCGCATCCTCTGCTTTACCTGTCTTTCCGGCGGCACTGGGCTCTGAGGAGGCGATCAGTGAATGCCTGCTGACTGGTTTTGATGTTTCTGGTCTCATTGTGCTAAGTCGCTTCAGTCGTGGCTGACTCTTTGCAGCCCTATGGACTACAGCCCCCCAGGCTCCTCTGTCCATGGGGTTCTCCAGGCAAGAACACTGGAGAGGGGTGCCCTTCCCTCCCCTAGGGGCTGCCTTTGCCAGTACTCCTGAGGAGGGACCTGGAGCACTGCTCGTCAGTCCCTCCACGAAAGATGTAACTGTCCCAGCCCCTCCCTTGGACGTGGTCCCAAGTTGGCCCCACACATGCTATCTTCCTTTGGGGCCCTCGTTTTGTCGTCATCTCTTTATTTACGTTGGACTCACCTGCCATATTTTCTCGTGTCCTCTGAGCCTCATTCACCTCCTGGTACGTTGTCATCTTGGTGAAACTGTGACACATGACTAGATGGATGGATGTAGTTAGAAGATTCCCATCCCAGTTTCGGGCTGTATGTCTTTTCTCTTTCCTGACTGTTGACTCCTTGTCAACATCCCTTGGCTTATGTGCTACCCTTTCCCTCCAGAGAAGCCCCCAGACCCACAGCCCCTATGTACTGATGTCCAACCTGATTTCAGTGTTTCACGCCAGCTTTAACATATTGATGATAATGCCTTAGGAAATGTTACCCAGAATATTACATGAGCCGCCATCTCGCAGCGAGGGGAACGTGGGGGTGATGGGTGGTTGACATTTGAAGAGTGTGTACCTACCCTGTGTCTTATTTGAGTAAGCTATATTTACACAACTCTGAGAATTAACAGTATTTCCACTTTATGAATGAGGGAACTAGGCTTCCCCAGTGGCTCAGATGGAAAAGAATCTGCCTACAGTGCAGATCTGGGTTCAGTCCCTGAGTTGGAAAGCTTCCCTGGAGGAAAGCATGGCAATCCACTCCAGTATTCTTGCCTGGAGAACGCCATAGACAGGAGCCTGGCGGACTACAGTGCATGGGGTCTCAGAGTCGGACACGACCAAGCAAACTAGGCACACAGCACAAAGCTTAAAGGGTTAAACAGCTTGGCCAAGCTGCGCAACAAGCGTCAGTGGGAAAATCTGAATCCTGGTGGTGTTGATCTCCATGCTTATATACTTTTGTCTCTCTGTTCCCAGTTTAAGTGGACCATTAAATGGGAGGTGGCTTAATGGCACTTGAGATGGAAAAGGCAGTATAGAAGTACTCACTCAGATGAGCTAATGCTCACGAGGAAAGGCCAAGACAAGGAAAAGATACTGGTAGACTGATTCTGGGCAGGGATTGACCAGGACCAGCTTCTAACACCTTATAAAGGTTCAAGAGAATGACCTAAGACGACCACCTTTGGGGGCCTCTGTGGCAGCGGGCTGTCAGTGGCAAGTGTCGGCTGACCCCTGACCACCCCGCCCCATTCTAGGAAAGCAGCAGGAATCCCAAGAGTGAAGTGTGCTGTCCCCTTGGTGATGGGCTGGGGACCAGCCTCAGCCTTGTGCTTAGATGAGAGCAGCTGGTAGGAGGCATTGTCCTCCTGTGCTCATGGGAGGCAGAGGGTAGAGATGTCAATGGAAAATGCCTCTGGCACACATACATTCTCATGGTTGAAAACCTTGGCACCAACTTATATAGCCTTCTTGACCAAATTCTTTTCATGCTCTGGTGTCCCCACCCGCAGATGATGCCCACACGTCTGTCTTAGGAGGCTGCAGGCACAGAGTGCTCCCACGGTCCTCAGAGGAGTGACCGCCAGGGTGGGATAAGCATCCGCAGAATGCGGCTTTATCTCCAGCTCTTGCAGGAAGAGGTTAGCTGAAGCACTTCCCAGCACCTAAAATGAACTACTCAAAACACTTCTCCCAGATACTGGAAAGCCCCCAGTTAACGGTCTGTACATCTCCATTAACCATCACAAAGGGAAAGAGCTCCTCTCCGACTGGGTCCTGTCCTCGTGTTTATGAGCAGGCAATTTCGGAAGCCGCTATCACACATGGTATTTAACTGTCCCAGAAACGTGTGTGACTCCGTGGTGGCCAGAATTTTGTGTTTACCCTGATAAATCTTCGCACGTGTTCTCAATTTCCTTGACTTTTTAAATTGGCTTTTCTGTTCTAAGCACAACAGAAAATATCTATTTCACTTAAAATATCTCTATAGTTCATCTATATCTCTATGAATACCTCTATTGCTTTCTCTCAACCGTTTCTCTTACTGGTCAAGATCCTCTTGGATTCAACCCCGACTCTGAAGGATCTTCCTGACATAGTATGTCCCTGTTCTGAGGGCACCACGAGGCACCCGAGCGCAGTCCCTCCCCCTCAGAAGCACTGGGCCAAAAGGTTGCTCCCAGGAACCAGGTTCTGACCCATCATCTGATGAGCCAGCTGCTCTCTGCCTCCACTGTGTTGACATTCCTCCTCCACGGGGTTGTAGCCGTTAACTTAAGACGTCACTAGGCGGTCACTTGCTAAGACAGACTTTCTGGCATGGCACTGCTGAGTCACTCAGACTCCCACGGCTGAAACGTGAAGGCTTGAGAGCCGGGTCCTCCCTAAGTGAACTCTCCTGGAAGCTGCTCTGAAGCCCCTGGGGAGTCCGGCAGGTCCCACGTGCAGACTCAAGCCTTACCTCAAACCACCAGATTTTAGGAACCTGGGCTCCCACTCCTCCCGTGATGTGAAAGGTGCATTCCACCCCTCAAGTTAGATCCCAAAGGGGACAGTGTCCCTGGAACCTGTTCTGGGTTGTCAGCCGCTTCCCAAGCAGGGAAGAGGTCAAATGTGCAGACCCGTGCTGCCCTCTGCTGGCCCTCTGGAGTCTGTGCCGCTGTATCCCACAGTGGCAGAAATCAGTTCTGAAAACATTAACAGAAGCCTCCTGTGCAGGCTGCTTTCTTGCCATTCTTGGTGATTAGAGGTCTCAGAGGGTCAGTACAGTGTTTATTTCATAAGACGTCTACCTGAACGCACCTTGATGGGCGGCGAAATGCACAGCCCTGCGGACAGTCTCTTTAGCATCAGCCGCACGCACCAACTCCACACAGAGAGGAGGTGTGCACCACTGGGTGGACAGAACCCTCTCAAACTGTGTGTCTTAATTAAGCAGGATGCAGAAGGTGCTCCTTACTCCCCTTCTAAGAAACTCATCTCTGAGTAAGGAGAGAAAACGCCTGACTTTGTTCCTCTGTGGCTCTGGGATGTTCCCTAAGGGCTCATACTGTCATTTAAATTCTAGGTGCTGCTCTTCTGGACAAACGCTCCCTGAGGATTTCCGTGCCTGGAACTTACCTACCAACAGACTGCCATGACACCTAACGTAAGTAGAGGCTCTTGCTCCTAAATCAGTCTCATGGGAGCTTTGTTCTGTTTTGTTCCTGGAGGATACCCCCCAGTAAAGTTTTTTAAATGGTCATCTGTGTTCCTTCTCTGTTTCTTTTCTCTGAAACACTCAACTTCCGATTTACTATCAGAAAAAGCCTATGACATGAACTCCTGCTTAGAAGCAAGGATATGGGATCCCATATTCGGGTCTTAGAATGGAAAGAGGAGAAGGCAGAAAATATTGAAGCTGCTCATTCCAGGCAGTTCAGTTGGAGATGCCATTCGTAGGTCCAAGGGCATCTTTTCAGGGTTTAGTACTCACCAGACTCCTGTGCAGAGTGACTGTGGAAATGTGCCCCATACAGCTCAGGGATGAGCCCCCGTGATGTGGGGGCCCTTCTGTTTGGCAGCCGGGGCTGATCTCATAGCCATGTCTCTGCTTTTAACACGCGGAAGGAAAACCTGTCTCTTACTGAACGTGTACACATGCCATTGCTGGTTCTGCTTGCTTCTCCTCAGCCTGCACCCTCACATCATCCTTCCCTGGTGTGGGTCCTCATATTACACAGGTGTGACTTCCCAGATGGGGAGACCAAGGCATGGAGAGTCAAGTAACTCCCCCCGGGTTGTGCAGGGAGTGAGTTTCGGCTCCACAAGTCTGCGTTGGACCAGCCCACCAAATGCCCCACAGAAATAGGCAGCTTTGCAGGATGAGCAGTGGGGCTGATCTGGAGACGGTGTTTCAGCACTGCCATAACCCCCTGTGGGAAGGGGCTGCTGGACTTAAAAAAGCCTGGAGCTTCCTTAAGATGAGTGGGAGAACAAAGCTTTAGAGAAGACCTAACTTAAGTTTAAGGTCACACTGCAAGTCAGAGTGTAGCTGAAGGCCAACCCTACCAATTTCCGAGTATTCGCCTTCCTCTTGGTCATTAGGTGCCACTTATGCTAACAGTGACCAAAGCTGGTTTCAGTGATGTGCGTATGTGCTTACTGGTGAAACCCTGTAGCGCAGAGCCAGTTTGTGTTCAGAGATCCACACAGCCACATGAGGACTGGCTGCTACAGTATCCGAGCAGCAAAGAAGGATGACTAAAAGCCTGGGCCTGGAGTCAAGCAAGCTAGTCTGATCCTTCGTCTTGTCAGTCCTAAGTTTTTTGACCAGAGCGAGTCCTGCACCCTCACTAAATCTCTGTTCCTGCACCTGGAAACTCGAAATAATTCCACAGCCTTGTAGGCGGATGAACATGAGAAAATGCATAGAGAGCATGGAGCACAGTGTTTGGCCCAGAGTAAGTCTTCCAAAAGTGGAAGCTATTATCCAGAGAGCCTTTCCATCCACTTCAGTTCATGTTGGCCTTCCCCCTACAAAGGCACTACAGTGTCCCAAGCCATCTAAGAAAACAACCTTTGAGTGCAGTGCTTTAAAAATCACAGATGTTTCCTCATACTGAAATCCTCATACTGTAGGACAGGAATCTGTAACTGCATTCTCTAGATCGGCATAAGAAGGCTCAGCAAAATTAAATGATGGCCCAAGATCCCACAGCTAGTCGATAGCACAGCCCAGCGCCAGATCCTGTGACTCTTATTCATCCACTTCCTGTAAGAAAATACTATTAAAGGCACATAAGTCAATAGAGAACCACCTCCCACGGTAGGATCCAGCACCTCCCACCCGATAAAAGAGTTGTATCTTTAGTCCTAAATATTCAGGCTAGGACGGTCACATCCTGATGTCTGTTACATTTTGAAGCTACCTTCTCAAAGAAGTGTCATAGTCAGATACCATCTCCTTGTGAAATCCTCAGGCCCCAAGGGACATTATCTTAATCTGGTTAGCTCATGCAAGAACCAACTAGCATTTCACTTCAAGGAAGACAACATGTTTCCGCTGTTCTGCTTTTGCCACACAGGAGTTACCGGTGTGGCTCACTGATTCACATTTCTGGCTCTAACTTTCCTATCAGATCTGGAAGAAAAAATACAGAGAAGGGCAACTTGTTCAAAAACAACATGAAGGTAAAGAATCGCAGGTGGGATTTTGAAATGGAAACACGTCCTTGTGGCCCCTAGGCTGAGAGACACCAAGGAAGGATTCTGTTCTTGAAAGGTGGTTACTTGGCTCCTGGAGATGGAGAGTTTAACAATGTTAAGTGTGTATCCTGTGTGTAAGAAAGATTTGTTTAAAAAAATAACATTCTTTTCAAATGATGCAATACCTTGGCATTGTCAAGGGGTCAGATAGAAACACCATGAGTTACAGAAACTCAGCCCTGCCCTCTCCTGGCTTGGAAATACAGAACAATCAGATGGATTGTTGGAGGTGGGAGGATGGGGAGGAGTGGAAACATGTTAATGTTTACTGAGCAAAGGCTTTCCCTGCAGTCGACTGTCACTGAAACACTCATCAAAGTAAGCAGATGCCACGTGCTGTCGTCTTGTTTTCCTGGAAAGAGAATGAACAAGTGCCTGTTAACTTACCACCTTTGTTTTTTGCTTACTAGTAAACAATGCGATTTTTTTTCCTCTGTGTTAATTCGATAGCCCGCCTGCCTACAGACCTTTTTGAAGAAAACCAACCTCTTGCTTTAGAAGATTACTCACTTAAGATCTCTAGTTCACTGTATTTTGGCTTAAGTCATTTTACAGTCACCAACTAAGTACCTCAGTTTGCTGCTTATTACAAAATTCAAAGAAGTATACTACATGACTGATCCCTGTGCCGATTATTCTGTGTCTGCCGGGAATGCCTCCTCACGTGGAGGGATATACACGGGAAAGGATACATCCACCTTCGTTCTTCTGCTGAATTTTTTGAAAAATATACTTAAAGGAAAACACAAAACTTACCTTATCTCTTTGTTTCTGCTAAGGGAACAGAACAGTATGGTTTGTAATATGGTATGTGTTACGTACGTGCATCGGGGAAGGCAATGGCACCCCACCCCAGTACTCTTGCCTGGAAAATCCAATGGATGGAGTAGCCTGGTGGGCTGCAGTCCATGGGGTCGCTAACAGTCGGACAGACTGAGCAACTTCACTTTCACTTTTCTCTTTCATGCATTGGAGAAGGAAATGGCAACCCACTCCAGTATTCTTGCCTGGAGAATCCCAGGGATGGGGGGGCCTGGTGGGCTGCCGTCTATGGGGTCACACAGAGTCGGACACGACTGAAGTGACTTAGCAGCAGCAGCACGTACGTGCATGAAGTGCCTGGGTGGGTTTGACATATATTTGATGTACAAGGTATGTGTGATTTTATTAGGCTTAAGTAACAAGAAGCAATTCACTCTTCACTTTTCTTCAGGAAAACGTTTTCTCCATAACTGAAGTGTCAGTCATTTGAAAACAAAACAAAACTTCTGATTGACAGTAGGCAAAAGCTGTAACTAGTCACTTGTAAAACATAAGCAGACCTTTTTGTTCTGGATTTGGGGTTTTTTTTTTTTTTTTTTTAACCGAAAATGATGAGAGCAGTCTGGCTGCATCTTGCATAACTTCAGTCACTGTTATTATCAATTACAATAGGATATCCAGAAGGAACAAAATTAGTGACATAGTTATTTGAGAGTGCCAGTGATTACATGTGTCTTGGCACTTTTTCCGGTTTAAATGCTTCTCTCTCCGATTGAAATGTTAACTGCCTGTCACTTCACAAAATATGTGCATTCCTTTGCAGTAACTTTGATGAAATGATTGCTACCCAGCTCTGCAGCCCAATAGTATTCTATTTCCTTATTTAAAGAGATGAGAAGTCTAGCCTAGTAGCAGTAGGCACATACACGTGGCTTTTCCACTGTAAAGGATGAATCTGTGTTGCGATCTCCTGATGAAGGGGTCAGTGGCCAAGCCTGTCAAGGATAAGAATGTGAGCTGAACCTCCTGCCCTCCTTTATTAACATCCTGCTGAGCACACCTGGAATCCACAACCACAGGCATGCGTAATTGGATGTTCTTCCACACTCATTTGATGTATGAGGCAAGTCAAGAAGAAGAGCTAAGTTTCTGTTAATTAATCATTAAGCAAAGAGGGCTGAGTTAAGTGAGTGGTACAACCAAGATTCAAACCCATTCTCATAAGATGATGCTGACATGAGAAAAGCAAAAAAGGACAGGGAAATGTTTTAAGTTAAAAGAAACCAAAGAGTCTTGGTGAGTGAACCTTGATGGGATTTTGGGGTAGAAAACAACCCAACAAATCCATTAAAAAAATTTTTTTTGAGAAAGTGGGAAAATTTGGATATAGGCTAGACATTAGATGATACTAAGGAATTGTTAATTTTCTTAGGTATGAATAAAATATCGTAACTATATGGAAGAATGGCCCCATTTTCTTTAGACCTGCTCAAAAAGTTAGGAGCACAATGTCACAATGATTGTTGATTCACTTTCAAATGATACAACAAAAAATATACATATGTCATACATGTAGATAACATCACTGAAGCAAAAGGAGCCAAAATGAACAGTTACTGAATTTAGGTGGAAGAAATTTAGGAATTCATTCATTGTCCTTCAAATGTAATGTGTATCTGAAATTTTTTATAACAGTTTTAAAAAAAGAATGCACATCTCTTTGGGTTGGGTGACCTGGACATAGTAAGTATCTTCTTGGATCCCTGGAACCCTAAAGGGAATGGCAGTAAGCTTCCTAATAAATGATATCAAGAACAATACTGGGAAGGAGAAAAGAACTGCAGCAAAAATTAATTTAAGGAGAACCAGGGGTGCAGTGAACAGAGGGGCATGTAACCTTAAGTAAAGCCAACAGGAATCCTTAACAAACAGAGGCAATCTAAGGAATTCCATTCTGAAAAAAAGATTGGCTCTCATTAGGGGCCGCACGGAGTCGGACATGACTGAAGCGACTTAGCAGCAGCAGCAGTAGCAGCAGCATAAATATATATTACTTTGCCTCTGAGCTATTATGTTATCTCCTTTAGGCCCCCCAAATCGTAGTCATCCTTTGACTCAAAGAAAATTATCTTCAGACGAAAGCACTAGGTTTAGGAAAGCATGGTCTTGAACTTGTACCAGAGTGCCTGCTTACTTGGGACCATTTACGTAGATGTTGTAGCACTCCGACTCATCCTGCACTGGGCACTCCAACCCCTGGGTCAGCTCCGGCTGACCTTTTACCTGAGTAGAGGGTTTCCCTTGACCTCCCACCAGGAGTAAAGAAGTTGACCCGTGCCTTGCCCCTGAATGATAAAAACTGAGTCTTTGGGCAGCTTGAGAATAGAAGAATCACGGTCACTGGCCCATACCCCCATCAGCTATGGGAACAAAGACAGAAGTATAAGCATAGAGATGTGCTAAGGCTTTCCTTACACCACAAAGGAGATACCTCACAGCAAGGTTTCAACTCTTCCCGTCCCAGGCTGTCTCTGTTTATGTAAGAGAGCATTCCGAACGAAGAACAGATCTAAAAGCTTCTTCAGGAAGCTGGTTTCATATGGTGGTTTAGATTTAAATAGTGATTGTCTAGCACCATTTGAAATCAGTGTTCTTGGGGGAGACCAGCTGCACCACCGCCGGCAAAAGGGACAGAAGGGACCAAGCCCTGAAGGCCAGCTGGCGAGGAGAGCCCGCCTGGAGCTGTGCTGACCCAACCCACCGCGGGCAGCGGCGAGCAGCGGCGGTACACCCAGCAGGTCAATGATGCGACTTTTCATTCCTAGAACTTCACACTCATCTATGTGATAAACCTTCTACAGCACTCTTCCCATGACACAGCCTCCACCGTGTGTGCGTTAAAGCAGAGTGTAGCAGATGGCAGACTGATTAATCTTGGGGCCTTCCCAACCCTCGCCTCCTCCTGTGACCCCCCCTTAGAGGATGACTGATTTCTTTTGGTGTTCAGAGTCAATATAATTTTCTAGCACCATCTGAAATCGGTTATAATGATTGGGGAAGAGCACCGGGCTGCTAAGGAGAGAAAATGTGTTGGCGACCTTCGGGGTCAAGACTGAGAAAATGGACCTATCAAGGTGGTTTTTCATTTTTAAGTTTCATTGCCATGAATTACGTGTGTTTTAATGCTAATAAATGGTAATAATACTAAAATGCTAATAAATGTTAATAACTATTAGCATATTCCTGGTGGTTGTATTTTAGAGGAATTCCACAGACTTTGTACGGATGTCTGTTTTGATGCTGGACACCTAGGAAAAAGTGGGTGAAGTCAGTTCCTCAGGTCATTTGGGAGGTGTTGTGAGGAGGGAGTAATTTCTGCTCCCAGTGAGAAGCCTGTGAACCTCACCTTTGACACTCCCCTGCCTCCGTGGAGTGGAGTGAATTCCATGGTCAGCCAGGTCTTCCTCTTGAAGGCAGCGTCAGGCTCAGGCAGCTGGAAGTTAAATCTAACAAGGCGTGTGAGGGAAGGTGCACAGATGACTGAGTTTATCTTTCTAGGGCACAATGAAGCTAACGTTTCTGTTCAGTATAGCAAACAAGGTAAAGAAGGCCTCAGGTTACACTTGAACCATTTTCCTAGATTTTTCTTCCTTACTATGGATGGGAAGTCGTTAAGACTGAAAACCACCCTTGAGTTTCTAGTCCCAGGCCAGGGAGGGGCACGGAAGGGCTCGGGAGGGAGCTGTCTCAGTCACCCCGCCTCCCAGGGCTCCTCTACGGCTACTGCCCCGTGCTGGCGTAGCCACCGTCAGCCTGACCTCACCTGCTGCCTTCACGAGCCGTCCTGGAACACAGAAGGGGCTCCTGCAGGAGTCCAGACCTCGACCTTCCATCTTCTCTCGGGCCTGGAGCAGCCCTGGAGCCTGACTGACATCGGGCGACTCCTCACCCGGCTTCACAAAGCTCGACCGCCACCTCCCTGCCCTCTCCACACCCACTCTGCCTCTCCCCACTCCTGCCTGCAATTTGTTGGGGAGAGTCCTTCCACTTAGGGCTACGACATGGGGTCTGTTGCCAAAACATTCTGTCAGCCACGCACATCAAGTGAGGCCATTTCGCTGCTGCTTTTTCTGTCCTCTGGTTATTCCTTCCCCAGGATGCTGCCTGTTGCTTTCTTACCTGCTCTTTTCCTCCTAAGCAACCTTACTTATTACTCCCCTGCTTCAGATACACCTGCTACGTGATGATTTTCCTCAAACTAGAATTTTGGCCATGAAGATTTTTCTGAATTCCTGTGTCCTTATTTCCATTTTTTCCCCCATACAAAATCTTTAACTTTGCAAAGAATCACTTGTTCACTCCAACAGCTTTACCAGACTTGGCCGCCTGATAAGTTACACACACACACACACACACACACACACACGAAAGATAATTGGCACAATTCTTCAGTTGCTCTAGTCAGGACCAAGTGGTCACGTTCCCCACAGCCTTCTTCCATGAGGACATCTTAACTCAAGACAGGCTGTGGGGCAGCTGTACTTGAACTTCGCCTCCAGAGAAGACTAGATAGTTTCACCTGCTATTGTAACCAACAGGGATCTTAGTTCCCCCACCAGGGATTGAACCTGGGCCCTCGGCAGTGAAAGCATGGAGCCTTAACCACTGGACCGCCAGGGGATTCCACTCCTACCCCATATTTTGGTCTCGGTTATAATGCTGAAGCTGTGCTGATTTTCATTCCCCAAAACCAGCTCTCCCTGCTCTCTGCCCGGCACGTTAAGGCTGACCGCCTGAGAAGTGTCTGTCTGTCCCCTCCGCTGCCCCAGTCTCACTTCACTCCCCAGGCTGTGCTGCTTCTCTGCCCTGCCTTTCTGAAATCCACCCTGCACCCTCAGTAGCCTAGGCAGCTTTCTTATCCCACCGCTCACCTTCCATCCAGCTTCTGTGTTGCCTCTGGTTACCCTTCTGACATGTGTGACTTGGCTCCCTCTCCTTCCCTGGGGGGTTTTCACCCCTGCCTACGTGGCTGTGTTTCCTCTCCAGACCCAACCCCAGCCCCAGGGCCCAGCTTCTGAGCTCACCCAGCTGCTCGCTGCTGTGCACCTGCAGCCGCCTTCACACCTCCAAGCCTGTGTGTGATCGCTCCTCTGCCCGGATCTTCCTTCTCCTCCTCAACCTAGAACTCCAGCTTATTCTCCAGCTTCTGGCTCAAGTGATGCTAAATTGGAAAATAAACAACAATGATGATAACAATAATAGCAGCTAACACTGAGCTCCTATTTTATGCAAGGCACTTGCTAAGCATTTTTACATGAATTACCTTATTTAACTGAACTTTCGAAATCATCCTATGAAGTTGCTCTTATTACTGTTATTCCTATTTTGCACGAGAGAACAAGCGAAAAGAAATGACTTGTCAGTGATGGTGTGACCTTAAGATTTTTGTGCAGGAGTACAAACCCAAATCACTGATTCCAGGGCTCTTCTCTTCATTAGTGCTGCTGTCTCCACTGTGGGTATCACCATCAGTTCAGTTCAGTTCAGACACTCAGTCATGCCCTACTCTTTGCGACCCCATGGACTGCAGCACACCAGGCCTATTCATTTGGTAGGCGGGCTCTCAGATGGGCCCCTCTGCTTCCCACCTATGGGTCTTCATGCCCAGTGTAATCCTCTCCCCTTAAGTGTGGGCTGGACCTAGTGACTTGCTTCTCCCAAATGAAATAACAGCAAAAAGTGATAGGATGTGACTTTTGAAATTAAGTCACAAATAGCTGTGATTCTTTCATGCTCTTGTATATGCTGTCTCTCTCTCAGCAAAGGCACCTGCCACGTTGGGATCTGCCCAGTGGAGAGGCACATCTGGCAAGGAACTGATGTCTTCAGACAGTAGCTCCTGAGGACCCAAGGCCTGCCAAGAGTCACGTGAGTGAACTTGGAAATGAGACCTCCTGCAAACAGCCTGGGGGTGACTGCAGCTAATCCCTTGACTGTGGCCTGTGAGAGACCCTGTGTCACAGAACCCAGTTAAATGTGCCCAGATTCCTGACCCACAGAAATTGGGACATTAAAACAACAAAATAAATACAGGTTTGTTGTTTTAAGCCACTACGTTTGGGGGTTGTTTGTTACACAGCAGTAGGTAACTATACAGCTCATATCATGTCTAGACTCAAACTTTGTGCTTACAGTACCTAATTTTTTAGATAAACTTCTTGTTGGAATAACTTTGCATTAAGGAAAAGGTAAAAAGTACAAAGAGGTTTTCTCTCTCACCCTCTGTCATGTTGTATGTAATCATGGTACACTGTCAACACTAACCAACACTGCTGCCTTACTGTCCATCAAGTTTCAGAACTGAGTCACAGCTCACTAGTTTTCCCACCAATGTGCTTTTACGATTCCACAACTGGGGTTGCATTTTTAATAGCATGATAGATATCATACCCCATAACTCTATGTGTTTGTGTATATGTGTGTGTGTAGAACAAGATGAAGTATATATGTGTTTGCTAAAATCTGGAAGATACATTATTTATTATTCCTTAAATAATGAAGGGATATTAGAAAAGTCTTTAAGGATATTGTTTTAATTATTTAGAAAAATAATCATTACATTAACTGAAAACTGTTACATGCAGTTACTGAGGAGGGAGGTGGGAGTGGCTCCCAAGTAATAAATGACAAGGCTCTAACAAGTCATATTTTTAAAAAGTCAAATATATGTTGCTAAAAACTTTTAAAGGTTTCCAATTATTAATAAGTATATTGAATGCTACAAGATTCACAAATGGTTCTTTGGCATTAAGATGTTGGCATAAATTAATTTTATTTATATAATATGCAAATACTTAATTTGCCTGTAACTATTTAAATGGAGACTGTTCAACTAAGAGTCCTAATGTGCATTTTTCTTGATTCCTAATGAAGTGCGATCTTGGCAAGTCACTTGGTCTTTCTGGGTTTTTCCTTGGAATGAATTCCTATTACTAGATTTTTGCCATGAATTAATCATGGACTATAGCTACTTAGTAGTTGTAAACGTTTTGCAAACAAAACTCTGTGTCCAGCATTTAATTATAAACTACTAATTAAACGTTTAGCTGCATTATTTTCCGGCATTGTTCCAAGTGATTCTTAAAGAATAATCCATGTAAAAGTGAAACTTTTAGTGACGTCACTTAAAGGAGAAAAGACATTCCATTTCTACACACACTCGTGTGGTTGAATTTTTAAGTAGGGAGTACAAAGGAGGAAGTCAAATGACTTAGCAGAAAATAACAAGTAAGGCAAAATTTCGGATAGATCCTGAAAAGCTATTAAGCGAGATTGGATTTTTCAAGTCCTCTTGGTGACCTACCAAAATCCCAAATAAACCACTAAAAATAACAACAGAAACAAATTTGAACTTGGAAAATAATGTACACAGGAGACCCCAAGTCTTAGTGGCCAAGATTTACTTCCTGGCTTGTCTCTAGGGATCAAGCCCTTCTTTGTGGCCAGAATGACATACCTGATGTTCAGTAATCAACTACTGAATGAAACAGACAATAGAAGATGTTGCAGAAGCAAGAGATGCCAACAAAAGAGAAATAAATACGATTGGGGGAAAAAAGGACCAGAACACAGTGTAACCTCATTCACAAGCCGTCACTTTCCAGAACTCTGAATTCATTAAGTTTTCCGCACTTCTCTACTTTGAAAGTGTCAGATGACAAGAAAGCAAGCTGTTAAGTTTACTGAAAAACTGCATGCATAAATATTTCTAATATTATGTTTGGAGGTTAGTACATAATTCATTTCTGTCTAATGTGCCTAAAATATCATCTTGACTATGCAGAATGATGACTGATCCTCATAAACTGTGGAAACCATAAATCATCAAAAGCTTCAATCATATTCATCACCCTACGCTTGCTAAAGGCAGAGACTGTAGAAGTATGCTGTCGAGACTTTGTAAGCAACTCTTCGTTTAGCAAAAAATTAAAATCAAATCTGTATACTCTATAGACAGAACCCAGTATTCTTTAAATTTTATGACTGAGATGCAAGGTACCTAACATAAAAGTTCACCATTTTAACCACTTAGAGCGCACAGCTCAGTGGCTTTTCCTACATTCATATTGTTGTGTAGCCTTCACCACTACCCAGTTCCGGAACATTTTCATCGCTCCCAGCAGAAATTCTGTAGCCGTTAAGCAAGATCTCCTCAGTGCCCCCTCTGCCAGCCGTCCGCCTTCCATGGATTTGCCTGTCCTGGCATATGTGCGTGCTAAGTCACTTCAGTTGTGTGCGACTCTTGGTGACACATGGCCTATGGACCGTGGCCCAGCAGGCTCCTCTACCCGTGGGATCCTCCAGGCAAGAATACTGGAGTGGTCTGGATGTCCTCCTCCGGTGTATCTTCCCGATCCAGGGATCAAACCCACGTCTCCTACATCGCCAGCAATGACAGGCAGGTTCTTTACCACTAGCGCCATCTGGGAAGCCCTGCCTGTTCTGGACATCATGCCAAATGGATACACAGAGTGTGAGGGCCTGGCTCCACTCACGTGCATCTGGGAAGCCCTGCCTGTTCTGGACATCATGCCAAATGGATACACAGAGTGTGAGGGCCTGGCTCCACTCACGTGCATCTGGGAAGCCCTGCCTGTTCTGGACATCATGCCAAATGGATACACAGAGTGTGAGGGCCTGGCTCCACTCACGTGCATCTGGGAAGCCCTGCCTGTTCTGGACATCATGCCAAATGGATACACAGAGTGTGAGGGCCTGGCTCCACTCACGTGCATCTGGGAAGCCCTGCCTGTTCTGGACATCATGCCAAATGGATACACAGAGTGTGAGGGCCTGGCTCCACTCACGTGCATCTGGGAAGCCCTGCCTGTTCTGGACATCATGCCAAATGGATACACAGAGTGTGAGGGCCTGGCTCCACTCACGTGGCGTAACATTTTCAAGGCTCAGCCATGCTGTTGCAGTGTCTGTACTTCACTGCTTTTGTGGGTGGCCATATCCCACCATGTGGGTAGGCCACGCTTTGTTTATTTGCTGTCAGTCTGACGGGCATTTGGCTTGTCTTTCTCTACATTTCTAGCAATGCCATACATGTCCACAGACCATCAAGTCAGGTGGTGCTGGTCCCACAGTAACGAAGGGCCATCCCCTGCCCTTCCACAAGCAGCCATTTTCAGCCCATTTCTTTCTTCTGACTGTCTTCTTCCGTTTAAAATGCTCATACTGCTACTTCCTCATTTCTGCTCTATTTATTTTACTTTTTCGACGATGGGAAATGAGGATTTAGTTCTAACATCACACCTTAAGTACATCGTACTCCAATTACCATCACAGTTTAGTTACAGCACAATTTTTGGTTAAACCAAGAATTAGTGTCGGTAATTATATAAATACTGTTGATAGCATGAGTGAGTGAGTGAAATCTCTCAGTTGTGTCTGACTCTTTGAGACCCCATGGATTTTAGCCTACCAGGCTCCTCCGTCCATGGGATTTTCCAGGAAAGAGGACTGAAGTGGGTTGTCATTTCCTTCTCCAGGGGATCTTCCCAACCCTGGGATCGAACCCAGGTCTACATAATTTTACATTTCTTTTTAAACTTTTAATACTGAAATTAGTAATTTCATAATTTTAACTTGCTCAATTTTCTGTATACTTAATTATTTTCCAGTCTTCACTATGAAACCCTAAGACCATCTCAGCATTTTTTTCTTGGAGCTGTGTATCCTCCTGTGGTGATCTGGACTGGCCATTTTCTGGGCATGGTTCCCAGCCATCATCCCAGGACTTAATTTCATTACCATACTAGAAACTGCTTCTCTTTTCTCCTGGGTTGGATTCCACCCCCGCCCCGGATCCTGGAATGTCTTTTGCTTTACTTTTAACTTTGTGCCCATCCTTCAGTAGTTTCCTAAGAAGGATGTGTGTGCTAAGTTGCCTCAGTCGTGTGCGACTCTTTGCAACCCTGTGGACGGTAGCCCACTAGCTTCCTCTGTCCATCAGATTCTCCAGGCAAAATACCGGGGTGGGTTGCCATGCCCTCCTCCAGGGGATTTTCCCGACCAGGGATCGACCCTGCATCTCTGTCTCCCGCTTTGGCAGGCAGGTTCTTTACCACTAGCGCCACCTGGGAAGCCCTCAAGAAAGAATGACCCGGAGGTAATTTTTTGAGGCTTTTCGTTTTACTTTTATGTTAATTCCTGATTGGAAAACAGACATTTGTTTTCTAGCTTCCTGTGTTGCTGAGTAGTCTGATACAATGCTACTTTCTGGCTCCTTTTCTCTGCAAGTGTTTAGGAGATTCTGTATATTCCTTGCTGCTGCTAAGTCACTTCAGTCGTGTCCGACTCTGTGTGACCCCATAGACGGCAGCCCACCAGGCTCCCCCATCCCTGGGATTCTCCAGGCAAGAATACTGGAGTGGGTTGCCATTTCCTTCTCCAATGCATGAAAGAGAAAAGTGAAAGTGAAGTCGCTCAGTCTGTCCGACTGTTAGCGANTGTCCGACTCTGTGTGACCCCATAGACGGCAGCCCACCAGGCTCCCCCATCCCTGGGATTCTCCAGGCAAGAATACTGGAGTGGGTTGCCATTTCCTTCTCCAATGCATGAAAGAGAAAAGTGAAAGTGAAGTCGCTCAGTCTGTCCGACTGTTAGCGACCCCATGGACTGCAGCCCACCAGGCTACTCCGTTCATTGGATTTTCCAGGCAAGAGTACTGGGGTGGGGTGCCATTGCCTTCCCCCTGTATCTTCCTTATGTTGTTTAAATTTCATAATTATGTGTATGATCGAGGTTTTGTTGATTTATTCAACCAGGTATTTAATATCCTTTTCATCCTGGAGGTTTATTTTGTTCAACTCAAAAATAATTTCTGTTATTTCTTAGATAATTCCATGTACTCATTCTCACTGTTCTTTCTTTCTGGAAATGTTAATTTTCCTATATTGGTCCTCCTGGACAATCTCTGTTATTTTTCTTTTTTTTTCCCTTCCAGTTTCCTATCTTCTTGATCTTATTCTCATTTCTGGGACAATTCCCACCTATATTTTCAAAATGTTAATATCAAATTCTTATTTTTGCTAACATGTGTTTAATATCTGAGAGTTTTGTATTTTTTTTTTTAGCCTTTTGTTCCTGTTTTGAGGATTCTTGAATGTCTCTGAAAATGTTAAATAGATATTCCTCTCCCCCACCTTTTAAAGTTTTCTGCTCCCTGCACTGTTGCTGATAAACCTGTTTATCCCAGTTTCTTTGTGTTTTAATTTTTGGTTTTGTCTTTCACGTTAGAGGCTTTCTCGGATGTCTTGTGATCCTTGACTATCCATTCATATTTAAGGATGAGGACTTTAAAGCTGTTGAAAGCTCTCTTTACATTGGCAGAACTTACCAACTGCTGGGCTCATCCTAGGATGCATGAGAGGCAGAATAATGACAAAGATGTCCACATCCTAAACCCCAGAACTTGTAGAAATGTTGCATCACATGGCAGAAAGGACTTTGCAGATGAGTTTCAGGTTAAGACCCTTGAGATGGAGAGATCAGCCTTCATTACTCAGGTGGGATCAATCTAATCACTTGAGCCCTTAAAAGGGAGAATGGTTCCCAGCTGTCTTCAGAGGGAGACTTGACTACCTAAGAAAGGTCAGAGAGTTGCCACATTGCTGGCGTTGAAGATGGAGGATGTGAGTTACAAGCCAGAGAATACAATCGGCTTCTTAGAAGCTGGGAAAAAAGGTAACAGAATCTCCGCCAAAACTTCCAGGAGGGAATGCAGCCTGCGGATACTGCTTTTACCCCAGTGAGACCTGCTTCAGACTTCTGGCCTCTAGAATGGTAAGGTCATAAATTTATGTTGTTTTAAGCAACTGAGTTTGTAAAAATTTTCTAACAGCAGCAATGGGAAACAAATACGGGGTGACTGGCTTCCCTAGTGGCTCAGATGGTAAAAGAATCTGCCTGCAATGCAGGAGATCCAGGTTCAATCCCAGGGTCAGGAAGATTTCCCTGGAGAAGGGAATGGCAACCCACTCCAATATTCTTGCCTGGAGACTTCCATGGAGAGAGGAGCCTGGCGGGCTCCAGAACATGGGGCTGCAAAGACTCAGACATGGCTGAGTGACTAACCCTTTCACTGCAGGGTAATTGGAAGGACAGCTGCTCGCTGAGAATTCCCAGTTTCATTCTCTATAAACTTTGGTCTTTTTACTTTTTGGTCTGGTCAGTTTCTTCAGTGATGAATCCTTCATTCTCCTGCTGGGGGTCAATCAGTTAGGCTCAAAGAGAATCACCACAGGTTTCACTAGAATAAATTAATTATAGCCATTAATGTGTGTGTGTTTAGTTGCTAAGTCATGTCCGACTCTGCGACTCCATGGACTGTAGCCCGCCAGGCTCCCCTGTCCACGGGATTCTCCGGGCAAGAATACTGGAGTAGACTTGCCATTTCCTCCTCCAGGGGATCTTCCCAACCCAGGGACTGGACCCATGTCTCTTATGTTTCCTGCATTGGCAGGTGGGCTCTTTACACTAGTGCCACCTGGGAAGCCCATACAGGCTTTAGGGTCTTCACAAACGCGGGAGGAGGTTTGCTGGGAAAGGGGAGGGCTTGAAAGCTGCAACCCTAGAATTAGTGAAATTGTCACTGAAGACGTGAGCCTGCAACATGAGCAGAAGCTGGAGGCACCAGGCAATTCCAAGAAGCCACAGCATCTATCAACCAAAAGGGGCTGTGAAATGGGGGCTTGTGGGGAGAGATCAGTGTACCCACCACATCTGACCGTTGGAATAATGGTGTTCCCTCCGCTCTGGCACCCGAATCTAATTCACGTTCCTCTCACTGGCAGACTGGGCCTGGAATCGTGCCAGGAAAGGGGTTCTGGGAAGGGTGGTTCCCAGCCTTAGACAGGCGTGGTGACAACCACGAGTAGACAGCCCAGCATGGAGGTATATTGTAAGCTTGGCTGCCAGGTTCTGGAAACTGAACTGAGGAAAGCAGCAAGCAGCTGAACAATGAGGGAAGCTGACTGTTGACAACATGGACTGAAACCTAACCCTCTTCTTAGTAAGTCACCTGGTCTTCCCATGGCTGTGCCTGAGAGTCCCTGAGTCCAGAGCTTCTCCAGAGAATGGCATTTGTGTTGGGGAGGACAGGGGAGAAGCCTGGAGTTTTAACTGAGCCCTCACCCAGACTCCCAGTGAGCCTGTTTTTGGTCCCCATTTTCAGAGGCGACTGCACCTTCACTTTCCACCAATCTGCAGTTACCAGTTTGCTGGGGTCTTAAGGTTTTGGCCTGTTTCCTTACCACGTATCTGTCTCCTCTCTTAAGATTTTGTCCACAGCCTCACGGGCTGCTGTCTACTCTGGCATTCTCTTTGTCCTTATTGGCTCATACTTATTTTACCCTTTATTATCATGTTAGTGGGATTTCAGAAGCAAGTCAACAAGCCTATGAGTTCACTGTGTTTAACTGAATAGCTATAAGGTTTTTAAGATTAATTGTATAATATTGTATAAAGAGCTCAAAGCCAGGTGGCTTGGGTCTAGTTTCAGCTACCTTACCATTTTAAGGAGCCAAATTTCTCATCTCTGAAATGAAGTGGTCCCATCGGGGTCCTTTTTCAAGACTCCAGTGAAAGCTGTGGTCCTTCTCCCTTAAAAGAAAAACAGTGCACATGTGTACACACACACACACACGAGTATATGTTAGAAGGTTCACAGGTCCCTGAGGGCCTTCCAAGAAGCCTCCAAGGGTATTAACCCCAAAGTTCAGAACCCCTGACTTATATTGCCTCTGAGGCCACTTTCAGACTGGACCTTGTGATTTTTCAAAGCTGTAAGGTTTAAATGAAGTATATTTCAAAGGTGACATTTCAAGGCCTTTTTAAGAATTAAGGAAATAGTTTTCAATGTACTAGTTATCAAGAAACCAAAAAAGCTGGACTCCAGGGATTAGTCTTAATTCATTTCAGAGGGATCAAGAGACTTAATCTGCAGCAACATGATGGACCTAGAGACGATCATCCTTAGTGAGGTAGGTCAGAAAGAGAAACACACAGACCATTTAATATCACTCATATGTGATATTAAACACACATATAAACATATAAAAATATATAACACATATATAAACATATATAACACAAAATGAGCACATCTAGAAACAAAAACAGATTCACAGAGGACATACTTGTGGTTACCAAAGGTGAGGGGGAAGGATTGGGAATCTGGGATTAGCAGATGCAAAATATATATATATATAATATTATATAAAAATATTATACATAGGATGAATGAACAACAAGGTCCTACTATACAGCACAGGGAACTATATTCAATATCCTGGGATAAACCATAATGGAAAAAATATGAAAAAACATATATTTATGTATAACTGAGTCCCTTTTCTGTTCAGCAGAAATTAAACCCAACATTGTAAATCAGCTATACTTCGATAAAATTTTCCAAAGTAAATTTTAAAAGGGGCTTCGAGGTTTAAGTGGCTTGTGGGCTTCTAGATGATCAGTTGGCATTCCTGGTGGAAGGAGTGGCCAGAGGCTAAAGGAACCTTCTCATTTGCTCATCGTGAAAAAGACCATGGAATCCTGGTGAGGAATCGTATCAGAAGTTTGGCCGGCAGGCATCGAGGGCAGTCCAGGTCGCTTTAGCAGTGGTCTCCCTGACAGTGCACTCTTTGGTGCACAGCTTTTTAGACTGACTTCTGGCTGCACTGGATCTTCATGGCAGGGCACCGCCGCCTCATTGTGGAGGCTCCTCTCGTTGCAGAGCATGGGCTCCGGGTCATAGGCTTCGGTGTCACAGCAGACAGGCTCAGAGTTGTGGAATGCAGGCCTAGTTGCCCCTCAGCATGTGGAATCCCCCGGACCAGGGATCAAAACCACGTCCCCTGCATTGGCAGGCAGGCTCCCAACCCCTGGACCACCAGGAAAGTCCCCCCAATTTTTAAAAAATGATGTCAAGAAAACAAGCTCAGCTGAGCTACAGATGCCAGACAGTAGCATCACTATGTACCCAAACAACCCTACATTGGTTTTGGTCTTTTTGTTTCAGCTCTTTAGTACCTGAGGGGCAGCACAGCTGCTGGGATTCTGTTCATATTATCGTATTATGCTCTGTCTGGATAAGGGGCAAGATGACTTGTTTGGGGCTGCATGTAAGTGGCCGACAAAGAGAACTTTTTCTGTATTGCTGAGAAAGATGAGAGGAACAAGGGCACAGCTTTTGCCTAGGTCAGGAGGAAGTGTGAAGGGAGGGTCTCTACTGACTGTCCTCCAAGAAATCAGAGCAACACTGCAGTTACAGTTCTTTGTCTCTGGACCCGATGAGAGCTTAGATCGACTCTACAAGGCTTTTCGTTGTTGTTGTCCAGCTGCTCAATTGTGTCCAATTCTTTGTGACCCCATGGGCTGCAGTAGAGCAGGTTTTCCTGTCCTTCGCCATCTCCCAGAGCTTGCCCAAACTCATGTCCATTGAGTCGGTGATGCCATCCAACCATCTCATCCTCTNAATTGTGTCCAATTCTTTGTGACCCCATGGGCTGCAGTAGAGCAGGTTTTCCTGTCCTTCGCCATCTCCCAGAGCTTGCCCAAACTCATGTCCATTGAGTCGGTGATGCCATCCAACCATCTCATCCTCTGTCACTTCCTTCTCCTGCCCTCAATCTTTCCCAGCATCGGGTCCTTTCCAGTGAGTCACTTAATGCCTTTGTTATCTGGTTGAGGCTACTTGGAACTCCAGAAGTAGGGCCACAACAGGATCACTACTGAGTGGGCGGAGGCCACACACCTGTAACCTTGGTGCCATCTTCCTCTGCCTTGGTAGTTTTGGTCATCCTTTTCTTTCTTTTACATGTTATAAGTTTTAGAAAGTTAAGCCTTTTTAAAATAAAAAATTCATTAGAAATAAAAGCAAGTTATAGTAACAGGACACTATTTTTGTTCCCATTACAGTAGCAACATACTCATTTATGATAGTAAATGCCCGATGTCAGGAACTGCCAGGGAGAAGGGTAAAGTGGCACAGCGGCCCTGAGGTGTGTGTCAGAGCCATGAGGATGCACACACCCCTCCGGGCCTGCCGTCCCACTCGTGACAGTCAAGGCAGTGATACGAAGGTGGACAGAATCAACCACGAGGCTGCACCTTACATCACATGGTTTATGAGAAACTGGAGACAGTCTAATAGTGGATCATTTAAATAAATTACAGTACAGAAATACAAATGATGTACTAAACACAATGGTGGGCAGAGATGGACTTCTACCCACACGTGAAGTCAGTATTTTGTTACATGGAAAAAGCAAGTTAGGAGAGCAACTGCTGAGCCTGCCAAGTACAAGTTATGTTTGATATGTCATATAGCATAGAGAAAGCAGTGGCTTCACCAGCCAATCATTGTTTTAAACACTTTGAGATGGGTTTTAACAGTATAAGGGAGTGACCGAGGATGAGATGGTTAGATGGCATCATCGACTCAACTGACATGAGTTTGAGCAAGCTCCAACAGATCATGAAGGACAGGGAAGCCTGGCATGCTGCAGTCCATGGGGTCACAAAGAGTCAGACATGACCGAATGGCTGAACAACAACCCCACTCTACAGTTGGTAAAAATGAGAAGTATCCAAAAGGAGAACTGTTTTCTTAGGCTCAGCAGTCAGTGAGGGTTGGGAAGAGCATCCGCCAACATCCTGTTTATCCTACACCATCTACGCACAATGGCCACCCAGGGCCGTGAGTTTTGCTTTTTCCTGATACCAGAGCTTAGAACCCTATAGAAATTAAGTTGATGAAAGAATTTTTTGGCATTGACTTTTTTTTTTTTCTTAATCCCCATGACCTGGTTCTAGAGAAGTTCTGAGCACCACACCCCTCATTTACTCACACTCTCGAGGCCAAGCAACCACCTTTGGCCAACTGCTTTGGACCCACCCTGCTTTGCAAAGGCTCATTCCACCCAGGTGGCCTTGGTATCCAATGGCCAACCCTGCCCACTGTGTGGAAACAATAGATAAGTGCCTGAGCTGGCACTGCCCTGGTATGTGGGTGCGGTTGGGAAGCTTGAGGCCAAGCTGTGCCGACTTGCTGCCTCAGGATTAGCACTTTCTAAAGCTAGAGAAGACATGAGTGGTGCTGGGCACATAATTCTTGCTTCAGGTAGGTAAGAGGGGTCTGTAGGTGGACAGGGAGCTTGTTCATCAGATTCTTAGGAGGTAGTCAAAGAGGAGGAGGAGGAAGGAAGGTCCCTGTTATGTCTGCTGCTTTTTATAAAGCCTGCCTCCAGGGAAACAAAGACCCACAGAAGTGTGGCACTGCACCAGTCTGTATCAACCCCAAAGTGTTGGACACCACCCGCCATGGGTTGGGCAGAGATGGCGCAGGCCTGGCAGAGGGTGAGTAGCCAGTCCCGTGCCAAAGGCTTGATGTGGCAGGAGGTGACAGGACAAAGGTACTGGAGGGTGCCAGTTGGGCGCCAGCCTTCTTAGCTGTCAGAACTGGTCTCGGAAAAAAGCACAGCCCTTGGGTATGTTTTTGAAAGAGGCATTTTTACTCTATGAAAACAGCTGCCGCTCCCTTCAGGCTTCCTTCCTGTGACTGAACAGGCCAGAGGGGAAGGTCAAGGGCAGGCAGGAGAACCAGGACCAAGGACTAAGGGGTGGATGGTACATGGAGCCATGCTCTCATCCTAGCTCACTTACTGACTTCCTTCAAAAAATAAAGTCGGGTGGGGAAGAGGCTGGGAGAAACATAAATGAGCAGACCTTCCACAATAAAAGAGTGAACAGTTACGAAATTCTTGGTGGCGGCGCCTGCAAATGACTGTGAAATGACTTTGGAAAAGGTCCTGTTTCCATCCTGATAGGCTGAAAGAAACCACTAGCCCCATTTTTCCTACCTAGAAGGTAAGGTCAATAGCAATACCTCCTTGAGATGTCTTGAAAATAAAAGTGGTAATGGCCATAAAGAGAAAAAGAGGGCTTGTGGTCATGTATATGGGTCTTTTTTTTAATCTAAAGATGATGTGCCCAACCTGAAATTGTCACAACATTGTTAATCAGCGATAACCCAATACAAAATAAGAAGTTTCAAGTCTGGAACAAAACAAAAAAAGTTGTGTCCTGCTGAGATGGGCTAGATTGTAGGTCCTTGGGTAAGCTTTTCCTGAGTTCATACCTCTTGTCCCCGAAGCAAGAGTTCCTCGGTGCTGTACAGCATGAGGATTACGGTCTCCTGGGTTGTTGTGGGAGTGTCCCAAAGGCCCAGAACACGTGACTCGTTCCACTTTGCCTTCTGGAGCACAACACTGGCCCTGGGAAGCAGCCATCCCCCATTCCTTTAGTATCTCAGCACAAGTCAGTTGAATAAAGATTTGTTGAGCAGCTACAGTGTTTCAGGCACTGTCTAGGATTTGAGAGGCGAGTTCCTCTGTAACATGCCCAGAACTCTGCTTCTCGGGCCATTTCCACCTCAAGATATTGGCAAACTGATAGCAAGTGCTCTCTTTTCATGCTATTAAATCTCATACTACTCTCCCCATGCTGCTTACCTAGCATGCCACAACTTTCTCTTTGAAGTACTTTTTAAGTTCTGAGACAGAAGAGAGAGCTTTGTGCTCAGTCGTGTCCAACTCTTTGCCTGGAGTGTAGCCAGCTAGGCTCCTCTGTACATGGGATTCTCTAGGCAAGAATACTGGAGTGGGTTGCCATCTCCTTCTCCAAGGGATCTTCCCGACCCAGCGATCAAACCTGCTGCTGCTGCTGCTAAGTCACTTCAGTCGTGTCCGACTCTGTGTAACCCCAAAGACGGCATCCCACCAGGCTCCCCCATCCCTGGGATTCTCCAGGCAAGAATACTGGAGTGGGTTGCCATTTCCTTCTCCAATGCATGAAAGAGAAAAGTGAAAGTGAAGTCACTCAGTCTGTCCGACTGTTAGCGACCCCATGGACTGCAGCCCACCAGGCTACTCCGTCCATTGGATTTTCCAGGCAAGAGTACTGGGGTGGGGTGCCATTGCCTTCCCCGGATCAAACCTGGGTCTCCTGCATTACAAGCAGATTCTTTACCAGCTGAGCCACCAGGGAACCCTAAGTCCTGAGAAAGAGACCCTAAGAAGGGCAGGAGGAACCCCTGATGCTTAATTAGGTGAAAGACACTGGAATCCTATTGTAACCAGGGTCCTCCCTGGTCAGCAGAGGAAAGTCTGATCGTGTGGTTTATCCTTCCTGAACAAATTTCTGTGCAGCCCGTGATTTACACCACCTCCATACAGTAATCCCTGCCTTGTTTGTTTGCAGAGAGCTGGTGGAAATGGAGCTGCACTGTGTGTCCATGGAGCAGATTAAACACTATCTGTCCCAACCTGCCTGAGACTGTCCTCTCCCTGGTTGGCAGTACTTGAATGGGGGAAAAAAAAAAGCAATCCTCCTGAGCTCCCAGCAAGCAAGAGTCCCAAGAGTCATGACCAGGATCTCATCACAAAGTGGAATTCATCTCTAAAAATAAGTGTATGGCTGACCGGACTTCATCAGTTCAGGTATGTCTGCCCCTGGCCTGAAATGGAAGGTAAGTGGAAGGTCAAGATCAGAGCGCAGGACTCTGGAGAACTCCCTGCTTAGGTATTAGATCAGAGTGGATCACTGTCCTGTCACAATTCTTCCAACACATTGTATCTTGGTGAGAGCAACAGTATGTTTCTGCCTTCCTTTGGCATCGCTCACATTCATGTTTTTCTCACGTAATAGGCTGTAAGCCTTTTGATGCCAGGGTCCACATTCCCAGCACACGCCTTGCACAGTGTAGGTAAGCATTCAGTATAGCATTGGCCTGAAAAGTGCTGTTTTCCACAAACTCTATTTTTAGAGGATTAACCCAAGATAAAGCTTTATGTCAACACAGATTTGCTGGGTGTCAGCAAAGCAGCACCACACTGAAGTTGGAGACCCCCACTCTGAGAAGCAGAAGCCTCTCTCTAATCATTATCTTAGGAAGCATGGCATAGCTGTTGCTACTCCCTTAGAAATTGAGGGTAAAATACTGCACTCGACCTGCATTCCACTGACTTTGGCACGAGCTGGTTTTTAGACTAGTTAAAAACCTTCTACTCATATTCTAATGGAGTTCAGGAACTGGGAGCATCCTAATCTATAAATTTTAGCCAGAAATTCTCTGCCTATCTTACATTCCTTAAAAGGAGCTGAAGGGAGCAGATGGACTTTATAGCTTAAATATGTGGCTTTAGGAGGGGCACACACTTCCTTATACCACTTGAAACACATTCTGCATCTGTGAGATCATAAACCTACTGCCGTCGTAGGAGCTGAACTTTCAAACGTCAGATGATTCAGCACCATGGTCAGGGGCAAAGAGAAATCTGGGCCTGAAGTAAGTCCTCTCTATAGGAGGGAAATAAAGGGACTCTTTACCTGAAGAATTCTCCTTCTAAACAACAGTGAGACACCACTACATCTGCTAGAATGGCAAAAATGCAGAACGCTGGCAAAACTAAATGCCAAGAACGTGGTGCAACAAGATTATTCATCACAGGTGGGAACGCAGAATGGGTCATAGCAACCACTGTGGAAGGTAGTCTAGCATCTCACAAAACTAAACATACTCTTACCATACAATCCAGCAATCATGTTCCTTGAAAGAGTTGAAAACTTATAACCACATTAAAACCTGTACATGGATGTTTATAGCAGATTTATCCATAATTGCCAAAACTCAGAGACAATCAAGATGTCCTTCAGTAGGTGAATGGATAAATAAGGGTTGGTACATCCGGACAATGGAATATTATTCAGCACCAAAAGATGAGCTATCAAACCTTGAAAAGGAAACTTAAGTGCATATTGGTAAGTGAAAGAAGCCAATTCAAAAAGGCTACAAACTGTATGACCCCAACTATATGACATTCTGGAAAAGGTAAAACTCTGGAGATGAGAAAGACCAGTGGTTGCCAGAGGTTAGGTGGGGATGGAGGAATAAACAAGTGGAGAACAGGGGATTTTTCAGGACAGTGAAAATACTCTGCATGATGCTGTAGTGGTAGATACGTGCCGCCATAGATTTGTCCAGACTGGTAGAATGTACAGCACCAAGAGTGAGCCCTCATGTAAACTAAGGACTTGGAGTGGTAACAGTGCCTCACTGTAGCTTCATCATTTGTAACAAGTGTACACCGTGGTGGGGGATGTTGTAATGGCAGAGGCTATCCACATGTGAGGACCGATTATATGGGAAACCTCTGAACCTTTCTAAAACTTTTGCTGTAATCCTAAAACATTTTTTTAACCTCTTTTTTGAAAAAATAAGTCTTTAAAAAAGAATTCACCTTCTTCCCTGACTCTAATGGCTGGTCAAGCCAGTGCTCAGGTCAGCCAAAGAAAAGATGCTCGAAGCCCCAGCTTCACACTGTGACAGGAACCACTCTGTCCTCAGGTGTTGCCTTGACTGGAACCCATATCCACAGGTCTCAATCTGGACTTACTCCTTTAAGTGTACGAGTTTGGAGGTAGCTGCTTTTCCCATGCTGATTTTCAATGTCCGCTAATTTGAAATAGAAAAAGCCATCATATCTTTTAGTTGTGTTAATCCAGATGTCTGAGGGGTCCTCTAAAACAGAAGGTAGGGGCTGACCTCAAGGACCCTGAAGGAAGACTTGGCCCCAGAATCATCCTTTGCCCTTCCCAATGGCTCTTCTATAGGAAAAGCTAAACCTATGTGAGTACAGGCAAACTTATAATGCACATGACCTTGAAGGACAGAGGGGGCAGGTTCTAACATTTACTGACCAAACCCTGTGTGCCAGGCGTGAAATGGAAACTGCCTTGTCATCTGCACAGCAGCCTGATGTAAGTGTGAGTCTCTAACTCCAGTTCACAGGAACATGTGCACAGCCATGGAGGGTGGAGGAGAAAACCATTCTTGTTAACAACCTATGTGCTTTGCATTATGTGATACATGCACTCCTAAAAAGTCATATGAGTTAAGCTCTACATTCATGTTGTGTTGTCTTAGAGAACACATCATTCAAGTTTTCCTTTTTTCCTTATTTCAAAAAGTTCAGAATCCGGAACTAGAATTGAAATCCTTCCAGTGGGAATATAAAATGTTAAATGGAACACTTGGTGGTAGGTGACTAATTGCTTTTCTGGTCTATTCTAGAATGTATAAAATTGAACAATGTAGAATGTGTACAGTTGAAGCCACAATAAGTTAATCTTACAGAGCGGCATGGACGCACACACACACACCACCCTCTTTAGGTCCTAATGGGGATACACTGCAGACTTCCCAGGTGGCGATAGGGGCAAAGAACCTGCCTGCCAGTGCAGGAGACAAGAGGCGCAGGTTTGATCCCTGGGTCAGGAAGATCCCCTGGAGGACGGCATGGCAACCCACTCCAGCATTCTTGCGTGGAGAATCCCATGGACAGAGGAGCTTGGTGAGCTACACCCCGTAGGGTTTCAAAGAGTTGGACGCGACTGAAGTGAACTAGCACGCATGAGGATACACTGCAGGTACTGTCCCCATAACAAGTGTCCTAGGAAGTGGAGCAGGGAAATGGCAACCCACTCCAGTATTCTTGCCTGGAGAATCCCAGGGATGGGGGAGCCTGGTGGGCTGCCGTCTATGCGGTCACACAGAGTCGGACACGACTGAAGTGACTTAGCAGCAGCAGCAGCAGCAGCAGGAAGTGGAGCAGTGATTACAGTCACAGGATGTAGTAATTAATAACCGTTAGTTGAGTGCCTGGATGCTTTCTTCAAGATCTCCTTCAAATTCTCACTTATTCTTTTTTTGCAAGTTCTAAAACCAGATGCTTTTTTAATACAAAAGTCTAATTGCTGTGGAATCTAATGTATGTCCTCCTTTCATACCAGATATCCTCCTTCGCAGATATTTAATTTACAACCCTCTCATGACTCACCTTTTGGAAATGGTCTAAAAGGAACCACACCTTTTTTGGTCCTGCCTACACATATTGCTAAGTCTTCAACTTTGGGAAAAAGCATTCCTGAGTTACGTTAAGTAATATGAGATAATAAAACGGACTTGTCTTACAAACACAAAACCATAATGACAAATCAGATTTGTTTTTTTGGCCCCATGTGCTGCTTTCTCATACCCCACAACCTATTCTTATAAAATCTTTGCCCTTTTTTGGCATGAGTCATACCTGGAAAACATAAGATAGCTTGTGCCTAGTTAAATTCTTTTTGAATTAGTGAAAAGGTACGAAGGGAAATGAAGCCTATATACCTAAATGGTAGTAGAAAATGAACAAAACAATGAAGAATAAAGCAATGAAAGGTAAAAACTATGTTCTGTGTTTTTTGGGGGATAGTAGAAATTTCTAAGTTCCCAGCATTTACCCAATTTGATGATACTATGAAAAAATAATGTACGCAAAATTCACATTCAGATAACTCCTGGGGCAGGCATCTCCTTTCTTTTCCCATTCTAACAGAATGCCAGTCTTGTTCAGAGGATGAGACAAAATGTACCCCCCACTAAAAATACTTGCCCACGACATGAGATGGTCCTGTGACAGTAAAGGTCAACACAACAGAAATTAACACAACATTGCAAATCAACTGTACTTCAAAAAATGCTGAAATCAATGGAATTTCACCATTTAGATTGGCAAAAATCACCATCTGACATCACCAGTGACAGCAAGGTTGTGGAGAAGTGGGATCTCTCATCCCACCAGGAAGTGGGTAAACTGGTACAGCTACCAAGTATAGCAGTTTTCCAGATCTAGTAAAACTTAGGATGAACATACCAAGTAGCTCAGCAAGTCTTGCGGCATGCTTGAGAGAGCTGTAGGAAGAGTGCTACTTTGCAGCAGTGAAGCCCCGGAAATAATCTAGGTGTCTGTTAACAAGCAAACTGACAGAAACATCAGGACGCACTCTTACAATCCAAAATGAACAAACGCAGAGCTCAGATCTACATGAGGATATGGAATGATTCAGTGGAATGCTGCAGCCGGGTCTCAAGAGCTATTTGTTAAAATTTCAGGAATTTTATGAGCTGGTTGATATTATATCAGTAGTTTGAGGTCAGTCACATTAGGAGTATTATAACATTGAAATTAGAAAAAGCAATAAATCGCACCCCTTTTCACCATCATAAGAGCTGGTGGTTAAGCACTTACCACCACATCACTAGACAGACTTCAAACACAGCATTTATTTTAAAGGGCAAGTTGCAGAATGACACCAGTGTGGTGGCATATATTTAGAGCTTAAAAACATAGAAATGTTATATATTTATAATATTTATCAATGGTAATAAAATGTAGTCTAGAAGGAGAAATGCTGGATTTGTGATAACAATTGTCTCTGGAGAGGGGGGGCAATGTAATAGGGGTGGTGGACAGGAAAGAGAGGACTTGAACTTTTTATGTCTTATGTTCTATTTATTTTAAAATATCTTAAACCAAAAAGTAAACAAAAAGTTAATTTTTTTTCAATTATGGGCACTAAGTATAAAAATGTTTACTATTCTATGTTTATCTCTATTATTTAGATTTTAAGATAAAAAGCAAAGAATGAGTCCAAAGAAAACTTGCATATCACATTTCACTGATGCCATGACACTGACAATAAGATTCACTATTATTTTATATACCACTAAGAGTTTTGAAATCTGTCATTTAAACCATGTTGATGAGGGCATATAGAATCATAAAATCATGCATTTTAGAAACAAAAGTAAATGTGTCTTAGAGTTGATAAAATGTGATATATTGGCTTATGTAGAATTTTGCAGCTTCTACACAAATACCATTGTATCAGGAAATGAGTTTGGTGCATATCACCACATAAAAACAGTGCTTAAACAGCTTAGAAGTTTATCTTCATTTCACCTGGACTCAGTCATGATGTGGACAGCCCAGAGCTCATGAAATATCTATCTTATCTACATGATTTGCTCAGACCCCCAGATATCCTATATATCATCCTATATTCAATATTTGGCTTCCATTTTCAAAGTTACTTTATGGCCCAAGATGGCTGCTGGAGTGCCAGCCATTAATCACATTCTAGATGTACAGCTGGGAGAGGAAAAAGGCAAAATGCCTTCCTCCCAGCTTAGCTCTCTTTGAGGTATGCTTAAGGAAATCTTCATATATCCATAAAATGGGAAAACCTCTATGAAGGCAAGATTCCTATCTGTTTTACCAGTGCATCCCCAGCACCTAGCACCAAGCAGAGCATGCTGAGGCACTGAAGGGGAGAAAAAAAAAAAAACAAAACATGTGAAATGAATGGATACTTGCAAAGAAATGGATAAAATGCACCATAACCATTTAAATATTTTCATAAGTAAGAAACAGGGACATGTTCGTTACAAAAGAATTTGTGAAAACAGATTATAGTGTAATCCTAATTTTATTGAAAATGTATGCCTAGAGAAAGAAAGGAATTTACTAATCTATTAACTGGTTTTCTAAATATATGGTGAAATTTCTCTGATTTTTAATAATTTTTTATACTTTTATAAATTTTTCAAATTTATGCAATAAGCCAGAATACTTTTCTGATTAGAAAAACCCGGTAAGCTTAAAAATCCCCAAATCAATCAATCAAGAAGAGGAATGTTTTAGTCTAAGTATTAAAATCAGGTAGTGAGTTTATAAACCAAAAGAAGTAATCAACAGCCACATATGCTGTGGAGAGTCTAACAATCCCACTTCTCTTATCCAACAGCTTTGTTTTATTAATACAGCTGGGGAAAAGAGACGTTGATATTTGCAGATGACACCCATGTGGAACCATGCCTAGCCTACATTTTGGGGCAGCAAATTGATTCCCTATCCCATATCTCAGTTTTTTCAGCCTAATGGTTAGCATGTGTGTGTGCTAAGTCACTTCAGTTGTGTCTGACTCTGTATGATCCTATGGGCTGTAGCCCATCAGGCTCCTCTGTCCATGGGATTCTCCAGGCAAGAATACTGGAGAGGGTTGCCATGATCCCCTTCAGGGGTTCTTCCTGATCCAGGGATCGAACCTGCATCTCTTACATCTCTGGCATTGGCAAGTGGGTTCTTTACCACTAGTGCCACCTGGGAAGCCCCAATGGTTAACATATAAACACTCATTTTTTTAAAGTTTATGACAAGAGAAGTTATCCATCTACCAAAGCAAACTGATCTGCTTTCAGATCTACTCCTGATCACTTGCACATGGTTAAACCGAACTCAGCACTTCTCAGCACGATGGAGAGCCACCACAGTCCCTGGATTTTCTTGTGCTTTACCACTATCAAGAGCTAAATTGTGCCCCTTCTCCCCAGATTTCATATGCTGAAGGCCTCGATCTCAATATCCCAGATTGTGACTACTTGGATATAGAGGCTTTACAGAGGTAATTACATTCAAGTGAGGTCACAGGGTAGACCCTAATTGAAAATGATTGGTGTCCTTTTAGGAAGAGGAAGTTAGGACACAGACCTGTACAAAGTGAAAGTGAGTGAAGTTGCTCAGTTGTGTCCGACTCTTTGTGACCCCATGAGCCCTGCCAGGCTCCTCCATGTATAAGAGCTAAATTGTGCCCCTTCTCCCCAGATTTCATATGTTGAAGGCCTCGATCTCAATATCCCAGATTGTGACTACTTGGATATAGAGGCTTTACAGAGGTAATTACATTCAAGTGAGGTCACAGGGTAGACCCTAATTGAAAATGATTGGTGTCCTTTTAGGAAGAGGAAGTTAGGACACAGACCTGTACAAAGTGAAAGTGAGTGAAGTTGCTCAGTTGTGTCCGACTCTTTGTGACCCCATGAGCCCTGCCAGGCTCCTCCATGTATGGGATTTTCCAGGCAAGAATACTGGAAGGGGTTGCCATTTCCTTCTCCAGATCTTCCTGACCCCGGGACCGAACCCGGGTTTCCCGCATTGTACACAGACGCTTTACTGTCTGAGCCACCAGGGAAGTCCAATGTGAGATACAGAAAGAAGACAGCCATCTACAAGCCGAGAAGAAAGGCCTCTGAAGAAATCAACCCTCCTGACACCTTGATCTCAAACTTCCAGCCTCCTGACACCTTGATCTCAAACTTCCAGCCTCCAGAATTGTGAGAAAATACATTTCTGTTGTGTAAGCCACCCAGACTGTATAGTGCTTGTCATGGCAGCCCTAAGAAATATACCCACTCATCATATTAATTAGATGCTTGGTGACAGGAATGGCTAATTTTATGTGTCAACTTAGCTAGTTGTGTCTTGTTGATCAGATATCAGTCTAGATGTTGCTGTGAAGGTACACTGACATGTGATCAACATTTAAATCAGTAGACTCTGCATAATATGGGTGGGCTTCATGCTAACAGTTGAAGGACTTGAAACACTGAGATCCCCAAAGAGAAAGGAGTTCTGACTCCAGGCTGTCTTTGGACTCCCAACTGCAGCATCAACTCTGGCCAGCCTTCTCTGTAGAGAGCAGAATTGCCAGTCCCCACAGTTACACAAACCTATTTTTAAAAATACCTTCCCCTCACTGCCACACACATACATACTTCTACACACATCCTATGGTTCTGATTCTCTGGAGAACTCTGACTAACACAGCAAATAAGGACTGGTTTTCCAGGTACTTAACTCCATGCTCTTGTACTTTATGCAAAATACCTGTTAATTTATTTCCAGATTTGTGACTGGAAGAGCTGGTCAGATATTTTCAAATTAATTCATCAGCGTGCTGTTCTTTCTTTTTAATGATGACATTGAGCTTTTGCTAGAGGATGTCATCAGAGAGCCGGAAGGAATAAAGGCCGATCTCTCATCCAGATGCCTGACAATTTACACCCACGGTGCGCTGGTGTGCTGACAGCCAGTAAATCCCAATAGGATGAAAAATGAAGGTTATAATTTTTAAACTGTCTTTGTTATGAGCATCCTGCTTTCGCCTTTTGATCCTGCCTAATCTTGTTCCACCCTGTACATTTGCTGCCTCACTTCTTTCTTCAGAAATGACAAGTTCTCTTTCTGCTCTGTTAAGTACGTAAACCGAGCTGCTTATCCAGAGAGAAATCGGATAAGATAAATCAGGTAAATGCGGAGGGTTTGGCTAGGGAAGAAACAAAGACACCAGACAAGGAAGTCTGCGGAACGTCATCAGGCTGCATGAGGTGCCTGGAGGGCAGGGCACCCCGAGGAGTGGGGGTGGCAAGGAATGACCCCGTGCTCACCTGTCACCAGGAGCACTTATCTGTGACACCCAGCTGACAAAAGATAGCCGGGTGACCAAGCAGATGAAGAGCTAAACAAAGCCAACAGAACTACGCAGCTTGCACTCGTGAGACTGGCATTCTTGTCGCCTTGCTCTAAAAAGTCATTGCCCAGAAGTTTCCTTCTCTGATACGCCTGTGAATTTCTGAATTCGAAGAGGCTTCCCGTGGAAGTGGCGGAATGCAGAGACAAACACGAGGCCCCCTGGCCCTCATGAAAAGAGTGACATGCAAAGGGTAGAGCCAGTTTCTGCCTGGACTTTGAAAGAGCTCTGAGGCAGCCCGCAAGGCAGACACCAAAACTGTCTGGGAAATCTTGCTCACCAGGGAACTAAGAAGCAGTCCTGTTTGGTGGACTTTCTGCAGGGATGGAAATATGTTACAAGTGCACTATCCAATAGGTGCTATGGAGCATTTGAAATGTTGCTGTTGAAACTAAGCCACTTGATTTTATTTTTTATATAATTAAAATGTAAATAGTCACATGTCGCTGGTCAACACAGCCATGTGGTCTTCATAACACAGTGATTGATGTGTCTCACAGCACATCAACACGTCAACAGTCTGGGAAAGGATTATTCCAAACAAATGAACTCAATGATCCTCTTGCTACTGAGTGCTCTGTACTTAAAATTAGCAATCTGAAGAGGTGGGTGGGACCAGAGAGAATGATGGCACCTCCTGAAGACCCAAAACCACCGGTGGGGAAGCTTAGCCACCTGGCAGGACCTAACCTGGTAAGCAGTGAATTACAGCATCTTCTGTAGGAAGCCCTAGTATTTATGTTCACCAAATATGCATAAGATAGACCCCTGCCTAACAGTCAGTTATAACTCAAGAAACAGGGCTAGAATTTCCCACCTTTGGTTTCCTTCCAAAGGTGGAATTTTTCTTTAAATTTACTTCAATTTAGAATAGAACTGGAAGAAAAATTCTTCTGGCTGTTAAGGAGCATTCTAAATAAGAGAGAGTAACGTTTCTCAAGCATGTCTGGGGAGAGTTTTTGTTCAAGTGATTAGAAGTGAAATGAACTTGGAATGAGGAAATTTGTCATATTTGACATGATGGCAGAAGAATATTGAGCAAGAAAATAATTTGGCATTTGGTCCCCAGCATGAGTTCGTACATGCAAACCCATTAACTCCCATTAGGAAGGAAATGTGCTTTTACTGGGAAATATGCTGGGCTGAACCAGAGACTCCAAAGTTCTGACGTAGTGACATGACTTCCTCTCTTTAATGACTGGAGGACACTCAGACTTGATGGGCCTCCTCTCCTTCATCCACATGGATGGGGGGGAAAATGCTTCCTCAGGGTTTTTTCAAGGAAGAAGACCAGAACCATAAATCACAAATGCAAAGTAGCCCTCAATATAAATTATTAACAAAGAGGTTACTTATTTGATTTCCTTTTGTGGGGGGCGGAATGAAGGATTACTTGAGTATAATATGGAAGTGGTTCAATAGCACCATTAAACAACTGAGTTTTTAAAAGAGCAGGGAACTTCCCCAAATGGTTTCAAAATGAAAAGTACTATTGGCTTCATATGTAGGTTTTTAAAAGAATTATTGAAGGTTGAGAGAGGAGTGAGTGGCTGCAATGTGCACTGTGACCAACTTCCAAATAATGACTGTGCCTTGAGTCACTTCTGAAAAATAAGTAAACGAATTCTTTGACTTTGACTGCTGACAGATATTGATCAAGTCCATATGCTTATACCCATGAGAAGGCACCACCTCACACTATTTAGGAAATGGTCATCCTGAGTCAGACCGAGCAGTCAGAGCTGATACATCTGATTTCCCTTTCATTTGGTTTTTGCTCCACCCTCTGTATCTACCCAAATTTAGTCTTCTTTCCTCAGAGACACTTAACCATGTTAGCATCATCCGTAGTCCTAAAGAGCAAGAAGAGAATTTCCATGGTGGTAGAAGAACTCAACTAAGAATAGAAAGCTGCATAATTTATTGTCCAAACTGAGAAGTGAGAGGAGGCCTTCTATTAACTGTGCTGGAGCCACAAGTATAAACTGATCACCCTAATCAAAGAAATAAACAGAAAACATATGTAAAGGTCAGCCTCACTTGTATCAAAGCAACATAAAATGAAACCAACAGAGACCCACCAGAATGACGAAAATGAGAGCGTTCAACAATACCAAATGTTGGTAACACATGGAATCCTGGGACTCGTAGTGCTAGGAGTACGTTTTGCAATGACTTTTGAGAACAATTTGACATTAATAAAGATGAGCAAGTATGTATCCTATAATTTCAGCAATTTCATGCCCACAAAATAGGTACTAGCCAGGGAGTGGCCAAGATGGTGGAGAAGGCAGATCCTGAGCTTGCCGCCTCCCATGGGCACAGCAAAACTACAGCTGTTTAGAGCGACCAGCAGCGAGAAAGACCTGAAGACTAGCAGAAGGATCTACAACTAAAGATATGAATATGGACCCACACGAGATGGAAAGTAGGGCCAGAGATGCAGTATGACTTCCCTGGGGGCTCAGATGGTAAAGTGTCTGCCTACAATGCGAGAGACCCCGGTTTGATCTCTGGGTCGGGAAGATCCTCTGGAGAAGGAAATGGCAACCCACTCCAGTACTTTTGCCTGGAAAATCCCATGCATGGAGGAGCCTGGTAGACTACAAGAAATGAGATCGCAAAGGAAAGAGTCGGACACGACTGAGCAACCAAACTTTCACTACACCCATACCCCTGGGTAGCAACCCACAAACTGGAGGACTATTACTATGGCAGAAGTCCTCCCCAAGGAGCAAGGAGACCAAGCCCCAGGTAGGGTGCCCCAGCTTGAAGGTTATCCAGAAGATAAGCCATCAGAAGGCCATTGGGGCTTACTTTCAGGAGAGCCAGAGGGCTGTAGGAAATAAAGACTCCATTTTTAAAGGGCACACACAAAATTACACACACCCAGGACCCAGAGCATAAACAGTAATTTGAAAGGAGTCTGGGTCAGAGAAGCAAGAGACAACAGGGGACCACCTTAGAGACAGAGGCTGGCAGCCACCAGTTTAGGGAGCCCATCCTACCATGAGGACACCGGTGTTGCAAGCGCCATTTTGGAACCCTCCCTCTAGCTTCTTCGTGCTGGGGCCCAGCCCTGCCCCACCAGGCAGTCAGCACAGTCCTAGAAAACCCAGGTCAAGCAGCAGTCCAGGGAGGGTCACGGCCCCACCTACCAGCAGGCTGGCTGCCCCAGGTCCTGGCCCCGCCCGCCAGTGCGTTAGCAGTAGCCCAGGACAGCCAGTGCTCTGAGCCAGCCTTCAGGATCTGGCCCTGCCCACAGCAGGCTGACACCAGATCCAACCCCCTGGACCACAGGGCGGCCACAGACCCCAGGACCCAGCTCTACCCACCAGTGGGCAGACACCAGCCACAGGACCCCCACAGACCCCAGGACCACAGACCCCAGGACCCAGCTCTACCCACCAGTGGGCAGACACCAGCCACAGGACCCCCTGAGCCGAGGCCCCACCTAGCAGCAGCTGGAAGCCTCCGCACTAGGCAAGGCCTGACTACCAACCTGACCAGGGTCATCCACACCTACCAGCCCACTACAACAGAAGGGTCCACACAGCACAGAGAGATGGTGCCCCCAGAGCACAGAGCTCTAGAGATCAGAAGGGAGTGCCCCGCTGGGCCTCAGAGGACTCGCTCATATAAGGCTGTATCTCCAAGATCAGGAAACATAACCAATCTACCAAATACATAGACACATATAATAGAGAGGGCTTCCCTGGTAGCTCAGCTGGTAAGAATCCACCTGCACTGTGGCAGACCCTGGTTTGATTCCTGGGTCAGGAAGATCCTCTGGAGAAGGGATAGGCTACCCACTCCAGTATTCNGGCTGTATCTCCAAGATCAGGAAACATAACCAATCTACCAAATACATAGACACATATAATAGAGAGGGCTTCCCTGGTAGCTCAGCTGGTAAGAATCCACCTGCACTGTGGCAGACCCTGGTTTGATTCCTGGGTCAGGAAGATCCTCTGGAGAAGGGATAGGCTACCCACTCCAGTATTCTTGGGCTTCTCCTGTGGCTCAGACAATAAAGAATCCACCCACAATGCGGGAGCCCTGGATTCGATCCCTGGGCTGGGGAGATACCCTGAAGGAGGGCATGGGAACCTACTCCAGGATTCTTGCCTGGAGAATCCCCAAGGACAGAGGAGCCTGGCAGGCTATAGTCCATGGGGTTGCACAGAGTTGGACACGGCTGAGAGCACACCGCATAAATACAGAATTAGGCAAAGTGAGTCAGAGAAATATGTTCCAAACAAAGGAACAAGAGAAAACTCTAGAAGGAGAACTAAGTGGAGATAACCAGTCTACTCAAGAAAAAATTCAAGGTATGACTGTAAAGATGGTCAAAGAACTCAGAAGAAGAATAGAACCATCTTCTCATCAGAAGACAGAGGTATCTAACAAAGAGTTAGAAAATATAAAGAGAACCAAAAAGAGCTGAAGAATATAGTAACTGAAGTGAAAAACTTCACTAGAGAAAAATCACGGGTAGATGAGCAGATGAGAGAAGCAGATCAGCAACCTGGAAGACAGAATAAAATCAGAGGGAAGCTGAACAGAAAAAAAGTAAAATAATTTGAAAAAATGAGGACAGTTTCCGAAGCCTCTGAAACAACATCAAGCATGCTATTAATAATATTGACATTATAGAGGCCCTACAAGGAGAAGAGAGACAGGAACAGAGAACATATTTGAAGACATAACAGCTGAACTAACTTGGGAAAGGAAACAGACATCCAGGTCCAGAAAGCACAGAGAGCCCCAAACAAGATGAACCCAAACAGAACCACACCAAGACACAATGCAACTAAAATGGCAAAAATTAAAGAGAGAATATTAAAAGCAACTAGTTATGTACAAAGGAACTCCCGTAACACTATCAGGTTAGAAGGGAGTGACACGTTTAAAATGATAAAAGGAAAAATCCTACAACCAAGAATACCTGCCTAAGCTCTCAGTCAGATTTGAAGGAGAAATAGAGTTTTACACACCAGAAAAACCGAAAGACTCCACCACCATGAAACTAGCTTTACAAGAAATGTCAAAGGGACTTCTCTAACAGTAATGGAAAAGGCTACAACTGAAAATTTTTAAATTGTGAAAGGACAAATATACAGCAAAAGTAGTATATCAACTACCTATAAAGTAGGTAGGTTAAAAGAAGTACAAAAAAGCATCTATATCTATAATAAGTAGCTGAGCGATACACAAAAAGATGTGAAATATAACATCAAAAAGATTAAATGTGTGTACAGGGGAATAAAAACGCAGGGTTCGTAGATTTGTAAACTTTAGATCACCAATTAAAATAATCACATATCGTTAATATGAACCTATAGTAACCACAAGTGAAAAATCTACAGTAGACACACACACACACACACACACACGAGAAAGGAATGCAAACATAACACGAAAGATAATTAGCAAATCACAAGGGAAGAGAGCAAAAGGAGAAAGGAACAACGGCAACCATCAACAGAGTGGCGACACACACACACTCAGCAGTAACATGGTGGTCATAAGTGGGCTGAACGTCCAGTCGACACACACTCAGCAGTAACATGGTGGTCATAAATGGGCCGGGGAAGGCAATGGCACCCCACCCCAGTAATCTTGCCTGGAAAATCCAATGGACGGAGGAGCCTGGTGGGCTGCAGTCCATGGGGTCGCTAACAGTCGAACAGACTGAGCGACTTCACTTTCACTTTTCTCTTTCATGCATTGGAGAAGGAAATGGCAACCCACTCCAGTATTCTTGCCTGGAGAATCCCAGGGATGGGGGAGCCTGGTGGGCTGCCGTCTATGGAGTCACACAGAGTCGGACACGACTGAAGCGACTTAGCTTCCTGCTGAGTGCAATCAGCAGGAAAGGCTTCCCTTCTCTGCCCCCTTCCCCACCTCCAGTCATGAAGGACCCACCTCAGGACCCTGGGTGCTGCTGGAGAGAACCGGGTTTGTCCCACACAACTGGAATAGCTGGGTACTCACTCCCAACTCTCCCTCCCCCCTAGGGAGGGCATGCCACCGCTGGCTGCGTCAGCCTGGTACAGCGCTTCCTTGAGGGGGACACTAGGAAAGCTTCTCTTACCACCCCCTCTGCTGGGACCAAACTGGGATTGGTCTGCTGTGTTTTGTGCTTGTCGTTTCTAGAATGGTGTGCTGGAGTCTCCCCTCAGGACGGCTGGACTTCTGCAGATTCTCTCTCATGCACAAGTACCTGCCCAGGTCAGCACTCTCCAGGTGTTTTTGTTTTTTCTTTTCTCCCAATCACAGAAAGACTGGGATTTGGGCAGGTTCACTGGCTCCCCTGGTTTTGCCGTCTGTACTGAAATCTGTCTGCCTGGGTATATACAGGTACACCTATGTACTGGGTGTACCGGAAGGTGGGCCTTCTGGATCCTGCAACTCCCACAAAGGTGCCTTTGTGGATGGATGTCTATTTTGTTGTTTCTAAAAGGGGATAAAAAAGAGGAATGTTTTATGCTGCCATGATGCTGCCATCACTCCCCTGACCCTGATGTAATAATGTTCATTCTTTATATTTCATAAGTAGACAAGTATTGTGTAAACAAATGATATGATAAGAAGTGTGAAAGCTATGAGAGTTGCTACCTTCTGTCTATATAATGGGATTGCTCTCGGTTCTCTGTGGCTGGGCAGGGGCTGAAGCATGTATAGTATAAATTACGGACTTTATTACAAGGCAGCCACTGGTGGGTTTAGGAGGATGATAAGATATACGTCACATTTTAAAGGTGGGTCACTCTGGTTGTGTATGGAGGATGCACTGTGTGGAACCACAGAGCCCAGTTACAGAAGTAGTAATGGTGAGATGATGGGGACTTGAACGTCACCGATTACAGGCAAAACGGAAGCAGAAGTTTTTGGAATGCATTTTGCAGGTGTACCTGATGTGACTTACAGAAAAGTGGGAAATAAGAGTTGAGGCAAAGGGGTGGATTGCAGATGATCGCCGTTCTGGGTTGAACAAGTGAATATATGATAGGACCATGTACTGAAACGGAAGCAAACGAAGGATTAACAGGCATGAAGAGAGGGAATGGAGCCTAGTTTTCTCTGTATTAGCTTTAGACAGCTGTGTGCACATGTTAAACAAGCGACTAGAGATTCAATCTCATCTCTCAAGGGAACACCTGAGCCAAAGATGTATATATTTGGAAGTCACTAGCATACAAATCTATTTAACTCAAAGGACTAAATTAGATCATCCAGAGAGAATATACAAAGGATAAAAATGTAAAGATAGGAGAAAAACCTGGCCTGTATGTTGTCACAGAAGCCAAAAGAAGAAAGTGTGTTTTGAATGTTGTTGAGAAATTGAATGAGACATGAAGCGATTATAGTAGTTGAAAAACGGAGCCGATTGGCAGCTTTGACAAGGGAAGTTTCAACAGAGTTCTGTGTGATGGGGGTGGGGGCAGGGGAGGCAGTCTGAGAGGGCTGAGCAGAAAATGGAAGAAAATGACAAAAGAGAATGAAGGGAATTTTGGTAAGTTTCCCTCTGAAGGGGAGCCACAATGGGCTTGGCGGATTTTCTTTCTTTTAGGATGAGGGGTACTCGAGTGCGCTTGTTTGCTGCTGGTGATTCAGCAGTGGGGAAGGAACTAAAGATGCAGGAGGTTAAGAAGTTAATTCTCCAGGGAAGAGAGGGGTCTGATGGAGGGCACAATATGGGAGGCTGTTCCTTCACTCTCCCATCCAAGGATGGAAAAGGCAGGTGGATGTCTGTGTTTAACGATGAAACTATGAGACCGTGCTCTTTGATTGTGGCTCTTTTCACTGACTTATATACAAAATAAGTAGAATAATATTTGATGGAACTGAGGTAAAGACCCCACTGCATATCAAAAAGACTCCCATGAAACAATAAATTAATGAAAAGCATTCAACACCTATACATTTCTTGGTTAATCTTAAGATTTAAAGGTAAAGAATAAATCCTATGACCCCATGGATTATACAGTCCATGGAATTCTCCAGGCCAGAATACCGGAGTGGGTAGCCTTTCCCTTCTCCAGGGGATCTTCCCAACCCAGGGATCGAACCCAGGCCTCCCACATTGCAGCAAGTAAGTGGAAAATACAATTATAAACAAAGCCAAAAGGCAAGCTGCACTTCTGATTCAATCACGATGGAATAGTTAATATCAGATGAATTCCCTTAGTACAAACAACTATAAAAGATGCATAGTGTACATTTAAGAACTGTCTATAATATTTGGAGAACATGCAACGCAGGCAGGATTTGAGGGGCGACAATACCTTAGACAAGGGAAAAACAGTGAAGGTGGACTTCTCACTTCCTCAGGTCTTTCCTTTGAGGGCACTTGCTGTTTCACGGAAAAGCAGGGGAACAGAGTCCTACGAGAGAGCAGAAGATAGAATTTTCTTTTAAATTTAGAGATGAAGCAATCCTATACAGAGAGAATTCAAAAGAATCAACCAATATACTATAATAATAAATGCATTAAGGTCACTAGATACAAGATTAATACTAAAAAAGCAATCGTCTTTCTACATGCCAGCAACAAAAAATTAGACAATGGAATTTCTAAAAATGTGTTGGTTTTGACTCACCGATGTAGAGTACAAACCAGCGATTACCTGTGTGTGTGCCCCTAAGTCATGTCCGACTCTTTGCGACCTCATGGACTGTAGCCCACCAGGCTCCTGTCCGTGGAATTTTCCAGCCAAGAATACTGGAGTGGGTTGCCATTTCCTTCTCCGGGGGATCTTCTCACCCAGGTATCAAACTCAGGTCTCTTGCATCTTCTGCATTGGCAGGCAGATTCTTTACCAGTGAGCCACCTGGGATGCCCGTGGTTACCAGTGGTGAGAGGGAAAGGGGAACAGGCATATAGGAATGGGGGGAAAGGATTATTATGGGATTACACAAAATCCTGTGTGTGAAGCTTTTGATAAATTGTGAAGTACTATAGAATTTAAAGAATCTTTCATTTATTTTTCTAAACATGGACTGAATTCATATCACACCACAGTATGAATGTCGGAAAATAAAACATTGTCAAATAAGCTCTTGGAAGCAATAGAAATATTAAACAGACTATTTAACACCGTTAAATATTCTAGGTTACGCTAGTTTTAACGCTGAAACTATGAAGGAAAGCTATTTTCCACTAAAATTATTTCATGTTGTACTTCAGCCAGCTACAAGATGAATCAAGGTAAAGAATTCATGAATGCTAAAAGACATAATTTGAAAAGACTGGCAGTGAGCATCCAGTGATTTGTTTGGGAGTTCGTGTAAAAAAATAAATAAATACCAAAAAAAAAATAAATAAATAAAAAATAAAAAAAAATAAAACAAGTATCTGTAAGATGCCACTAGGTGTATTCATTGACTATGCTTCTTAGACATATGTGCAAAGTGTAATTTAAAATAATAAATGGACAAAAGTAGTAGGTAAGTCATTACAGAAATGGAAGATGGAGGATAATTTTCTCTAACATAACACCATTACTGACATTAGTCTTTGGAGAATTATACACTTAAGTATATTTTAGCTTTTTATAGATATATAACATGCATATATTGAAATATAAATATACACATAAGTATACAGCTCACTGAATTTTCTCTAGGTGAACACTCTTGCAGTCATCACAGACAGGAAATAAAACACTGTTAGCTCCTCAGGAAGTTAAGCAAAGTTTTAAAAATAACTAGTAGAACAAAATCGAAAGTTCTAACCTACCCCCCCAAAAAGCCTAATTAGTTAAGGAACTACAATTTTTTGAATCAACAGAAGAGGGCGCTCTTGAACTGTGAAATATAGTAACCCGTCTGAACTCCTTATCCCTGTCTGTTATTGCTAGTCAAAGAAAACACCAGAACATTTCAAATGAATGGCAAATGGCAGATAACGTACAAAGCCAATATGCAAAGGTAACGTAAAATAGAAACCATAATATTTCAGCCAGTAAAAAATCCTTCTCCAAAATGAGGCCGAAGGAAATATGTACAATAACCAAACCGAATTAAACATTCTTAAACATTTGCAGATATAAAACCACCTGGTCCCAGATCAAAAACTCAAGCAGAAATAGACAACCCCAGCACCACAAAACAAAACTCAAGATAATATAAAAAGGAGAGTCTTGCAATAACGGTGGAAGGATATGTTTGGATCAGTCCTCCTCAAGTAACAGTTACGAATTCCTATCAAAATATAAAAACAACCACTTGAGGGCTCTAGAGAACAATCGAAAGGAAGCAGGAACGAGCGGGGCTGATGCTCGGGAGAAGAGACCAGAACTGGGTAATTTTCCACTGTGATGCCTTGTTGCCTGAGGGAAGCCCACAGCTACCAAAACTTGGGCAGAGGGACTTCCCTGGTGGGCCAGCCGTTAAGACTCTGGGTTCCCGATGCAAGGGGCCTGGGTTCGATCTCCTCTGGCCAGGGAACTAGATCCCACGTGCTGCAACTAAGCGTTCGCATGCCACAGCTAAAAATCCCACACCCCACATGCCACAGTGAAGACGGAAGATCCCACGGACTGCAACTAAGACACAGCACAGGCAAATGAATATATGCTTTTAAAATTTACAATAAGAAAAGAAAACACACCACACAGAGAAGAGTTTTAGTCACTCAGTCATGCCTGTCTCTTCACAACACCGTAGACTGTACCTCTGTCCGTGGGATTCTACTGGCAAAAGTACTGGAGCGGGTTGCCATTTCCTTCTCCAGGGGATCTTCCCGACCCAGGGATCGAACCCAGGTCTCNCAGAGAAGAGTTTTAGTCACTCAGTCATGCCTGTCTCTTCACAACACCGTAGACTGTGCCTCTGTCCGTGGGATTCTACTGGCAAAAGTACTGGAGCGGGTTGCCATTTCCTTCTCCAGGGGATCTTCCCGACCCAGGGATCGAACCCAGGTCTCCTGCATTGCAGGCAGATTCCTTACCATTGGAGCCACCAAAATGCACAGTAAATACAATGTCAAAATAGATATTAATAGCAAATCAAGCCTGTCACTCATTTCAATGCATGTAAATGGAAACCTGCCTATAAAAAAAAGATTTTCAGATTGATTCACAAAGTAAAACTCCTCTCTGTGCTCAGGAGGTACAACTAAACCAAACTACTTCAGAATGGCTAGAACTAGGGAGATGCATAAAGGTATAGCAGGCAAATAAGGCAATAAGAAGGGAGAGCTTGTGATCATGTTCTCAGAAAACGCTGAATCTGGACAAAAAGCATTAACTGAGACAGCAGAATACTTGATAATGCCAAGAGCTTAATTCACAATGATAATACTTCAGCTGTGAATATATATGACACAAATAGCACAGAAACTACCTTTATAAATCAGAAAGTTAAGGATATACAAGAGACATACAAAAAGACTACACTAAAACTAGGAGATAGCACTTTTAGTACAACACAGGACCCAGGTCAATTGGACAAAAAATAAAATTATGTAGAAAATCTAACAGCATAATCAATATAGCGACTATATGTATCACGCTATCAGGGTTCTGCCTCAAGGGCATGCCAGTTTCTGCTTTCTGCTTCTGAAAGCCACTGAAACCTGCTGGTACGTACCAAATGCTTGTACATTCCCCCAGAATTCGTAGGCTGAAGCCTAACCGTTGGTGTGATGATATTTGGAGGTGAGGGGTCTCTGGAGATAAATAGGTTTAGATGAAGCCATGAGGATGGGGCCCTCATAATGGGATTAGTACCCTTAAAAAGAGAAACCAGAAAACCAGAGAGCTTGCCCCTTCCTTCCTATCTCTCTCTCCAGCATGAGAGGATACAGTGAGAAGCTGGCCATCCACAAGCCAGCAAGAGAGGTCACCAGAACCTGACCACGCTGGCACTCTGTTCTCAGACTTCCAGCCTCTAGAACCTGAGAAAATACTTCTCCGTTGTTTAAGCCACCTCGCCTATGGTATTTGGTTACTGAGTTCACAAATACACCTGCTCAGCACATGAGCTAGCCTAGAAGAATGGAGGGGAGAATGCATGCCCTGGTGCCATCCACCCACGATGGTGGAGGAGAGCTGGTGGACAGTAGTGAGCTGCGGAGCTGCAGAGGCTAAATTCCTGGGGAGTGTGGCTAAGAGATCAGGGCACTCTTCCTCCACCCAGCCCAAGCTCAGTGTAGAGGCTCTACCGCAAGCTCAGCCAGCGATGACTATCAGGCCTCAACTGCCCTTGTTCCAGCTTGCTCATGGAGCAGATGTTCCATGCCAAGAGAGGCAAGCCACCTACCCAGCTCCCGGCCCCTAGAGCAGGGTGTCTCTCCAAGAGAAGCCAGTTTCCTGAGATTCTGCTCAGAGGGAGAGACAGTCTATAGGATTAGAGATCAACTCGGTTCTCAGAATCCCAGGGGAACTGACTTTATCTGAAACAGTGTGAGAACTTCCAAGACAAAGAACACCCTCAAAGACAATGGAGACTTCACTGGTGAGCAACTAAGTGGAGGCGGATAGTTTCATTAGAGCGACACGCTAAACTGTAGGCCAGCTCACCTAGCCAGAAAAAAAAAAAAAAGAATCAGGGAAAGAGACCACTATGGAAAACACTTCTAAAGTCAAAACAAACCTCCAAGCCCTGCCTCAAAACAACCCCTGCAAAGTGGCCTGACTTAACTCGGTCAGACCGAGGAGCAATGTGTACCCCAGGGCCCTGCACACAGCAGACCAATCAGCTGAAATCAACTGACCAAAACAACGAGCTCCAGCATGAAAGAAATCAGCAGCCAGAGCTGCTACAGTATGTTGTCCAAAGTGTACACCTTTCAACAAATAGTGCGCTTTTAACAATTATGAGACATGCAGAGAGACAGGGAAGTATGACCGTACACAGGAAAGCGGCAGCAACACAGTGCCTGTGAAGGGGCCCAACTGTTGATTTAACAGGTAAAGACTTCGGAGCAATCATTATGACTATGCCTAAGGAGGTTACAGAAACAATTCTTAAAGAAGCAAAGGAAGGGAGGATGGCAGCGTCTCGTAAAACAGAAAATAGCAATAACATAAAGAAATAGAAACTATAAAAAAAGAACCAAATGGAAATTCTGGAGTCAAAAAGGATACCAGAAATGAAAAACTCACTAGAATTTCAACATTACGTTTAAGCAGGCAAAGATAGAGGCAACAATTTTAAAAATAGATTTGTAGAGATTATGTAATCTAAGAACAGAGGAAAACGATGAAAAGTGAAGAGAATCTCAAAGAAACAAAGGATACCAATAAGCATAACAATATACACATAAAGAGAAGGGGAGGAGAGAAAGGAGGAGAAATAATGGCTGAAAACTTCCCATATTTGGTACACAAAAATCTGTATGTCCAAGAAGCTCAACAAACTCTTAGCACGATGAACACAAATGCTGAAAGTCAAAGATAATGAGGAAAAAATTCGACAGCAGCAAGAAAAAGTGACATCATTTTCAAGAGAATCCCAGTAAGATTAATGCCTGATTTTCCATTAGAAACAGTAGAGGCAGTTGGGTGCATATTACAAAGTACAGAAAGAAAGAAAAATTGAAGGGAGAAATATACAATTCAACAATAGTATCTGGAGACTTTAGCATCTTATTTTCAATAATGGTCAGTGTGTATATATATATATATATATACACACACACACATATACATATATACACACACGTTGTGTATGCTAAGTTGCTTCTGTTGTGTCCGACTCTGTGCAAGTCTATCGCTTATAGCCTGCCAAGCTCCTCTGTCCATGGGATTGTCCAGGCAAGAATACTGGAGTGTGTTACCATGCTCTTTCCCAATATGTACATGGATGTTCCCATATATACATCTTCTCCTATCATAGGATCCAGCAATCCCATTCCTAAGTACATTCCCAAGAGAGTTGACAATCTTCACAAAACAACTTATACACAAATATATGTAGCAGCTTTACTCATAATATCCCAAACCTGAAAATAACCCAAATGTTTAACAGGAGAATGGACACATTGCGATACAGCTTCACAATGGAAAACTACTCAGCACTAAAAAGGAAGAGATTATGCTATGGCGTGGATGAATCTCAGAAACATATGCTTAAGAAAGCAGTCAGAAATGAATATAAATGTACTTCATTGTTCCACTTATATGAAGTTCCGCAACAGCAAACTCCTCTCTGGTGATAAAAATCAGAATAGCAGTTGCCTCTAGTGGGGGGCGTATCTACTGGAAAGTGACAAGAGAATTTGGAGGGGTTATGAAAATGTTTTGTATCTTCCTTTGTGATGTATGCTATGGCGTGGATGAATCTCAGAAACATATGCTTAAGAAAGCAATCAGAAATGAATAGAAATGTACTTCATTGTTCCACTTATATGAAGTTCCACAACAGCAAACTCCTCTCTGGTGATAAAAATCAGAATAGCAGTTGCCTCTAGTGGGGGCGTATCTACTGGAAAGTGACAAGAGAATTTGGAGGGGTTATGAAAATGTTTTGTATCTTCCTTTGGGTGGTAGTTTCATGGGTTTCCATTGAGTTAGAAAACCCTAACTCAGTTCTGCTTCTGTGTGGGGAAACCCCCATCTTTCCCTTTTCAGCTTCTCCTGTGTGTCTCCTTTACTCACACACTACTACCACATCCACACAGAACACACGTCCAGTATTTCTGGTCACTAAAGTGTGGGAGCTTTTCCTACTTCAGGCAAATTCCCTGGGACACTGGCTGTCCTTATTCCTGACACAGTCTACCTGGAGGTACTGTCCGAACCCACAGGGTGAGACTTCAAACGCCGGCTGCCGGAAGTAGGTTCCCAGGTTTTGCTCACAACTTCTATTTGAAGTGGCTATTAAGTTGGAGGGTCCCATGACCCTCTCCTCAGTCTGATGAATTGCTAGAGTAGCTCACAGAACGTAGGGAAACATTTACTCACCATTACCAGTTTATTAAAGTGTATGATAAAGGATGCAGGTGAGCAGCCAAATGAAGAGGCATGCAGGGGAGTAGCTCACAGAACGTAGGGAGACATTACTTACCATTACCAGTTTATTAAAGTGTATGACAAANCTCACAGAACGTAGGGTAACATTTACTCACCATTACCAGTTTATTAAAGTGTATGATAAAGGATGCAGGTGAGCAGCCAAATGAAGAGGCATGCAGGGGAGTAGCTCACAGAACGTAGGGAGACATTACTTACCATTACCAGTTTATTAAAGTGTATGACAAAGGATGCAGGTGAGCAGCCAAATGAAGAGGCACACAGGGTGAGGTCCGGAGGGTCCTGAGTGCAGGAGCTTCTGTCTTCGTGGAGTTAAGAGTGCGTTACCCTCTCAGTGTGGACGCTTGCACCTGGAAGCTCTCTGAACACCATGCACGCTGTGCTATTGAAAGTTTTCTGGAGTCTTCCTTACATAGACATGATCAGTTATTAACTGGGGCTAAAATCCAAACCTTTTAATCATGGCTTGGTCTTTCTGCTAACCAGCCCCTACCAGGAGCCAGCCAGGAGTCTACCCACAGTCACCTCAATATAGAACAAAAGATGATCCAGGCACACTTATCACTTGGGTTTTTAGGCTCTGTGCCAGGAACTGGGGGCAGAGACCAATGTATGTGTTTTCTATTATCTCATACATACATCTGTCAAATGTATATAAAATTAAGATCTCTGCAATTTAATGTAATTAAAATTAAGATCTCTGCCATATGTAAACTATATCTCAAGAAAACTGAGTGAAAAAGGAAATTCACAGAACTAAAACCGAAATCCAGAAATAAAATTTCAGATTACTAAATCAAAATTTTAACTCTTGTTTTATTTTGGCCACCCTTCTGCTCTGGTTTCAGAGAGAATGTCTCTATCAGTGGCCTGTGTGGGTCTCATGGGGCCTGAAATGTAGGTAATTTTGGAGGTCTATTGTGAGCCAGAGAACACAAATTTACAAATATAAAATTAGGCAGGAAGGATAATGTTTATTTAAAGTGATAAAATAGTCAAAGTAAATTTTAAAATTATAAAAATATGACAAATACCACAAACATCACAAATCTCATTCAGTGTTTTTATTGATTTGTTGCCTGAAAAACCTCTATGTTTCGTACATATCTTGGCTGTATGGATGTGAGTTGGACTGTAAAGAAAGCTGACCGCTGAAGAATTGATGCTTTTGAACTGTGGTGTTGGAGAAGACTCTTGAGAGTCCCTTGGACTGCAAGGAGATCCAACCAGTCCATCCTACAGGAGATCAGTCCTGGGTGTTCATTGGAAGGACTGATGCTGAAGTTGAAACTCCAATACTTTGGCCACCTGATGCAAAAAGCTGACTCATTTGAAAAGACTCTGATGCTGGGAAAGATTGAGGGCAGGAGGAGAAGGGGACGACCGAGGATGAGATGGCTGGATGGCATCACTGACTCGATGGACATGAGTTTGAGTGAACTCCGGGAGCTGGTGATAAACAGGGAGGCCTGGCGTGCTGCAGATCATGGGTTTACAAAGAGTTGGACACGACTGAGCAACTGAACTGAACTGGCTGTATACTCAATCACTTGTTTATATGAGTGATTTTATGATATGCTTCTATAGAAAGAGAAAGATATTTCTTATAGTATGGCTTTATGTATGTATTATTATATAACATAGTTATATATACATCTATATATTTTAAGATTGCTTATGTGTGTGCTCAGTCACTTCAGTCCTATCTGACTCTTTGTGACCCCATGGACTGTAGCCCACCAGGCTCCTTTGTTCAGTGTTTTCCAGGCAAGAATATGCAGTGGGTTGCCGTGTCCTCCTCCAGGGGATCTTCCTGACCCAGGGTCGAACCTGCATCTCTTCTGTTTCCTGCACTGGCAGACAGATTCTCTGCCACTAGTGCCACCTGGGAAGCCCTGAAAAACGTCTAGTGGATATGCTGCACTATCAAATAGTACTCCTATTCTGACCAGACATCTATGAGACCAAATCCTGCCCTTATAATTTACACGTCTAACAATTCTAAGAAATCTCTGTGTACTAGCTTCTGTTTCCATACATTCCAAATCTTGCTCTTCCACCACAACCAACATAATTTTGGTACTGGGCACACATTCCTATTCCAATAGAACCACTAGACCACACTTTGATGTCATTATAATTGGGTGAGTTGGCTCTGTGGGTGATAGCACTGTTCTTAGAAGCCATTCCAGCATGAGGGCACCTGGCAGTAATTTAATTCTACAGAAATACTTGCAAATCCCATAAAGATGGGCTCCCCCAGTGGCTCAGAGGTAAAGCATCCGTCTGCAGTGCAGGGGCTGCAGGAGATGCAGATCTGATCTCAGGGTTGGGAAGATCCCCCAGAGGAGGGCCTGGCAACCCACTCCAGTATTCTTGCCTGGAGAATCCCACGGACAGAAGAGCTTGGTGGGCTACATGCCTTAGGTCTGCAAAGAGCTGGGTATGACTGAAGCAACTGAGCAGACATGCACACACACATGCCCATCAAGACAGTCTATTAACATTAGCCCCAAACTGAATGCTTCCCCAGCTCTACTTGGCATTAGCCAGATCCAGTCATACTGAGGCCGCCCAGAAGGACCAGATCTAGGCAGGCATGTGAGCAAGAGAAAGTTGAAGAAGGAAAGCAACCTTAACTGACTGCAGTTAACATAAATACCACATTTTGTAAATTCTACAGAAACATATGACCATCTGAACCCAGTACCAAAGCTCTTCCTGGGACCTGGAAAGGGCTCTGTGTAGGGTGGGCCTAAAGTTTAGTTTTCATTAACTGTGTTTGTGTAAGTCTGTTTCAGTCTCTAGTTCTTTACTGGATGGACACTTGCTGAGGGAACTCTCCTCTCATTCTATGCGGAAACATCAGCTGTATCCTTTTCCTCCAAGAAAATCTGTTTTTCATGCTTCGTTTGTGTTTGATGAAGGAGTTGCCCAGTTCCTAGAAAAGCTGATCCTAAACTTATATTGCGATTCATCGTTTAGAAGAAGCAAAAGAAAGCAAGCTGAATGGGACTCCTTAGCAAATGCACTAACCTGAGCCACAGCACCCTCTTTGGGAACTGGAGATCTCTCTCCAGACAAGGTAGTTGGTGAGGAAACCATTTTGGTGGAATTGGGTCTCAGAGGTTTTGTTCACCATAATAATGAGAGCTAAACGGACAAATCATTAGAAAGTTCAACAAGTATGTAAAGAAAGATATAGGGACAGAGTCTAGAAAAATTCAGTCAGTCTTTCTGTGAAAGACCTGCATGGAAAACTGAGTCAGTTATTTTCTCCACGAGAAAGATGAGTTAGTGATACCCTCACAGAAAGAGACGTCAGACTCACTGGCCGCTTGAAGTTTTTTATGGGCCAAAGATATAAGGGATATGTACATAATTAATGAATATTACATAAATAAAATCTGAAACCCTCCCTCACATCATCTCAGCTCCGCTTTACCTTGAGAGACAGTGTGGAAAAATGGAAGGTGCACTCAGCATCAGACATACCCAGATTCTAGTCTCTGTTCTGTCACTTGTTACCTTTGTAACTTTGGGCAAGTTAATTAACCTCTCTGAGCCTCAGTTTCTCATTTGTAAGATATTAATAATGGTACCTACCTCATCAGGTTGTTGTGATGATTAAGTGAGATAATCCATGGAAAGCATGTGGAATAAAGCCTGATACAGTAAATACTCAATATATGTTAGCTTTTGTGGTGATTGTTATCATATGGTTATCTTAAATTTGTTTCTGTATTTATTTGGCTGCACTGGGTCTTAGCTGTGGCATGTGGATTTTTTGTTTGTTTTTTTTTTAGTTGTGGCATGCAGGGTCTTCAGTTGAGGCACGTGAACTCTTAGTTGCGGCATGTAGGATCTAGTTTCCTGACCAGGGTTCGAACCCAGGCCCCCTGCATTGGGAACACAGCGTCTTAGCCACTGGACCACCAGGGAAATCATATGGTTTAGAATTCTTGCTCTGCCACTTACTAGCCTAAATTCTTGGGCAAATTATGCAACCTTTCTAAGCCTTTGTTTCCTCATCAATAATATGCAACTCTACAGGATTTCTATTAGGACTCTAGATACTGAATCTACGGTTAACATAGTTGAGATTCTTAAAAGTGGAAACCGTCATACATGAGAGCAGACAGCTCAATAAGAAATAATGTGTTAGAAAATGATTTCCAAGTCATATCACCTTTGTTCAAGTAGAACATCATAGATAGAAAATGAGCTGTGGAATACAGCCAGAACTGGCCACGGAAAGGACGTAAGTACACACATGTGAAGAGTCGGTGCATTAGAAGCTGCATACAGTTGAAGGCATTTGACAGAGAACGTGTTAAATGTGACTGGACACATCTGTTAAGCTGTTTGTGGTAGCCAGCCTCCAAGAGTCCTAAATGCTCCCTGCCTCCCTGCGTGGACACAAATGCACGCTCCTGTGTCCCTTCTCATTGCATATCAGGGGTGGTCTCTGCGACCAATATATTCTATGAAGTATGTCACTTTTTCGGGGAAGGCAATGGCACCCCACCCCAGTACTCTTGCCTGGAAAATCCAATGGACAGAGTAGCCTGGTGGGCTGCAGTCCATGGGGTCGCTAACAGTCGGACAGACTGAGCAACTTCACTTTCACTTTTCTCTTTCATGCATTGGAAAAGGAAATGGCAACCCACTCCAGTGTTCTTGCCTGGAGAATCCCAGGGATGGGGGAGCCTGGTGGGCTGCCGTCTATGGGGTCACACAGAGTCGGACACGACTGAAGTGACTTAGCAGCAGCAGCAGCATGTCACTTTTTATATTGAGATGTAACTCACATATATAAGAGCCATCCTTTTAAAGTATGATTTTGTGGTTTTTTTAGTATATTCACAAAGCTGTGCAGCCATCACTACTATCTTAATTCCAGAATAAGAAGCCCTGTACCCATTAATAGTCTCTCCCCACTTGCTAGTCTCCCCCAGCCACTGGCACTCCTAGGCTACTTTGCACCTATTGTATAGATAACCACATTTTGTTATCCATTAGTCAGCTGATGGACATGTAGGTTATGTCTACCTTTTGGTTATTGAAATAGTGCTGCAATGAACTTTATTTGTATTTGTTGTTCATCTTTTTTAGTATTTATGACCGTGGGTTTTCTAGATTGTGATACCCATTTCTAGCCTTATTGTACTATGATTGAAAGCTGTGATACTGCTATTTTTACATTGAATTGATAGTTTCTTGGTGGACTTGTACTTGGTCAATTTCAGAAAATTTTCTTGGGCACTTGAAAACAAGTTGTGTGCTTGGTTTTCAGGTGTGGAGTTTTTTATATCTCAATTAGATATATTTTAATTATCTTTTTATCTTATTAACTGTAAGAAACACACTTGACTGAAAGCCCGAGGTAGGTAGGGGGAGCCTCAGATTGACTTCCTCAAAGGCTATGCAGGGCCAGATCATCTCTTGCGGTCCGCTCGGGCCAAACCCTCCTGTTTGTCAGTGCTTCGTAAAGATGGCTGGGCAGTTCCAGAGCTCACATTCCCACACGGCAGACAGATGACCAGGTTTCTTCTCTTTGTAGAATGCAGAAATTGTGCCTGGAGGCCCAGCACATTTTCCACCTCTTTAACCTCAGCATGTCCGTTCCTGAGTTATCACAGGCAAGGGGCATATTGCACAGTGACTGCATAGGCCTGGTTTGCTGAAACCATCACTGGCAGGCCTGACAAGATGGTCCTGGTTAGGTTAAAACAATGAGGCGCTAACCCTGAATTCTAGACAGGATTAATTCCCTCTCCCTACCATCCCCACTCCAAGTGCATTTCCTGCTGTTACTCAATGGGGGAGGGGTAAAAGAACTCCCAGGAGACATCCACAGCGCCCATTACACTTTTAGAATCTATTGATCTGTTCATGAGTAGCAAAAAGAATCTGTATTCCTCCATATTTTCTTCATGTTTTATTTGGTGTGTAAATGTGTGTGACTGTTAAGTCACAAATGTGGGATGGCATGTTTATCTCATTCAGTGAACTATGTCTTTAATTTACCACGGTCTGATATTAAGATCTTCACTTTCTCTTTATTTAATTTACCTTGTATGACTCTTCCTCTCCTCATGTCTTAAATTGAAGTATAGTAGACTTTCTGCTTTATTGACCATGCCATAGCTTTTGACTGTGTGGATCAAAATAAGCTGTGGACAATTCTGAAAGAGATGGGAATACCAGACCACCTGACCTGCCTCTTGGGAAATCTGTATGCAGGTCAGGAAGCAACAGTTAGAACTGGACATGGAACAGCAGACTGGTTGCAAACAGGAGAAGGAGTACGTCAAGGCTGTATATTGTCTCCCTGCTTATTTAACTTATATGCAGAGTACATCATGAGAAACGCTGGGCTGGAAGAAGCACAAGCTGGAATCAAGATTGC
>SJYX01023920.1:40100-67203 GCA_006410675.1 Oreotragus oreotragus | reverse complement strand
CAGTGGAAACAGTGTCAGACTTTATTTTTTGGGGCTCCAAAATCACTGCAGATGGTGATTGCAGCCATGAAATTAAAAGACGCTTACTCCTTGGAAGGAAAGTTATGACCAACCTAGATAGCTTATTCAAAAGCAGAGACATTACTTTGCAAACAAAGGTCCATCTAGTCAAGGCTATGGTTTTTCCAGTAGTCATGTATGGATGTGAGAGTTGGACTGTGAAGAAGGCTGGTTGCCGAAAATTGATGCTTTTGAACTGTGGTGTTGGAGAAGACTCTTGAGAGTCCCTTGGACTGCAAGGAGATCCAACCAGTCCATTCTGAAGGAGATCGGTCCTTGGAAGGAATGATGCTAAAGCTGAAACTCCAGTACTTTGGCCACCTCACGCGAAGAGTTGACTCATTGGAAAAGACTCTGATGCTGGGAGGGATTGGGGGCAGGAGGAGAAGGGGACGAAAGAGGATGAGACGGCTGGTTGGCATCACCGACTCGATGGACGTGAGTTTGAGTGAACTCCGGGAGTTGGTGATGGAAGGGAGGCCTGGTGTACTGCGATTCATGGGGTCGCAAAGAGTCGGACATGACTGAGCAACTGAACTGAACTGTCCTTTGTTAGTATGGTATATTATTACCTAAATTGATTTTTGAATGTTAGCTCAAACTTGCATTCCTGGAATAAATCATACCTGATCATGGTGTATAATTCTTTTTATAAGTTGCTGGATTTGGTTTGGTAATATTTTGTTAGGGATTTTTATGTCTGTGTTAATTAAGGATATTGTTCTGTAGTTCTCTTACATATCTTTGCCAGACTTTGTTATTAGGGTAAAACTAGACTCAGAATATTTTGGAAAGTGTTTCCTCCTCCTGTTTGCTGAAAGAGTTCATGTGAGATTGACTTTATTTCTTCTTCAGGAATTTGATAGTCTACCAGTGAAGTCGTGTGTGTGTGTGTGTGTGTGAGTTGCTCAGTCATGTCCAACACCTAGCCACTCCATGGACTATAGCCAGCCCTCCAGGCTCCTCTGTCCATGGAGTGCTCAGGCAAGAAAACTGGAGTGGGTAGCCATTTCCTTCTCCAGGGGACCTTCCCGACCCGGGGATCAAACCCAGGTCTCCTGCATTCCAAGCAGATTCTTTACCATCTGAGCCGCCAGGGAAGTCTATACTTTTTGGAAGGAAGATTTTTAATCACAAATTTATATCTTTGTTAAAGGTCTATTCAGTCTTTCTATTTATCTTTTAGTTAATTTTAGTTTGTCTCCTCCTAGAAATTTACCATTTCATTTATGTTATCTAACTACTGGTATTGACATAGTGGTTCAGAACATCCATTTATAATCCTTGTTACTTTTGTAGGGTTGACATCAATGATTCTTGTTTTTTTAATTTTAACTTTTTGTTTTTTTTTTAAATTTTGGTAATCTTTGTCTTTTTTTTTCTCTTAAGTCCAGTTCAGTCGCTCAGTCGTGTCCGACTCTTTGCGACCCCATGAATCGCAGCACGCCAGGCCTCCCTGTCCATCACCAACTCCTGGAGTTCACTCAGACTCACGTCCATTGAGTCAGAGAGATGAGATGGCCATCCAGCCATCTCATCCTCTGTTGTCCCCTTCTCCTCCTGCCCCCAATCCCTCCCAGCATCAGTCTTTTCCANGAGTTGGACTGTTTCTCAGCCGCTCCGTCATGTCCAACTCTTTGTGATCCCATGGACTGCAGCACACCAAACTTCCCTGTCCTTTACTACCTCCCAGAGTTTGCTCAAACTTATGTCCATTGAGTCATTGATGCCATCCAACCATCTCATCCTCTGTCATCCCCTTCTCCTCCTAACCTCAATCTTTCCCAGCATCAGAGTCTTTTCCAATAAGTCAGCTCTTCCCATCAGGTGGCCAAAGTATTGGAGCTTCAGCTTCAGTATCAGCACTTTCAATGAATATTGATTTCCTTTAGGATTGACTGGTTTGATGTCTTTGCTGCCCAACGGACTCTCAAGAGTCTTCTCCAGCACCACAATTCAAAAGCATCAAGTTGGATTGAGTGATTTTAGAACACATTTCTCTGAAAGAAAAATTAGCTGGTCCTGGGAGATGTAACAGTGCTTTCCACCAGGAGGGAAACACCTGCCAACTCTGCCCTGCTGCTCAGATGCTATTAGTCAGCCCCTTCATTCACTCACGCCAGTGAAGGCCTAGCCGACGTCCATATCAAGGGCCTCCAGGGAAGGTAACATCTTAACTGATTAACCAGCTTGAACCCCTTCAGAGTTTGTCTTTCTTTGCAACATGTATTGGTTTTCTATTGCTGCTTCTGTTGAGGAGTTCTCAGGACTTCCCTCAGTTGACTCACTATAAGGACTCACAGAACTCTGAAAAGCTATTAATATGGCTATGGTTTATCACACCGAAAAAAATGCAGATTAAAATCAACAAAGGAAAAATGTTATATAGGACAAGTCTGGGAGAGACCAGTCACAAGCTTCCAGGTGTCCACTCCCAGTGGAGTTACATTCATAGCAGTTAATTCTCCCAGCTAAGATGTGTGACCACATGTGCGGAGTTTGGCCATCCAGGGTGTTTGTGAAGCCAGTCAGACAGGCATGGAGAGCCCACATGGCTGATATTAGCTACTCAGTTTCCAGCCCATCCCCCTGCCCCCACCAAATCAAGAGCCCCCTTGGAGGAGCAGAACATGGAAAGCTCTGATTTTCACCTTTCTTATTTCTGTTCGGGTCCTTTTGTTCCTTCTGTGTAACTTTAGAAATTGTTTGAAAGAGGTTTTATGTTTGTCTTCACCAAGTACCTTTCCCCAGAATAGTCTAGAAAAATCTGGACTACAGAATGTTCTAGTAGAAGAAACCTCTTCAATAAGACCCTGCTTTTTTCTTTCCGTGGAAATTCTATCTTTTCTGATTTTAGTGTAAATTGTATAGGTTTATTAATATGGTATCATAAATACAGAATGTATAATGACACCAATAAGAATGGATAAGTATCTTTGTGGAGTTAAACTGTATTACATTTTATGCATTGTCCATTACCTCACAGCCATACTGCCTTATAAAGGGACATTATAAAGATAATGAGTACATTGTAAAAGTCAAGGAGAAAACATTGACAGTCTTCATTAACAGAGTCCTATGGGATATAAATTTAGTACATATTTTAGGAGTGACCACTGCTGATAATTTGGTCTCTGTCTTAGCTAGTTTTTAGTACACAGAAAAAGAATCATGTCTGGGGTTTTAATGTAGAGGTTAGTTGTGTCTTTTTCGTTCCCTCTTACTTCCTTTTTCTTAATGGTACCCTTATTCTCTAATTTGTCATACTCCTTAAATTCTCCTATGCTTACTTTTCCTGAGTTATCAGTTCAGTTCAGTCTCTCAGTCACGTCCTACTCTTTGCGACCCCATGGACTGCAGCACGCCAGGCCTCCCTGTCCATCACCAACTCCCGGAGTTTACTCAAACTCACGTCCATTGAGTTGGTGATCCCTGAGTTATAAGAGTACTTAAATAGTCAAATTTAAAGTAAGGACTTTGTTAAAGCAATAGTTGGTGTCTTTAAGTACTAGTCGATCAGAACGGTGGCTCAGATAATGAACTCCTTATTTCCAAATTCAGACTTAAATTGAAGAAAGTAGGGAAAACCACTAGACCATTCAGATATGACCTAAATCAAATCCCTTATGATTATACAGTGGAAGTGAGAAATAGATTTAAGGGCCTAGATCTGATAGACAGAGTTCCTGATGAACTATGGAATGAGGTTCGTGACATTGCACAGGAGACAGGGATCAAGACCATCCCCATGGAAAAGAAATGGAAAAAAGCAAAATGGCTGTCTGGAGAAGCCTTATAAATAGCACTGAAAAGAAGAGAGGCGAAAAGCAAAGGAGAAAAGAAAAGATACAAGCATCTGAATGCAGAGTTCCAAAGAATAGCAAGAAGAGATAAGAAAGCCTTCTTCAGCAATCAATGCAAAGAGATAGAGGAAAACAACAGAATGGGAAAGACTAGAGATCTCTTCAAGAGAACTGGAGATACCAAGGGAACATTTCATGCAAAGATGGGCTCGATAAAGGATAGAAATGGTATGGACCTAACAGAAGCAGAAGATATTAAGAAGAGGTGGCAAGAATACACAGAAGAACTGTACAGAAAAGATCTTCACGACCCAGATAATCATGAGGATGTGATCACTAATCTAGAGCCAGACATCTTGGAATGTGAAGTCAAGTGGGCCTTAGAAAGCATCACTAAGAACAAAGCTAGTGGAGGTGATGGAATTCCAGTTGAGCTGTTTCAAATCCTGGAAGATGATGCTGTGAAAGTGCTGCACTCAATATGCCAGCAAATTTGGAAAACTCAGCAGTGGCCACAGGACTGGAAAAGGTCAGTTTTCATTCCAATTCCAAAGAAAGGCAATGCCAAAGAATGCTCAAACTACCGCACAATTGCACTCATCTCACACGCTAGTAAAGTAATGCTCAAAATTCTCCAAGCCAGGCTTCAGCAATATGTGAACCGTGAACTCCCTGATGTTCAAGCTGGTTTTAGAACAGGCAGAGGAACCAGAGATCAAATTGCCAACATCCGCTGGATCATGGAAAAAGCAAGAGAGTTCCAGAAAAACATCTATTTCTGCTTTATTGACTATGCCAAAGCCTTTGACTGTGTGGATCACAATAAACTGTGGAAAATTCTGAAAGAGATGGGAATACCAGACCACCTAACCTGCCTCTTGAGAAATCTGTATGCAGGTCAGGAAGCAACAGTTAGAACTGGACATGGAACAACAGACTGGTTCCAAATAGGAAAAGGAGTACGTCAAGGCTGTATATTGTCTCCCTGCTTATTTAACTTATATGCAGAGTACATCATGAGAAACGCTGGACTGGAAGAAACACAAGCTGGAATCAAGATTGCCGGGAGAAATATCAATAACCTCAGATATGCTGATGACACCACCCTTATGGCAGAAAGTGAGGAGGAGCTAAAAAGCCTCTTGATGAAAGTGAAGGAGGAGAGCGAAAAAGTTGGCTTAAAGCTCAACATTCAGAAAACGAAGATCATGGCATCCGGTCCCATCACTTCATGGGAAATAGATGGGGAAACAGTGGAAACAGTGTCAGACTTTATTTTTTTGGGCTCCAAAATCACTGCAGATGGTGACTGCAGCCATGAAATTAAAAGACGCTTACTCCTTGGAAGAAAAGTTATGACCAACCTGGATAGTATATTCAAAAGCAGAGATATTACTTTGCCGACTAAGGTCCGCCTAGTCAAGGCTATGGTTTTTCCTGTGGTCATGTATGGATGTGAAAGTTGGACTGTGAAGAAAGCTGAGTGCCGAAGAATCGATGCTTTTGAACTGTGGTGTTGGAGAAGACTCTTGAGAGTCCCTTGGACTGCAAGGAGATCCAACCAGTCCATTCTGAAGGAGATCAACCCTGGGATTTCTTTGGAAGGAATGATGCTAAAGCTGAAATTCCAGTACTTTGGCCACCTCATGCGAAGAGTTGACTCATTGGAAAAGACTCTGATGCTGGGAGGGATTGGGGGCAGGAGGAGAAGGGGACGACCGAGGATGAGATGGCTGGATGGCATCACTGACTCGATGGACGTGAGTCTGAGTGAACTCCCGGAGATGGTGACGGATAGGGAGGCCTGGCGTGCTGCGATTCATGGGGTCGCAAAGAGTCGGACACGACTGAGTGACTGAACTGACTGAACTGATGAGTACTGTGTAGTTTGGATATCAAAGCAGAGAGTATTCCGACACTACTCTTGCCTCGAGGGCAAACAACCAGGCTAAATGGACTTTTTGAGGCTGGTGCAGAATTTCTGTCTTCGTCCTCTTAGTTTTTCAGTCCATTCGTTGGACTACTCACATGACCCACAGTGGTAGTATGTATACAACACAGTTGCCCAACCAATGAATTTTGACAATTTGCAGAAGAGGGTGTAAGGATCATCTGCTAACTGTATAATGTAGCCCTGAGATCATGAAAAACACCATTAGGCATGCAATTCAGTAGAGCAAAGTAAAATGTGATGTCATGTTTAGAGTCAGGAAAAAGGCAATTTTAATAGTTTGGATTAAACTGGAAAAGGGAGGAAAATGTATGTAAGGATGGAAGGAAATAAGGAAAAAAATCTGTTCTTGTGATAATTTTAGATGTGAATAAACATAGGACTTTTAAAGTACATCAGACCTTGTATATTATAAATTTTATTCCTTTTCAAATGTTCATCTTGGAAGGCTAAGATCTAAAGTGACATCATAAAACATCAAATATTTTCTGTGTGCTGGATGCAGCCTTTAATTGTGTCAGAACTGAGACAATTAATTCTGACATTAATTGTGTCAGAACTCCTGGGGAGGTGGGGATTGCTATTTGAGCCTGCTTGTGAACATAGAGCAATATTCTTACAGTATTCACTTTGGATGGGCAAAAGGGCTTACCTAGTATTATTCCCTGCATTTGGGAATGAATGTCTTTAGGCTCTTTCTGATGATAACTGGGTTTACCTTTATGGGAGGAAGATTTGCAAATATGATGATTGTCAGATGCCTTCTGTGTGCAAGGCACTGCCCTAGGCATTCTGGGGATGTTAATTCTCTCATGATCTCAGCCCTTAGATAGGTCATAGTCTAGGAGTGGGAGTAAGATGTATTTACCTCCCAAAAGTAGCACATAGATAGTGAAGGGAAGCACAAACAATTGCTAGGGAATTACTCCTGATTGTGCAAGTATGGTGTTCCCCCCACCCAACTAAAAAAAAAAAACAGTTAAAGTTTGTAGACATGCTCTATGTTTAAAATTTTTATTTTATTGTTTTCAAGTGGGTACAATAATGAGCTCTATATAATATAAAATAAGCACTGCCTAGGAGAAGCCCTAGAGGAATTTCTTCTAATTTCTTCTTTATTATTAGATAATAAAGTTTAGTAATATCCAAATGCTTCCTAGAGAAATCAGAGGTGATTATGGCAGAATCCTTGCCCTTAAGTAACTTTATTTAGTAGAGATTTGAATTATTTGCTTTTAGCATATCAGCTGTTGATGCTTGAAAAGAATTTCCTTAAGTTGTTTAAACATACCCTGTAATTTTCTTTATACTGTTCATTTGCCTGGTAAATCTTCAGGGATAATATAAATGTAAATTTTAGCCAAACTGTAAATAAATTTTGATTTTTGAAATTTTAAATCTGTAAAAGGTGGTATTTCATGTACCCTGCATTCTAAAAATAGCAAAAAATACAGTTCTAGAATGAAAGTTAGTTGGTTGTTCCAAGAGATAGTTTTCTTAGTATTTTTTTAACATTAGCAAGTTTTGTATTATGCTTCCTTGTAATTATTGTTTTTTTCTGCATTCTTAGTGTCTAATGCCCACTGTCTAGTAGATGCTCAATTAATATAACATGAATATAACTTCATTTGATTCTTTTGATTCTTACTACCTCAAAGGGTTTGAAAACAAGCCTATGCTATGTACATACTTAGTCACCCCTTTATTTCTTTCACTTGATTTTATCAATTGCTTTCTTTAGATCAGAATCAAGCTTTGCGACTCTGCTTGGGTAGCACTAGTGTTGGAGGTCAGTATGGAGCTATCTCTGCCCTCAGTATTAACAACGACTGCTCAAGACTTCTCTGTGGTTTTGCTAAGGGACAGGTAAATAGGAACTTTGTTTTACCTGTAAGACAGTTTAAAATGAATTAAACCTGTTACCTCTACGTCAGTATCTTGAAGACAAAAACATGTTATAAAGTGATATGTCTGTCTGTAGAGCTAACCTGAATTTGCTTGGTCTTGACTTTTGTCCAAATTTTTAAATTAAGTTACTGACTGAGCCAGAGTCTATGATTTTTAACATCTCAATTCATGTGTCCCTATACGTAAATAGCTTTTATAAACCAACCAGGCTGTTATACAAAATGTAGTTTCTTTTTGTAGTGAGGATGATTGTTGTTGGTTTTTAAGTACAGTACATTCTCTGTAACTGTGTCCCTGAACACAAATTTGGTATTTGTTTTTACTTTTGAAGCCAGGCAGTAAGTTTTGTTTCCTCTCTTCTTCTGACTTCCTTGTCACTGATTGGTTTGGCAATGAGCCCTTTTTATAATTTTTACCAGTGCTAAAGAGATTGACTCATTAAAGAAATCTCTCTTACCTTTCAGTAAAAGAATAAGATTTAAAATCTGAAGGGAAAAGTGGACTGGGTAGGATGAGGGGAGGAAGAAGATGACATAAGGGCCCCATGCTTTCGTGGATCTGCAACCTTCAGTTATGTTTTAACTTTATAGTTCTTTGTCTGCAATGTTTATAGGCCAGGAACAGATTATTTCAGCCAAAAGCCAAGATACTTAAGTCCAAAAAAGAGCAATAAATTTGTTTTTAAAGCATTTCGTTGTCTTATAGATCACTATGTGGGATTTGGCCAGTGGAAAGCTTCTAAGATCAATAACAGATGCTCATCCTCCGGGAACAGCGATATTACATATTAAGGTACAGTTCTTATTTTCTTTTTCTAATAATCTTTATTATTATGCCCTTGTATCCATTTTAAAGTAGATTTCTTTATAAACAGAATCCTTGAAAGTGAACTGTCTTTTATGTGACTGGCCCAACAAGATGTTTTCCCAAGTAAAATGCAGAGATAAGCTATCATGGTAACATTCAGCTATAAGTTGTATTGACGTCTAGTAGATACAGCAGGAAAGAGAGTAAATTGAAGTGATCCTAGACGAAAGATTGGCAGCAAAGACAGGCAGTACCCTGCTGAAAACTCACGTGCAGATTTTAAAAGGTCTTTTTACTTTTTGCTTAGTCCGCCAGGATTTTATTGCTGAGGTGGTGTGCCCTGTCACACTCTGTTGGGAATTACTTGAAGGTTCAAGGCACCGGTTGTGAAAAAACCAAGGTTTGCTTTATGTTTAGAAACGAATTTCTTGGTTTATTTTCTTTCAGGCCTCCAAAGGATAAGCATCAAGGTTCGAATCTTGACTTTCTCCTTACATGCCTGAAAAAAATAAACCACCTTAGGTAACATTTAATTTATAAATACAGTGTGAACCTTGGTTTTCGTATGCTGTCAAGCCCATGTTCAGAAGTATAAAACGTACAGGATTATAACTAGGGAAGTCTAAAATCAGATCTGGATTTTAATCATGTACACATTTAGTTAGCTGTGCAGACCTCTCTTATCCATACATATGCTTTTTTTTTTTTTTTTTTTTAAAGTTTAATCCATCTAACATACATATGCTTTTTAAAGTCTGGGAGCATCTGGAGTTTATGTGTCTGCATCTCAGTTACATAAAAAGTCTTGTGACAAAGCAGCATTGAAGCATTTAGTAACAATGAAAACAACCAAGACAAGTAGAGAGAATGTCTCCTCTTTCTGAACATCATGGCAGTTTCTCTTGACCTGTTTTCATATGGCATGAGCCAACTTCTAATATGTTATTGTTTGTGTTATGCCTATCTCCTTTAATAGATTAAGGTCTTTGAAACCAGGATCTGTTTCTCTTTTATTTCTCTGTGTTACATGTAGTAGTTGCTCAGTAAATGTTTGGTGGTTTATGAAAATCCAATCCATTTGCAGAAAAAAGCAAAATCTTTGGGAGAAACAATAAGAAACAGAAGAGGTAAAGACAGAAAAAAGCAGAAGAAATAAAAGCAGAAGAATGTAGCTGACATTGAAAGCACACTTGTGTTGCTTGGGAATGCCACAAGTATAGACGCTTCTCAGTAATTCTGAGGCCTGCTATTGACAAAGGCTACTTATGCTGTCAACCTCTTACTCATTATTCTCCAAACCTAACCCTACACATCCCATCAATAATAATTTGGGCTTTAATTCATACACACACATGTGTGTGTGTATATATATATAATATTTAAAATTAAATGTACTACTGTACTAAATCTATCATAAAACACATACACAGGAAGTAGAAAATAAATAAAAATTATGAATGCTATTATTTTCTCTACACTCCACTTTTGCAACTGCTCAGCTAGGCCTTTGAGAACCACGGTGTAGGACTTCTGTACTTGCTTGTGTGTGGTTGAAGAAGATGCATTTCATAGTAGCCTGCTGTACCTCAGCCGTTCCGGAAGAGTCCAAAGGCATGCCAGTTAGGATGGTTTTACAACTTTTGAGGTTAGGGAGACTAGTCACTGGAAGTGATATAAATTAAGTTATTCAGTTTTGTATCTGTTTGCATGCATATCTACCAGGCCACATCAGCCCTTAGGACAGTCTCATTGTGAACATTATTTATTGAGTTTTCCAGGGTAGATAATAGTAACTAAAGTATGCTTTATTGAAGAAGACTGAAGGGGCAACACATTTTAGGAAGAGTTGCATAAAAAGTTAAACTTTTTAAATATAGTAGATTAACTCTTCAGTTATTCAGAAAACATATTCTAACAAGCTTATTTCCCAAAGACATCAAATAGCTTTTACTGTGTCTTTATTCTTGAGAGCTAGGCAGCTGTATTTCCAAAGTATCCTATTCAGCTTAATAGCAAGTTTGAAAAAATTAATATAAGAACCCAAGTAGAGAAGTTTAGGGCTTTTATGAATCATACTTTGTATTTTTCTTTTATCCTTTTGAGAGGGTTTTACTTCTTTAAAGTCTCAGTTTTTAATGATATTGAACCATTTTTATTCTACATATGGGTAAGTTTGTATGTTTAGAGTAATGAGGTCAGTTTAGGTGATTTCAAATGCTATTAAATGTGTTTGTCTTGTATTTTTAAAATTTTATAATTTTTCCCCTTTTTAACATTTGACTGGTTGTTTAAAAATCGTTAAGAAAATAAATTCCTTCTCTGTTTAGTTTACAGATGATCCAACTCTTGCAATTTGCAACGACAGCGGAGGCTCTGTTTTTGAATTGACATTTAAGTAAGACTATTGGATGTTTGTAGACAAATGAAAAGATTAGCTCCAATTTAATGACTTGAAGTTGAATATGAAGAGGTCTGGAAAACCCAAGTGATTGTAAATAGGTTGTGGCTGTCTATTACACTTATCTGGGGAGGCTTATAGAACATATGGAGCACCATGCCTGGTCCCCCCAAATTCTCTCAGTACATCCGAGTTGGGATTCTAGACTCCTCCTCCCCAAAGTGTTCCTAAACTCTGTCGATCTTGGGAACCGTTATCCTGGAGTATATCAGTAATTTCAGTTTAGATCCCAGGCCCAGTTGGTTATAACCATAATGACCAGGTGTACAAGGTTCCTTTTGCCTTAGAATTGCCCTGTTTACTCTTTAAATAAAGGGAAAGACTGTTTAGATTGTGTAAGAACATTTATAAATCTGAGTTAAAAAAGACAAATTCAATGTGTATTTTGTTTCCAAAGTTCTTCAAAGTAAGGACTATGTTTCTTACATTTCACATGCCTTCTGACAATATCAAGTCCAAAGTAATTGTTTGAAAAATACCAGTTCAGTTCAGTTGCTTAGTCGTGTCCTACTGTTTGCGACGCCATGGCCCGCAGCATGCCAGGCCTCCCTGTCCATGTCCATTGAGTCAGTGATGCCATCCAACCATCTCATCCTCTGTCGTCTCCTTATCCTCCCACCTTCAATCTTTCCCAGCATCAGGGTCTTTTCAGATGAGTCAGTTCTTGGCATCAGGTGGCCAAAGTATTGGAGTTTCAGCTTCAACATCACTCCTTCCAGTGAACACCCAGGACTGATCTCCTTTAGGATGGACTGGTTGGATCTCCTTGCAGTCCAAGGAAATTTCAAGAGTCTTCTCCAACACCACAGTTCAAAAGCATTGATTCTTCGGTGCTCAGCTTTCTTTATAGTCCAACCCTCATATCCATACATGACTACTGGAAAAACCATAGCCTTGACCAGATGGACCTTTGTTGACAAAGTAATGTCTCTACTTTTTAATATGCTGTCTAGGTTGGTCATAGCTTTCCTTCCAAGGAGTAATTATCTTTTAATTTCATGGCTGCAGTCACCATCTGCAGTGATTTTGGAGCCCCCCCCCCAAATATTCAGGATTGATTTCCTTTAGGATGGACTGGTTAGATCTCCTTGCTGTCCAAGGGACTCTCAAGAATCTTCTCTAATACCGCAGTTCATAAGCATCAATTCTTCGGTGCTCAGCTTTCTTTATAAGTCCAACTCTCATATTCATACATGACTCTGGAAAAACCATAGCTTTGACTAGATGGACCTTTGTTGGCAAAGTAGTGTGTCTGCTTTTTAATATGCTGTCTAGGTTGGTCATAACTTTTCTTCCAAGGAGCAAGTGTCTACATTTCATGGCTGCAATCACCATCATCAGTGATTTTGGAGCCCCCCAAAATAAAATCTCTCACTATTTCCATTGTTTCCCCATCTATTTGCTATGAAGTGATGGGACCAGATGCCATGATCTTCGTTTCCTGAATGTTGATCTTTAAGCCAACTTTTTCACTCTCCTGTTTCACTTTCATCACGAGGCTCTTTAGTTCTTCTTTGCTTTCTGCCATAAGGGTGATGTCATCTGCATATCTGGTTATTGATATTTCTCCCAGCAATCTTGATTCCAGCTTGTGTTTCTTCCAGTCCATCATTTCTCATGATGTACTCTGCATATAAGTTAAATAAGCAGGGTGACAGTATACAGCCTTGACGTACTCCTTTTCCTATTTGGAACCAGTCTGTTGTTCCATGTGCAGTTCTAACTGTTGCTTCCTGACCTGCATATAGGTTTCTGAAGAGGCAGGTCAGGTGGTCTGGTATTCCCATCTCTTGAAGAATTTTCCACAGTCCATTGTGATCCACAAAGTCAAAGGCTTTGGCATAGTCAATAAATCAGAAATAGATGTTTTTCTGGAACTCTCTTGCTTTTTGATGATCCAATGGATAATGGCAATTTGATCTCTGGTTCCTCTGCCTTTTCTAAATCCAGTGTGAACATCTGGAAGTTTACGGTTCACGTACTGTTGAAAGCCTGGCTTGGAGAATTTTGAGCATTACTTTGCTAGTGTATGGGGTAATTGCCAACCCCCTGTGTAATATAGCAGTGAGGAATAATAAAATTAATGAATCACGATCCTCTTTGTAATTCTTGAAGTTACTTATAATTTTCTCTATCCCAAGTAGGACATGCCTGTTTTGATTTTATGTTAGCTCGGGAAAGGTTGAGTGTTACCCTGCTGTGAAATAAGAGATAGATTTTAACATATTTATATTATATGTACCCAGAGGATGCTAGTAGTAAAGAATCCTCTTGCCAATGCAGGATAGATCTTGGGGTCAGGAAGGTCCCCTGCAGGAGGAAATAGTAACCTGCTCTGGTATTCTTGCCTGGAAAATTCCATGGACAGAGAAGCCTGGTGAGCTGCAGTCTGTGGGCTCACAAAGAGTTGGACATGAACGAGCAACTAACACTTTCACTTTCCTAGGCATTCGTGACTAAAAGAGTCAGAATAATTTTTTATATTAAGTGTATACCTAACTTTGAAGTGGAAATACAACCAGAACGTTCATTACTTAACGTTCTATTCTTTTTTTCTAATATGTTCATTGTCAGAATTTTCAGATATGCTGAAGTTTCTCTGGTCAAACATGTCTCCTAGTTTAATGACCTGGCATGCCATCTGTGTGTTTTCTCTCAACATGCTGGGAAATGTACATTATCCCTAATTTTCAAAATAATATGAAAAATAGACACTTCAAATAAGATATTCACCAACTTTACATTAACTTATTTCATGAATAATTAGGAAATCAACAAGTCTTATGTAAGAGAATCATAGAACACTGGTATTATTTTTCACAAGGACAAATCCAGAGAGTTTAAAATTTTCTTTTTGTGTATTTTTTATTTAGTAGGCCTTGAGATCTAGAAAATAAATACTAAAATTGGTCAAACATATACTAAGTATTTAATAATATGCCAGCCATTGTCCAAATATTATTGTGTTATTTCATAAGCCTCTATGAAAGTTCTTTGAGGGTAGTATTATTTCCATTTTATTTTTGAGGCAAATTAGTATCAGGCATGTTAAGACCTTTGCTCAAAGTCACACAGGAGGGCAGAAAGTCAGGAGTCACATACAGATTTTGCTAGTTACCAAAACCCCAGAATTTTTCCACTGTGTCGAACTGTTACTTTTTTCATGTCACTTGTAGCTTCTCTTGCCCATGAAATCTGAACAACAAGCAGTGACAGTGGTGTTCTGCAGAGTAGAACCTCTCAGAATCTCTAGTAAGATATGAGATCGTCAGGCCACAGTATAATTTGTAATAGAATTTATTAAGAAACTAGTGGGGAGAGAATGAATTAGACCCACTTTCCAACTATGACATTTGTAAGCATGGGAGTTAATTTCCTTTACACATGGTTTACTAATTGCATGCCAATCAATCTGAGAATCCAGATATGTCCAGACACTGAAATGACAACATGAAGGGGAGCTCAGAGAGAGAAGCTTGGTGTTTTTGTAACTTCTGCTTCTGTGGGTCCTCAGTCAAGTGTCTGCTGGCAGCCCTGAGTCCTGTTCTTGGTCCGCAGCGTGACAAGTAAGGAAGAACTGGTAATGGGGCCGTGGGAGAAAGAGGCCAGGCTGAAAACCATCCAGTATCTCTGCACCAGTCCATCCGCGCAGCTGACCACAAGCCATTCAGAGATTCAATGATGACCACTTCATTTCCATTCTACATATCTCCTGCAAGCTTTCTTTTGATAAGAATAACCCAGAAACGTACAAAGAGAGGGGTTCTGGGAAATGTAATTCCTGCCCTAACCTAGTGGCTATGGTACAATCCAACAAACAAGCAGGAGCTGTTTTTCCCCTTGTTTTACAAATGAGGAGACTGGGGCACATGGCCAAGGAACTTGCCCAAGGCCACCTGGCCCATGAGTGACAGAATCAGGTTTGAATCCAGGCAGTCTGATTCCAGATCACAAGCTCTTCATTTCTGTGCTTTGCTACCTCAGCAATAAATAGGGTTCCATAGGGTTCTTAGTGTATTTTTCTTTATTTCAAGTCTCCTTGTGTCTGGTAAGAAAATTCATCACCAGACAGCTATATAAAGCAATGATAGGGGTTGTCTTCATTCAGTTCTATTTTTGTCAACTTCCCTAACTTACTTTGTTTTTCTCCTGTTCTGTGTTTTGCCCTTTTAAGACCCACTATTTTGTCCAAAATAAATTATTGATTACTAGCTTTCTGACTACTTTGATTTAAAAAACTGTCTTTTAGCAGTTACCTATCTTTTGCTATTTTAATGATCATTCAAATGTGTGCTCTCTGTGTATATTCTTACATCATTAATATCCATATGCCTTATATTCTCAAGCATATTCCAACATTCTTAAGTCAGGAATTTTACCTACTTTTCCTTTGTGTCACCACCAAAGTGTGCCTGCTGCTGCTGCTGCTAAGTCACTTAAGTCGTGTCCAACTCTGTGCAGCCCTATAGATGGCAGCCCACCAGGCTCCTCCATCCCTGGAATTCTCCAGGCAAGAACACTGGAGTGGGTTGCCATTTCCTTCTCCAATGCATGAAAGTGAAAAGTGAAAGTGAAGTTGCTCAGTCGCGTCCGACCCTTAGTGACCTCATGGACTGCAGCCTTCCAGGTTCCTCCATCCATGGGATTTTCCAGGCAAGAGCACTGGAGTGGGGTGCCTAGATGTTAGTTAAGATGTTCTTAACTCCTTAAATGCCAAATCTTCTTGTTGTAAAGGAAGTTTCATTTGAATAACTGGAAATCATGTTCCTATTGAATAGCAGTGCTTTCTGTATATGTATACCAGAGCTATCTGTTTCAATTCTGGGTTTTATTCTTGTGGTTTTATGGCTACCTTCATAAAGATATCCTCAGAAGAGGGTATGCTTCAGTTTTCCTTAGTCTTGAATTCTTGATTATATTATATTCTAACTCAGCATCATTTTTATATTCTATATACTGTTATATTTTAAAAACACTTGTACAGATAAGTTATACTTTGAATAACACCATAAATTTTTAAACAAAAGGAAAAATGACATAGCATGAACATTTTGGACTGAAAGAATCCCAGCATTTCTTCAACATTAACAAAAATATTCCTTTCAAATCAGTTTCTTCTTTTTCCAAGAATAGTAAAATATTAAACAGAGTTTTTAAAACCTTTTAAAAATTAACATAAATTGATCTTATAATTTTATAGCCAGAGTTGGCAGATTACTTGAGTGACTGAAGTACTGAGTTATAACATCCAATTTGGATTAGGAAAATAAACAGGTTTTAAATTTGTTCATCACAAAAGCAAATGTCTGTAATGAAAATGTCTTCAAAACAAGGTTCTACTATGAAGCACATTTAGAGATAGAATATCTAATTTTGATATGTAAATAAAACATGCTCAAAGGTATGATCCTGCTGAATGGACAAATGACAGATATATACAAGTAGGTATGTTTTTTGGGGGGATTAAATGATCCTTTTTACTTTATAATTCAATTTACATGGCTTAGTAGCTACTACTCAAAACTTTCAATGTGTTACCATGTACTCAGGTGAATTCTAAGTTTAAGAAAATGAACAATTAAAGACAGATGGAAAGTTAAGTTTTAAAAGTTGTTTTAGTTGAAACTATCCAGCAAATGAAAATTTGATGATTACTTCTGTTCTTGTCGAGAAAGACAGGAAAAAGGCCATTAATTAGCACAGAAGTAAAAACTAACCAAAAATAGCTCCATGATCTTTCTGTATCCTCAGAAACATGATTTAAAGAAGTGACTTAACAATGAATGATTTGAGGAAGAAGGGGAATTTATCTCATTTTCTCAAACTGGATAATATATATACATATATTTTAATAGTGAGGTAAAGTCAGGAGAAGGAAATGGCAGCCCACTCCAATATTCTTGCCTGGAGAATCCCATGGACAGCAGAGCTGGCAGGAAACAGTCCATGGGGTCACAAGGAGTCGGACGTGACTGAGCGACTGAACGCCAGCACAAAATCCCCTAGCGATAGCAGAACGGCAGCAGTGGAAAGCCATCACGGGATGCTGTGTGTGCCAGGCTGTGTGCTTACACTCAATAGCACTGTAAGGCAGTTACCATTATTATCTCAACTTTATAAGTAAGATGATTTCAGGTTGAAGAGGTCATTATTGCTCAGCTAGTGAATGACAAAGAAAGTTCTGAGTGTCAGTGGCTGACTTCCAGAGTTCACAATTTAAACCATGATGTTGTCCTGCTAGTCTAATAACCCAGATGTAGCAGACTGCAAAACAATGGCATAATTCTTCACATTTTCCTATATTCATGCCCTGTACAAAGTGGCTTTTCAGCTTTTTCCATCAAGAAGTGAGGTTCATTTCCCCTTCCCTTGAATCTTAGTAGGCCTGGTGACTTGCTTCAGCCAACAGAATCCTGCGGAATCGACACTCTGCACATTCAGAGCCTAGCCTGCAAGAGCCCCTTGCATGCTTCCACTCTCTAGGAAGCCTACCCAGACATCATGTGTACAGTTAGATGCTAACCTGCTGGCAGGCGAGAGAATGTAGTGTGGAGCTAAGTCAGCCCCCTTGACCCAGCCACAGTCACAGAGATGTGAGAGAGTACAAAACAGATCAGCAATGCCAAGTTGCCCTGAAGGCAGAAGTGAAGGAGGGCAGTTGAGAAAAAAGAACCGGCCAGATGAGTCCAGTCAAGATTGCTTATCCAGAGAATCATGAGTTAAATGGGTGGTTGTTTCTAGCTATTACCTTTCAGGGTGATTTGTTATGCAGCAGTATTAGTAGTAGTTTATGTATGTATTCACATACATAAATCCACATTTTAAAAATTATTTGACTATGTTCATACGAAACCTGCACATGCATGTTTATAGCAGCTTTATTCATAATTGCCAAAGCTTGTCAAAGACGTAACTTGCCAAAATGTATTCAGTAGGTGAACAGGTAAACAGGGATACATCTAGCCAGTGAAATATTATGCAGCACTGAAAGAAAAAAGATATCACGGAATATTGAATATTATGCAGCATGAAAAAGAAATAAGTTATCACATCATGAAAAATCATGGAGGAAAGTTAAATGGAAATCACTCAATGAAAGAAGCCAATCTGAAATGGCTACATTACTGTATGGTTCTAACTGTGACATCCTGGAGAAAGCAAAACTGTTGGTGTCAATAAATAAATGTCAGTGGCTGGTAGGGGTTAGGATGAAGGGAAGGATGAATATACAGAGCACATAGAGTTTTTAGGACAAGCTATGGACTTTGGATAATAAAGGTTGTCACTGTAAATATTATGCAGCACTGAAAGAAAAAAGATATCACGGAATATTGAATATTATGCAGCATGAAAAAGAAATGAGTTATCACATCATGAAAAATCATGGAGGAAAGTTAAATGGAAATCACTCAATGAGAGAAGCCAATCTGAAATGGCTACATTACTGTATGGTTCTAACTGTGACATCCTGGAGAAAGCAAAACTATTGGTGTCAATAAATAAATGTCAGTGGCTGGTAGGGGTTAGGATGAAGGGTAGGATGAATATACAGAGCACATAAAATTTTTAGGACAGGCTATGGACTTTGGATAATAAAGATTGTCACTGTAGGCTCATCAGCTGTAACCAGTATACCACTTTGGTGGGGCAGGTTGATAATGAAAGAGGCTGTGCATCTGTGGGGTCAAGGAGTATTGGAATTCTCTGTACTCCCCAGTCAGTTTTGCTGTAAACCTGAAGCTGCTCTAGAGAAAAGTCTGTTTAAACAAAAGAATATGGTTTATGTATTGAACTCAATTCTTCCTTCTCTCTCTTTGTGGAAACATTCAGTATTTTGGAGAAAAAAAATGTGTGTACACATACATATGAATATGCATACATCTGTGACATGACATGACTATAATTCTTTGAAATTGATGCAGTCCCGAGCAGTTTAATTCACTGTCAGTGCAATAATGCTGCTGTTTGTCTTAAGGGTGAATGATTTCTCCTTTGAATCTGAATATGTTNATGACAAGATTATAACTCTTTGAAATTGATGCAGTCCCGAGCAGTTTAATTCACTGTCAGTGCAATAATGCTGCTGTTTGTCTTAAGGGTGAATGATTTCTCCTTTGAATTTGAATATGTTCCCCAGAGGGGTGTGAAAAGTGGGGATATATTTCTAATCAGTTTTCAGTACCCAGCTCATTAGAACTGTTATTTGATTAGTGCCCACTGCAAATCAATATAACATGAAGGGTATCCATTTTAATGAGCAGAGAGACTTCTGTAAAAAAACAACAAATATTTACCAAAGAATTTAATTTGAAGATGCTCCAGGGGTCAAACACTAATTGAACACCTTCACTTTATAAGACGTGGGCGCTGAAACTCCCAAAAGTTTAATGACTTCCCGAGATCACATAGCTAGTGATTGAACCTGTACCATAATTTAGTAAGTTATGTGTCTTTCAGCAGTGCAGAGTGTCCAAAGCATGTTATGGTAGAGAAGGGAAAGCATGAGAGAGCAGTGTTCATGTGCAGTTTGGAGAACTGACTGGCCCAGGGATGGTTAGTACTGACCGTGAATGTTCCCAGTTTTGAGCAAAGGGTTCATTTTGACTTTCTGAACATATTCTTGCCCACCCTTGAAACCTCAACTTGAGCATCACATCATATTGTTTGGGAAGCTTTCACTAACGTCCCCAGGTACAGTTGACCATGACCCCACCATCCATGATTGTGCAGTACATCAGTTAGAGTAGTGGTTCTCAAGCAAGGAATGGTTTTACCTCTCTGGCGATGCAGGGCAATTGTCTGGAGACATTTTTGACTGGCATTACTTGAGTTAGCTACTATTATTTAGTGGGTGAAGACCAGTGATGCTGGTTTGGAATAATGGTAGATGTTGGCTCTTACTGACATCCTTAGAAGAAAGATATGGCTCTTTATTCAGTTAATCAATTCATTAGTACAAAATCAACCCAGAACCTTCTTTGAAAATGAGCCCTGAACCTTCAGAAGGAGCATTGGCCTCTTAGAACATTTAATTAATTCCAANCTCTTACTGACATCCTTAGAAGAAAGATATGGCTCTTTATTCAGTTAATCAATTCATTAGTACAAAATCAACCCAGAACCTTCTTTGAAAATGAGCCCTGAACCTTCAGAAGGAGCATTGGCCTCTTAGAACATTTAATTAATTCCAAGGTAATTCCTGCAAATTGGTGCTGAGCCAAGACGAGATGCAAATGTTTACAGACATAGCAAAGATGTTATCAAAATTCTGACTTGAAACCTAAGATGTGGATAATGTGATATGAGACATGATTCAAAAAAATATAAAAGCATTGCATGGATGACTGATTGGTAATACAAGCGAAAGAAGGTAATGGAATGTGTACAACAACCAGCTTTACCTGAGTGTCTCAGAGAAAAGAGCAATCATTTCTAATAACATTGTCATTGCTGTCGTTCAGTTGCTCAGTCATGTCCAGCTCCTTGCGACGCCATGGACTGCAGCACGCCAGGCTTCCCTGTCCTTCATCATCTCCCAGAGCTTGCTCACCTCATGTCCACTGAGCTATGATGCCATCCAACCATCTCATCTTTGTTGTCCCCTTCTCCTCCTGCCCTCGATTTTTCCCAGCATCAGGTTCTTTTCCAATGAGTCGGCTATTTGCATCAGGTGACCAAAGTATTGTAGCTTCTGCTTTAGCATCAGTTTTTCCATTGAATAATAACTTTATTTTGTACTAAATTCTAAGCTTCTCAGTATTTCTCAATTTTAATGCATCTGCGGTAAATGGTTAAATGATTATATGTATGATCCAGAAAGGAGTCATTTGTTCAGAAATTCTTATTTATCCACTTACAAATTCATTTATTCATTGAATAAATCAATACTGAGGAACTGCCAGTTATCAGATTTTATGTTAGGTGCTGAGATTATAGCATCAAATAAGACTTACAGTGTTTTTGTCCTTACAATTAATTACATAAATAAGTGTTTATTGATATTCAAGATAAGTGTTGAGAAGGAAAATTATCTTATGGGATGAGATTGATTTATAGGGAATTTTGACCTGACCTGCTGCTGCTGCTAAGTCACTTCAGTCGTGTCTGACTCTGTGTGACCCCATAGACGGCAGCCCACCAGGCTCCCCCATCCCTGGGGTTCTCCAGGCAAGAATACTGGAGTGGGTTGCCATTTCCTTCTCCAATGCATGAAAGAGAAAAGTGAAAGTGAAGTCGCTCAGTCTGTCTGACTGTTAGCGACCCCATGGACTGCAGCCCACCAGGCTACTCCGTCCATTGGATTTTCCAGGCAAGAGTACTGGGGTGGGGTGTCATTGCCTTCCCCGTTGACCTGACCTATAAATCAAAATTCCCTATAAATCAATCTCATCCCATAAGATAATTTTCCATAAGATAATTTTCCTTCTCAACACTTATAGGGAATTTTGACCTGACCTAGGACTTCCCTGGTGGCTTAGATGGTAAAGCGACTGTCTACAATGCAGGAGACCCGGGTTCGATCCCTGGGTTGGGAAGATCCCCTGGAGAAGGAAATGGCAATCCACTCCAGTTCTATTGCCTGGAAAATCCCATGGACAGAAGGGCCTAGGAGGCTACAGTCCATGGGGTCGCAAAGAGTCGGACACGACTGAGCGACTTCACTTCTTGACCTGACCTAGTGTGCAGAAGATTTATCTATGAAAGTTAAACTTAAGCTGAAAGCTGCTGTGGACAGGCTTCCTGGGTTGGGAAAGTATTGATGTCTTCAAGAATGATAAGAAGTGAGGGAAGAGAGTGAGACGACATGAGGCAAGGCCAGAGCATGCATGGCACTTTGGACCAGGCCAAACATGCTGGCTTTCGTCCACTGGGTACCCATTATGTCCTACACCATGAAGACACAGTGTAGTATACAACTGTCACCTAATAGGCACATTATGGTACATGATTGGTACAATGAAGGATATGAAAGTATGGAAGTCATACTTGGTTCATTCAAGAGCCCTTCAGTGTCATGAGGGAGACATATGGAGGATGCTTCTTCTCCTAGTGAAGTTTCTGGGAGACAGTCTCTTATTTTTTATTTTATCCTGTGTCCCTAATGCAATAGATTTGTTCTCAGTAGTAAATATATATTGATGGCATAAGTTTTTATAAATTTCCATAGTGCAATGATAAGAATGCTTATCCAAGGTCCCTGATTTCTGAACAACCCTTTGAGTCTTAGAACATTGGCTTCTGGCATCTCGAGGGTTTAAGGCTTCAGGCTATGCCTGGCTTTGATCCTTTAGCTTAAACTCTATCATCTTAGATACTGTGGAGTATCACCCAAGGGCCTGTATTATGTTCAGAACAGGAGAAGTGCTGGGCTGCAAAAGGCCCTGCATTCTACCTACTACTCTAAGAGTATAGGATTGAACACTTTGGATCTGGTGGTGACTGCTGTTCAGTAACACTGAACCCCATGGACTGCAGCCTATCAGGCTCTTCCGTCCATGGGATTTTCCAGGCAAGAGTACTGGAGTGGGTTGCCATTGTCTTCTCTGATGAACCATTCCTACATAAGGATTATTATCAATTTCCATAACCAATTTATTCTGCCACAGAAAGTTCCTGAACCTGTGTTGTCATTTTCAAGGTGAAGTAAGCAAGGAGTCAGGAGGTTTTAGACCTACAACTCTGTCCTGAAATAGAATTATGTTAATGATCAAGTCAGGCAATATGAGCCTCTTTTTTATTGGTTAACTGGCAGATTGAACTTATATGTAATGGGGTGATTTTCTTTTAGTATTTTCCTAAATTTTCTAAAAGTTTTATAATGTGTATTATTTATATTATCAGATAAATCATTTTTTTTAAAAAAGTATATATATATTTCAGTACAGAATGATGATGTGTATAGTTCCATCTTTCATAATCTTATTTGTTTTTATTGTCCTATAAAGGGAACAGTTTTGCTCAACGTGTTATAGAAATTCAGTTGATAGATGGTAATTTGCATTATTCTGAAAGCAAATCTTGATAAATAACATGAGTTTTCACTGCTTGCCAGGGGATCCATTTGGTTGTCTACAACTGACTTAGAACATTTTTTGACAGAGAGCTAAAGAAAAATTTTGTTTTACACAAGGCTTAGCTTTGCCCTCATTTTAAAAAAATATATACCTTATTTTTCAAGGGCTGTTACTGACCTGCCATATTCATCATACTTGAAGCCTGTTTTTAGTATTTTTATCCTATGATAATTATTGGCTTTGGCTTTGATCTAAACTGCTTTTGAATACATAGCCATTTAATCTTATGCCAAAACATGTATTCACTGTGCATGCAGGTACCTGATCCCAGAAATACTACTGTACTTGTCTCAGAATTAAACATCTTTCCAGTACTCATTGGGATTTCTTAATTTATGGACTAATAATTTTAGAAAGACATCACTGTCTACTGACCTTCTGGTTAAAGCTCTTATCTCTTAACATTTTTCAGGTCTCCTAGACACAGTTAGGGATTATTAGATATTGTTAAATTGAATAAGAGATAATCAAGACAAATTTTCAGTAACACTAAAAAGATTTTTTAACAGNTCTTATACACATCTAATAATTTTAGAAAGACATCACTGTCTACTGACCTTCTGGTTAAAGCTCTTATCTCTTAACATTTTTCAGGTCTCCTAGACACAGTTAGGGATTATTAGATATTGTTAAATTGAATAAGAGATAATCAAGACAAATTTTCAGTAACACTAAAAAGATTTTTTAACAGGTTGGTTAAGGGTCACCAATTAGATTTTATTTTTATTTTATTACATAGCTTCATGCTATCTAGAAAATATTCTTAATTAGATGTTTTCCAGTTTTCAAAGCAAATTCAGTTCTCACTGCACACACAGTGGTTTGATTGTAAATAATAAAGTAGGATGAAAATATAGCTAATGCTGGATCTACTTTTGGTTGAATATCTTGTAATTATTTTGTCATTAGAATTGGAGAGTGCTTTTCTGTTAACCAATTATATTTTTTTTCTAAATAAGGAGTTGAGGAGCTATGTTCAATTTCTGAGTTTGATGAACTGACTTATGATATTTGGAACTTTGTTCTCTGGGATTGATGGGTTTTCATTTGTAAATGTGCCATCAGTGATTAGTCACTGATGACAAGGCACGCATTTCCTATGTGACAAGTGCTAAGAGATCATGAACTACCAGGTGACACAGTTGGAGTGTTTTCTGTCATGTAATTCAAGGCGGGGAGGGACTATATAGAATTGGAGAAATCAGGGAAAGTCAGTGTATATAGATTTTCTACCAAGTGTCAGACACTGGAACAGAATCATTACATGTGAGAGCTCATTTAACCTGCTTAAGCTCATCAACAAGTAGAAAAAATTGGAATTCAGAATCAAATCTGTCTCATTTAAACTTGATACTTTTTCCATTTTTGTCACTTACATTTCTTTAATAGATGAACTTATTGAGATACATCAGGAAAGCTTGAAAAACTGTGGTCATATAGAGGGATGGGTCAGCATGGGATGTTAATGATGGGGAGCAGAAAGAGCAATCCAGTCAGAATCTCATGAGTGAAGAAGACATCAGAAAGCATGTTTAGAAAGGAGAAGACGTTCAGTTGGACCAGACCAGAACAACCTTTGGAGTGGTGAAAATACAGACTGGAAAGCAAGGTTAGCAACATATGGTAAAGGACTTTGAAATGTCAAGACAAGGAGTATAGACTTAATTAGGAAGGCAGCAGGGAGCCACTGAAGGTTTTGTGCGGAGGACCAATATGATTACAGCTGACAGCAGTCTTAATAAGGCTTAATAAATAGTCCAGTTTATAACCTTAGGCCAACTGCTGAGCAGAAGCCAAAAGCTGTGCTGCAGAATTAGCAGACTAATTACTGTAGGCATGATGGCCTGAATTTAATCTGAGTCATCCTTCATAATGGAGCATAAACTCCTAGAATTGTAAACAGATATCTGAAGTGACAGGTGACGTGTCTTCTCAGAGTCTGCAGCCTTCATTTGACACCACAGTGGCACCCTGTTAAAGGGTCTTAACGGAGCCATGACTTACATTTCACCATTTTTGAAACCTCTCTTCCTTGTCAATATTCAGTGTATTTTTATGGCTTTTCTGCAGGCCTAAAATCTATTGCCATCTGTCTTATTACTTATAATAATGCTTTGCCATCTTTTATCGGTATTAATCTGCTTTGCCAAAAGGGAAAGCATCATTATGTTATCTGTAGTCTGAATTAACAGCTGATGTTGACTAGAAGACAATATTCGAATTTCAGTTCTAGCAACCAAGATAATTTCTGTTTTTAATTTAGAGAGTAGGCTACATAAGAATCCTTATGTAAGATAAAGTTTCCTTTATCTTTTGGTTACTTTAAAAGGTTTTAATGTTTTTTAGTGTGTGTTTATGTGTATACATATGTTGTGTGTATATGTGTTGGTGTGCATACATGTGTGTTTGTGTGCCATGCTCGCATGCATGTGAAGGCAAGAAGTTGAGAGTGACAATATGCATATGTAGAGAAAGAACTAGATGTTTATCATATTGCTTCCTTTTGGGGAATAATTCCTTGGAAATAAAGGAGTTGCATAATTAAGTTTTATGAAACACTCTCTTTGATATATTATGGTGATTACTGCCACCCTTAATAGTAAGAAATTTTTGCTCTTTTGTCAGCAAGCCAATATAATTTTATATATTATGGAGTGTTTTTTTGCCTGTTTTTCACCTAACTAGATTGTGTGTCTCTGGAGGATACATATTTATACATAGCCTGGCACCTGGCTCACAGTATATCTTCAGATAGCTTTCCATACTGTTGATGTTGTCGTCTTAGGACAGTCTTGCCTGGGCTTTCACTCACTCAACAGATTCTGAGAAACTCTCAAGTACTTTGCCAGGTAAACAGAATTCAGGCTCCTCCCTTAAAAAGCTTGTAGACAAACAATCAGTTAATTACAATATAATCTATAAGTGTTGTGATTGATTTAAGTACAGTGTAGAAACACCCCTGGGGTAAGAGTGACTTACTGGAGGCCATAACCTTTCATCTGAGTTTTAATATAATTGAGAAATGAAAGGCATGAAGATGAAAAAGCAGAAGAGAATTAGAACATACATGGGCCTGAGTATAAGACTGAATGGCGGGATGACATTCCTGCAAACGTAGTCTGACTTCGGGAGGAGAGGTCATCAGAAAAGCTGAAGCCAGATCCTGACAGCACACAAAATCAGGTCACTCAGGCACTACGATTTCTGTGTTGTAATTTGAAGCTACAATTTAAAATTAATTGGGTGCGTCTAAGTCAAATACCATGGCTACACATTGTCATTCTTTGAAAGAAGAAAAAAGCTGTTTGGCTTAAAATGGCACTGTTTAGTCATTTTAAAAATGGTCTTAATGACCCAGATGACCACGATGGTGTGATCACTCACCTAGAGCCAGACATCCTGGAGTGTGACGTCAAGTGGGCCTTAGGAAGCATCACTACAAACAAAACTAGTGCAGGTGGTGAAATTCCAGTTGAGCTATTTCAAATCCTAAAAGATAGTGCTGTTGAAGTGCTGCACTCAATATGCCAGCAAATTTGGAAAACTCAGCAGTGGCCACAGGATTGGAAAAGGTCAGGTCTCATTCCAATCTCAAAGAAGGGCAATGGCAAAAAAATGTGCAAACTACCACACAGTTGTGCTCATTTCACATGCTAGCAAGGTAACGCTCAAAATCCTTCCAGCCAGGCTTCAACAATACGTGAACAGAGAACTGCAGATGTAGACGTGGATTTAGAAAAGGCAGAGGAGCGAGAGATCAAATTTCCAACATGCAGTGGACCATACAGAAAGCAAGGGAATTCCAGGAAAAACATCTACTTCTGCTTCATTGACTATGTTAAAGCCTTTGACTGTGTGGATCACAACAAACTGAGGAAAATTCTTCAAGAGGTGGGAATATTAGAACATCTTACCTGCCTCCTGAGAAATCTGTATGCAGGTCAAGAAGCAATAGTTAGAACTGGACATGGAACAATAGACTGATTTCAAATCGGGACAGGAGTACGTCAAGGTTGTATATTGTCACTCTGCTTATTTAACT
>SJYX01023920.1:24751-39500 GCA_006410675.1 Oreotragus oreotragus | reverse complement strand
GCAGAGACATTACTTTGCCAACAAAGGTCCATCTAGTCAAAGCTATGGTTTTTCCAGTGGTAGTGTATAAATTTGAGAGTTTGACCATAGAGAAGGCTGAGTGCCGAAGAATTGATGCTTTTGAATTATGGTGTTGGAGAAGACTCTTGAGAGTCCCTTGGACTACAAAGAGATCCAACCAGTCCATCCTAAAGGAGATCAGTACTGAGTGTTCACTGGAAGGACTGATGCTGAAGCTGAAGCTCCAATACTTTGGCCACCTAATGTGAACAGTCAGCTCATTGGAAAAGACCTTGATGTTGGGAATGATTGAGGGCAGGAGGAGAAAGGGGCAAGAGAAGATGAGTTGGTTGGATGGCATCACTGACTCAATGGACATGAGTTAGAGCAAACTCTGGGAAATAGTGAAGGACAGGGAAACGTGGCTTGCTGTAGCCCATGGACTCACAGAGAATAGAACAAGACTGAGTGACTGAACAATGAGGCACATTTAGAATACATAAGGGATTAGGATTCTACTTACTACTTAAGTAGAATAATATTTGTACTTACTTTTAAGGTCACTGTGAACTTTCAATGAGATAATGCAAAAAACGTGAGTATATGGCAAATATAAGAATTCAGTATGTATTACTGGTGTGTATTATGAACTGTTTCTGTCTTGTATTCCTGAGAAAGACTTGAAGTGTTGTGAATGGCTACTTATTTAGCCATTTCTTATCTACAGATTTAAACTGAAAGTTACAGCTTTTGAAGATTTTATTTTATTGGGTGGCTTAGTTGTCTGTAGGTGGTGAGACTTGGAAAGGGCCTTTGGGTTTATGGAATTGTATCTTAACTTAGAATGTTGACTAGCATTACAAAGAAACAAGATTGATGCACAGGAAGGGTATTATAAAAAGACTTAAAGGCATATTGTACATCAAATATATTTCTGTGTACCCAATGAATCATATTTGGTGTCTTACACTTAACACGGGATGTCTTGTATGGCGCTTGTGGTAAAGAACCCACCTGCCAATGCAGGAGGTGTAAAAGACATGGGCTGGATCCATGGGTCAAGAAGATCCCCTGGAGGAGGGCATGGCAACCCACTCCAGTAGTCTGGCCTGGAGAATCCCTAGGACAGAGGAGCCTGGTGGGCTATAGTTCACAGGGCTGCAAAGAGTCGGACATGACTGAAGCAACCGAGCACGCACGCACACTTAACACAGTGTCCAAAGCTGTCAGGCTTCACTTCTTACTGCGTGTCTTTATCTGAAAAGCAAAATAATAAGAAGAATATAGATGTCATAAGATTATTGGAGAATTGTGCAATAATTTGTATAATGTACCTACATGATGGCTGTCAGATAGTAAATATTCCAACAGTGTTCAATATTGAAACTCTGCTATTATACAAATATGAGATGATAGTGCAAATAAGACAATTTGTGAAAATAAGAGAGAATGTGGATTTATCACTCAGATCTCAGTAAGGGTTTCTACAGTATGTTTTATATAGTCTTGACTCTCAGGAACTAATTCTTTCTCACTGCACTCTGAGCCTAGTGGGCTGCCGTCTATGGGGTTGCACAGAGTCGGACACGACTGAAATGACTTAGCAGCAGCAGCAGCACTCCGTGAGATGGAGGAAATTCATTGTTTAAAACATAATCAATTTGCAATTTCCTAAGGAATCTCCACACTGTTCTCCATAGTGGCTGTACTAGTTTGCATTCCCACCAANTGGGCTGCCGTCTATGGGGTTGCACAGAGTCGGACACGACTGAAATGACTTAGCAGCAGCAGCAGCAGCACTCTGTGAGATGGAGGAAATTCATTGTTTAAAACATAATCAAAAAACACATAATAGTCTTATTAAATTTCAAATGTGCCTTTGAGGCCAGTGAATTCATTTATCAAATTTTTTGTTCCTAATATAATCCATAGCACCGCTATCTACAAAATCTATCACTGTTTACAGAAAAAAAAGTTGTTTCCATGTCAACCAAATTTTGTGATGTAAACAGGAACCACTAGAATTTCCAACTATTACCATATAGCATCCGTATTACTTTTTAAAATTTATGTTTAATGGGAGGATAATTGCTTTACAATGGTGTGTTGTGTTTTGCCCTACAAAAGCATGAATCAGCCATAGGTATACACATGTCCCTTCCCTCTTGTACCTCTCTCCCACCCCACCCGCATCTCACTCTTCTAGATCATCACAGAGCACTGGGCTGAGCTCCCCGTGTTACACAGCAACTTCCCACTAGCCATCAGTTTTACACATGCTAATGTATATGTTTCAGCACTCCTCTCAATTTGTCCCACCCTCTCCTTCCCCTGCTGTGTACTGACTAATCCCTACATATTTCGTAGTACTATTATAGTGTCTTTATACCTATGGAGTACATATAGTTTAGTCAGGGACCCCGGAGAAGGCAATGGCACCCCACTCCAGTCCTCTTGCCTGGAAAATCCCATGGACGGAGGAGCCTGGTGGGCTGCAGTCCATGGGGTCGCTAAGAGTCGGACATGACTGAGCGACTTTCCTTTCACTTTTCACGTTCATGAATTGAAGGAAATGGCAACCCACTCCAGTGTTCTTGCCTGGAGAATCCCAGGGATGGGGGAGCCTGGTGGGCTGCCGTCTATGGGGTCGCACAGAGTTGGACACGCCTGAAGTGACTTAGCAGCAGCACCAGCAGTCAGGGACCCAACCAGCAATAGTGGCACACTCAGAGTGTGTAATTTGAGGAGACTTCAGTTTAAAAAGGGATGATTTACAAAGGGTAACCAGAATGTAGGGGGGCCATAGGGAGAGCACAGTAACCTCCAGGGATGAGGGACAGTGGTGGTGAGAGGGGGCTGGACCGCTCCTAGACATGAGGTGACCAGGGGTGGACTGAGACAGAGGGCTCTGTGGATCGGGCTGAGTCACTCTAGCTGAGGCCATCTCTGGGGCCACTGGCTGTCCATCAGTATCAAGTAGCTTGGTAAAGGACATCTTAAATTTTAACTTTTGACAATAGCAGCTTATAGAATGTGATTACAACAAAATTAAAAAGAAAAGACAGTAAACTAATGAGCGGTGGGAGGTTCATTTGGGGCTGTGATTACAAATTTAGGATTTTGTAATCTTTACTGTTTATTTCATTTTGTAAATGGACTACTCAGTATAGATATATATCACAACATTCATTTGAAAATATACTGATGTGTTCATCTCTTCATGCCATCTTTCTGTATATTTCATGTCCTTCTCTCTTTTGTAATGTCTCTGTCATCTTCTGATCCTATGTTCATAACAGAATGGCTGATCCTTTGAAATGGTGCTAAACGTCCCTTCTGTTTGTTGATGGTTTGTTTTTCAGAAAAAAAAACAGTGTATCCTTACCGTGGAGCACAATGCAGCAGCCATTGAAAATTGTGCTAATAATCTGTTCATTTATGGGAGAGGAATAGATGTCCACAAGAGGGGAAAAAAAGCATTTTGTAAAATAGCACACACTTAGATATGTTGCAGGCTGTTTCTTATCCTCCCTTTGCAGAAAGGGAACATGGAAGAGCTGAGTGGCATATTGATTGGCTTGACGGAGGTCACATGGTGAGTATCAGCAGCTCTTCCAAGAACATCCCAGTCCCTACAGCCTGGATCTAGTCAATAGCCTGTTGGCTCAAAAGCTAAAGTGATGACGGATGAGCTTGTTATCTGGCTAGAGGCACGGGGAGCTGAAATCCATGGAGTCTGCGATGAGACTTTCTGCCGCAGTGTCTCCCTCCTTGGGAGGGCTGCAGAGGCTCCCCCTTCAGGACAGGCTGGCGCACTGCATCCCTCAGCCCCGCATGTCTGGGTTGCTCTGCATCCTTGGAGACAACCTCTCAGCCGCCCCTCAGGTTCTTTGTTCCTTCATATGGGCAAAAATTCAATGGATTTTAAAAATAACTTGGACCTTTTGTTTGCCAGTTAGACTGCAGTAGTATAAAGTGACAAATTTATTTCATTTTATGGAAGTAGATATAACTCAAAACACTATGGAAGTCAATATGCAAATCAGATTTTAAACTCTTCTCTTTTTTTTTTTTTCAAAGAACACAGTTCAGCCTGGATAAACATATATATATTATTCCATCCGTCTTCAAAGGGTTAAAACTGAGCTCTCTGGAAAATCAGTAGCCCAGAATATGTAGCTCTCTGGGACTGAAAAGAAGGAAAGCATTTTTATGTGAAGAGGAGGAAAATTACTTGTGTTTTTAAAATACCTTTAAATATAATGTGTATGAATTTGGCAGAATGATCTAAGAGGAAAAGAAAAAAAAAAAAGCATGTGGCAGCATTATGAGAATTTGATATAGAAGAAGACCATGCTGAAGCAAAGTTGACATTTTGAAATTACTCTCCTTTTAAAGATGTTGCACATTGTAAAATTGGTCATGAATCGAAGGTTGTACATCTTTATTTGTTAACTTGTAGAATTTATGTTCTAACATTTATCTTTACTCTCTGAAGTCGTGAAGAATATATCTTTCTTATACATGTCCTTAATCTGAAAAATATCTCATTCCTTATTAGTTTACTAATATATATATTTATAATTTTAGTTCCAGTAAAGGAGTTATTTGGGGGTTTATGTGATTAACTAAATTAGCTGTATTTTTAAATCACTGTAAACCATTAATCTGTGCAGTCTCTTACAAAATCAGAACTGCTAAATCTATAAAGATATAATGAGTATGAACTCATTAAAATAAAGATGTAATTTGGTAAATATTTTGTAGGAAAACTAACATATGTCTAAATTTTCCATCTGAAATATTTTCTATCCTAAATTTTAATAAGATATCACTCTAAACTGATGTGGCAAACTAAGATGTTACTCCTTGAGGACCATGTTGCATGGTCTCATGTTAAAGAGACTGTGCAGTATTTTCCCCTGCAAACGTTCTATACATAGACAGAAAACACTGTACATCACTACCCTTATTTTTCATTTTACTTTAATACTAATAATTTTTTTAAAATACTTAAAATTGCATCATATTCAGAAGAGAATAGTGACACCTAGCCAGTGAATTTGTCTTCATTTAGCTCCTGAAGAGATGACCCACCATGAAAGTCCATGCTGCTGCTCCTGCTAAGTCGCTTCAGTCGTGTCCGACTCTGTGTGACCCCATAGGCGGCAGCCTACCAGGCTCCCCCGTCCCTGGGATTCTCCAGGCAAGAACACTGGAGTGGGTTGTCATTTCCTTCTCCAATGCATGAAAGTGAAAAGTGAAAGGGAAGTCGCTCAGTCGTGTCCGACTCTTCGCGACCCCATGGACTGCAGCCCACCAGGCTCCTCCGTCCATGGGATTAGCCAGGCAAGAGGACTGGAGTTGGGGGCCATTGCCTTCTCCAAGCCCATGCTAGATAAAATTACCAAATGTAAACAGTCAAGATCAGTGCCCTCTGAACTTTTTTCAGGGTGTGTACCTATCAATAAAATATGTGCCTCCAATACATGTGCATATTTTTAGTAATAAATTATATGTCAGCTATGATAATATACTCTGTACATGATAAAACATATTCCCAAAATGGAGTTCTTTACATAAAGAGAAATTTTAACACATTTTTGTACCCTTCCCAAATAGATGATTTTTTATAACGCCTGGATATAGGCCACTGCCCACTACTCATATGTACACACTTTGAATATTAGTATTCAAGAATACTAATACTATTAGTATAGAATTCTGCTTTGTCTTAGACCTCTTGAAATAATTCCAAGTTGTGTAATAGGAAGCTAAAATTGGAAAACTCTGATATACAAGTATATCAGTTATCTATCACCAAAATAATAACCATGTAGCAACCTGCCTCCAATCACAGTAGTTTAAAACAACAAGCATTTATCATTATTCCCATGTCGGCAGGTCAGCTGGGTGGTTCTTCTGGGCTCAGCGGGGCTCACTATGTCTGTGGTTAGTTGTAGGGTGGGGAGGTGGTTTGTTGATCTTGGCTGGGTTCTCTCATGTGGCTAGCTATGGGCTGGGACAACTGGGGCTTCCTTCCACATGCTTGTCTATTATATTCCTTCAGAAGGCGGGCCTGATTGTGTTCTCATCATGACCTCAGAGAAGCAAGATTGGAAGCAAATAACCAAATGCTCTTTCAAGCCTCTGCTTCCATCAGTTTCACTTCTATCTCATTGGCTAAAGTAAAGCAAGTCACTCGATGGGGCTCGGCATCAGACTGGGAAAACAGTACAGAACTATAAAATAAAATGCTTGAGTATGAGAGGTGGGGCCATTAATGCAAGCAATCCACAGCATCAATGCAGTATCTTTTCCGTTAAATATATGCAAATGGACTGATGATTGCTAGATAGCATTAAGAGTAACCAGTGCCAGATATACCTCAGTGTTCTGATTATTTCTATATATAGGGTTGTTTCCTGACCATAGATAGATGTTTCATCTTTGTAATTCAGCTCATTGAATGTTAAAGTTAAATTTTAAGATTGTATTTCCAAAGGGTTTTGTCTTTACTGGTTTAGTCTCAGTTCTAAGGAAGCAGGAAAAGTGAAATTGTGACTATTTTAATTATGTATAATCATGTATTCACATGTTTCACGTGTGAAAAGTGAGCCTCTTTTCATGAAGCATTGTGTGCAAGAGTACTCAGTTGCTTCAGTCATGTTGGACTCTTTGCGACCCTATGGACTGTAACATACCAGGTTCCACTGTCCATGAGATTTTACAGGCAAGAATACTGGAGTGGGTTGCCATGGTCTCCTCTAGGGGATCTTCCTGACCCAGGGATCGAACCCGTGTCTCCTGCATTGCAGGCAGATTCTTTACCACTGAGCCACCAGGAAAGCATTGGTCTAAAACTAAAGAGGAAATGTGGTAAAATTCTATTGTTTAAGTTAGAAACGGATAATTCTGAAAAAAAATTGATCTTTTGTATCCTGTAGCATATGTTACACACAAACATTATTTAAAGAACAAGTACCCCAAAGTGGGAATAAATAATACCTCTCTTTAAAAATGAAAAAAAGAAGTTAATTCTGAATGATAAGGTTGTATCTATTTTTGAGGTAACTGATAAATGTCCTGGATTTTGTAATTGTCATTTAAAGCATTATAAAATAGTAAAAAGGTTAATAGTAATAATATCATCATTTTAAGTCACATTTTGTTATTTTCTGTGTGTTTTCCACATGTATGATTTCAAATAAAGAGCTAAATGGCTTCTCAGAGTGTNGTTTTTAGTAATGCTTCTTAAGGCCCACTTGACTTCACATTCCAGGATGTCTGGCTCTAGGTGAATGAACACACTATTGTGGTTATCTGGGTTTTAAAGATCTTTTTTGTATAGTTCTTCTGTGTATTCTTGCTACCTCTTCTTAATATCTTCTGCTTCTGTTAGGTGCATACCGTTTCTGTGCTTTATTGTGCCTATCTTTTGGTATCTTTAATCTTCCTGAAGAGGTCTCTAGTGTTTCCCATTCTGTTATTTTCCTCTATTTCTTTGCATTGCTCAGTTAGGAAGGCTTTCTTATCTCTCCTTGCTATCTTTTGGGATTCTGCATTCAGATGGTCTATCTTTCTTTTTTTTCCTTTGCTACTCACTTCTCTTCTTTCCTCAGCTATTTGTAAGGCTTCCTCAGACAACCATTTTGCCTTTTTGCATTTCTTGTTCTTGGGATGGTTTTAATCATCACCTCCTGTCCAATATTACAAACCTCTGTCTATAGAGCTTCAGGCACTCTATCAGATCTAATTCCTTGAATCTATTTGTCACTCTGACCATGCTTACTTTATTGGTAAAGCAATTTCAGGTATGCAGTTTTGGAACTGTCATTCAAATTAGGTGATTGGGCTTTATTTAAGGAGTTATTTCTATATTTCTGAAACTATGGCTAGAATATACTCTGAAAGCCAGTTTGAAAGAATAAATAGCCTAAATTCTGGTAGATAAATTAGTTATTCTCAAGATGGCGTCTATATTAAGTTTACTTGCTAAGCCTCTGTTATGCAACTTATTGAACCTGAACAATTATTTAGCTAGTAGATTTCTACCATTATTTAAACTTTCGGTAAGGCAAAACTAGATTTAAAAAGGAGAGGAAAATTGGGTAGTGTTGGTCTGTGTATGTAGGTAACATTTTTAACCACAGAAGATGATGATATAATGAAAAGCTGTCCTAAGAGGTTATTTTTCATTCTCTGAGAGATAAATCGTAGCCTCTTTTCTATCAGGAGCCTCTAGCCAGACAAAAATAATATCATCATTATCACCTGACATAAAATACTGGGAAAAGGTGAAATCCCTTCTCCCCCTTTATCAAACAGTTTTTTAAAAATTATAATAGTCATTTCTTTCTAAGTGGAAAGAAACATGTCTTTTGTCCTTTTTAGAAAAATTAGAAAATACATGAAATGAAAGGGAGGTTATCACTATTATCTAAAATTCAGTCATCCAAGTCCTTTAACTTTTTGTGTGTACTTTTCTGGAATTTTTCTGTACATTTAAATGAGTTCACCCTGTCTTAATTGGTTATCTCCTTTTCCTACTAAAATACACATAAATATTTCCATGTCCTTAAATATTCTTGAATAACATTAATGACTAGTAAATGGGGGTAAAATTCTATTAAATATTCAATTATGTATTTAACCAGTTCACTTTGTCACACTGTGATTGTCTCTTAGTCTTTCAGTCTTCAGATATCACTGTGACAGGCATTCATCTGACAAATCTTCCAGCGTTCAAAATGACTTTCTTGGGAAAAATTTGTAATGATATAAGTGATGGACCAATATGTGTTTAAAATTAGAAGTCTTTAATGAAGTTTTTGAATTGCCGTCTTTCAAAGTCTTACCGTGGCCAACAGTTTTATGAGATTTTAATTTCCTTGAGCTCTATCATTGGTTTCTATAATTTAATTTTTCTTTATTTCATAAATTTTTTAATGATGTCCTATTTTATTCAGTTTTCTTTTCAGTTTAATTTTCCTTATGCATTTTAGTATTTACATTTTTTCCTTATGAACTATAGGTGTTTCTTTTAACCATTGCCAAGAATTGAGTNCTGGCCAACAGTTTTATGAGATTTTAATTTCCTTGAGCTCTATCATTGGTTTCTATAATTTAATTTTTCTTTATTTCATAAATTTTTTAATGATGTCCTATTTTATTCAGTTTTCTTTTCAGTTTAATTTTCCTTATGCATTTTAGTATTTACATTTTTTCCTTATGAACTATAGGTGTTTCTTTTAACCATTGCCAAGAATTGAGTTATTTAATGTAAATAGACTAAAAAAATAATTTGGATAATTTGGAATTAACCTATGAAAACTGGAAACTGCAGTTCACTCAAATTTTGTTGCTATTTGGTATATTTTTGACTTTAGATGATTTCATTTGTAATATTACATTTGACTCTGATACAGTCTTATACATTGCATAATATATTTTGTGGAAGTGTAAGCTTTACCACTGAATGACAACAGTGATAACAACTAAGGGATCAGTAAGTCCCCATCCTTATTGATCTTATTGCTTTTATCCTCTAGGATGGTAGAAGGGATNTGTTGCTATTTGGTATATTTTTTACTTTAGATGATTTCATTTGTAATATTACATTTGACTCTGATACAGTCTTATACATTGCATAATATATTTTGTGGAAGTGTAAGCTTTACCACTGAATGACAACAGTGATAACAACTAAGGGATCAGTAAGTCCCCATCCTTATTGATCTTATTGCTTTTATCCTCTAGGATGGTAGAAGGGATATACCATCTGTAGTCATAGGGTTGTATGAACCAGTTTCTCTCTGAAATATGTTTTATTTCCGAAAGTTAATCTTTTATTTTAGAATCTTTGACTCCTACCCCACCCCCCAAAGAACTGCCTGAACAAAGACTGGTGAGGAAAGGAAAGCCAAGCCAGAACACCTATGCAGAAGCATCTTCTTGGTGTCAAACATCACTGTACCTCCCTGAGGAGCAGGCTTGACACAGGTCTGTTTCTTTATCATTCAGTAAATATCTGCCAGGCACTGCGGTTGGGGCCATGGATTGTCATTTTGGGAAGTCAGGGAAGGCCGCTCTGATAAAAAGAGGAAATTACTGCAAGCGTCTTGAAGAGGTGGCGTGAAAGGAGCATAAGGAGGCTGAAACAGAGAGAGCAACGGGGAAAGCAGTGGGAGCTGAGGCAGCGAGGAGGTCAAAGACCAGACCACAGAAAACGTGAAAGGTCAGCTGTGGAGGCGGATGCACTGATCAGCTCCGTGACTCAGCTGCTGTCATCGCTTACGTGGGAGAACAGTACTTCCCTCACTAGGACGCTGTGAGGGTGACATGTGACGCTCAGAATAAGGCCTGGCACTTTAAGTGTTCAGTAACTTTGACATTGTCATTTTCATAAATTGCTACCCAGATTCTACAGACCTCTAATTTATGGCATATCTGCTATACTTTTCTTCTTTTCTTTGTCTTTTATTCACTCTTTTGAAATAATTGAGGATCATGCCTTAATTTAAAATAATCTTATATCTCAGAAAATACTCCTTTTCATAATTGCTGTTTTCTGTTCTTTAAGAAGTCAGAGTGTAAGTGATGGAGAAGAGTGCTGGTGTGCTCTAAGACTTCTGGGGGTATCGTGGTGAAAGTGTCAGTCTCTCAGTCATGTCTGAATCTTTGCAGTCCCAGGGACTGTAGACTACCAGGCTCCTCTGTCCATGGACTTCTACAGGCAAGAATGCTGGAGTGGGTTGCCATTCCCGTTGGCAGGGGATCTTCCTGACCCAAAGATCAAGCCCAGGTCTCCTGCATTGCGGGCAGGTTACTGTCTGAGCCAGCAGGGGAGCCCTCGCGGTATGAGTGATGGAGAACAAAGTGTCAGTGTGGCCTGCGACTTCTGGGGGTATCTTGGTACCCCGGTGAAAGTGATATGACCTGCATGAAGTCAATGAATAATTCTTGACACTTCTGTAAAAACATGATCCATTTGAAAGAATATAGTGACTAAGAGGAAGACCTGGGAGACACATCTTTGAGCATCTGAATTTGAGTTTGACCATTTACTCATTTACTCAGCATGACCTTGGGCAAATTTTTTAAACTCTTTGTGCCTTAATCTCTTTATGTATAATATTAGGATAACAACCATAATTATCTCAGAGTACATTTGCAGGGATTAAAAAAAGTTTATTAACATTGCTTGCAATGCTTCTTGGATCATAGTAAATGCTCAATAAACATTAGATACTATTATAATCACTGTTTTGTGACTTAAAAATAAATAAATAAGATGAGATTAGAATTGCTACCTTAGGAAATTTGTCATGAATGTTCTCGAAATTGTCATCATCTGTTCCTCTTTTGCTATAACTAAGTTTAAATTGTAAGAAATTGCTTCATCAGATATTCTTTCCATTGATTTGAATTCTGTGATACGCCTCTATGTTTGGTAAGCTGATTCGTGACTATATTTATTGAAGCCTAATCAAAGTCTGCAGGACAGAGCTTCAAACAGCCAGGCTTGCAGCTGTGGATAATGTGGGTCTCAGATTCAGCTCTAGTCCTGGAATAATTTTTAAGAGAATAAAAGAGACTGGTATATTCTGAAAGGACTCAGAGCTACTATGGGAGAGATTGTCATATACTGAGGTCAGTTGCTTCAACTTGGCAATGTTGTGATTGTGACATGATTGCGGCTGCCTTTCCTTTATTCCTGAAATATTAGCACAGAAATATTAATTTCCTTAATTCTGCCATTATCTCTAGGGAGAGTACTTGATTATTGGAGCTATGTGAAGAATACAGTTCTGACAGACTAATCTAATCCTCTGAGAAACTGTGAGAGATCTCTTGGATGAAAGGCTAACGATAAATCAGATTATGCTATTTCAACATGATAACAATCGAAGTACCTGGGGGCATCTGGCTTAGCTGAGAGATGGGGACTGAAGTGTTTCTACCCTTGGCTTAGTGCTAAAAATATTAACATCAGTAGCATTAACAGTATATTTGGCTGCAAACAACATTTTATTCTGTGCAGTTTAAATAGAAATTTCTGTGATTATGGAAATGTTCTACAATGTCACTGTTCAATATTGTGGAACCAAATTTGGATTTAACTAAAAATTTAAAGCAAATGTGACCAGTGGCTACCATATTGAAGAGAACATCTATAGTTCAGTTCACTTCAGTCGCTCAGTCGTGTCCGACTCTTTGTGACCCCACGAATTGCAGCACACTGGGGCTCCCTGTCCATCACCAACTCCCGGAGTTCATTCAGACTCACGTCCATCGAGTCAGTGATGCGATCCAGCCATCTCATACTCTATCATCCCTTTCTCCTCCTGCCCCTAATCGCTCCCAGCATCAGAGTCTTTTCCAATGAGTCAACTCTTCACNCCACTGGGAAAGCATTGGTCTAAAACTAAAGAGGAAATGTGGTAAAATTCTATTGTTTAAGTTAGAAACGGATAATTCTGAAAAAAAATTGATCTTTTGTATCCTGTAGCATATGTTACACACAAACATTATTTAAAGAACAAGTACCCCAAAGTGGGAATAAATAATACCTCTCTTTAAAAATGAAAAAAAGAAGTTAATTCTGAATGATAAGGTTGTATCTATTTTTGAGGTAACTGATAAATGTCCTGGATTTTGTAATTGTCATTTAAAGCATTATAAAATAGTAAAAAGGTTAATAGTAATAATATCATCATTTTAAGTCACATTTTGTTATTTTCTGTGTGTTTTCCACATGTATGATTTCAAATAAAGAGCTAAATGGCTTCTCAGAGTGTTTATTCACCCTTATGATGATAGCTACCATTGTTGGAACACTATTTTGTGCCACATTAGAGCATTCATTTAGTGCTCACAACTCAGTGAGGTAACTATGTTTATTACCCCAGTTTTATAGATTAAAAAAGATTTAGAAAGGTTAAGTAACTTGCCCAAGGTCACAATCAATCAGTCATAAGAATCAGAACTTGAAATCATTTTTTTCCCCCACCAAATCCTATGGTCTATATTTTAAATTTTATTCTCAGTCATTACTCTGTAAAGCACTCAATATTACATGGGCTTTTAACATTATAAAGACCATTTAAGAGGTGAATGATCTGAATGGTGCCTACAGAGGAGTCAGAATGGCCCTTGGTGTTGCCCAGGAGAGAGATTCTCTCTGGCTGGTTAGCATAAACATCCAGCATTTCCCTAGGGCTCTAGAAACCTCTGACTTTCAGAGTTCAAAACCAATAGTCATGTTGTTGACCTTGTCCTCATTGTGTCTTCATGGTTTCATTGTTATTTTCCCATTTGAGGAATTAATAAGTAGTCTGGTCCTGTGGGAGTGTGATTTCTTATTATAATTCATTAAATTAGCATCTAGTTAAATAAAAATTTACAAAGCAAAACATTTCAAGACAGACCATGTCTTTTTATTGCTGTAGACTCAGTCTTTCAAAATGATATATGTCACTCTCAAAATGCACCTGTAGAGGACCCTCAGATTTAACGTCCACCCTAGAACGTTGCTGATGTTAGTCAGTCGGTCAGTCATGTCCGACTCGTTGCGATCCCATGGACTGCAGCACGCCAGACTTCCCTGTGCTTCACCATCTCTCGGAGTTTGCTCAAACTCATGTCCATTGAGTCTGTGATTTCATCCAATTAATCTCACCTTCTGTCACCCCCTTCTCCTCCTGCCTTCAATCTTTCCCATCATCAGGGTCTTTTCCAGTGAGTCAGCTCTGCACATCAGGTGACCGAAGTATTGAAGCTTCATCATCGGTCCTTTCAATGAATATTCAGGATTTATTTCCTTTAGGATTGATGGGTTTGATCTCCTTGGGGTCCAAANAATCTTTCCCATCATCAGGGTCTTTTCCAGTGAGTCAGCTCTGCACATCAGGTGACCGAAGTATTGAAGCTTCATCATCGGTCCTTTCAATGAATATTCAGGATTTATTTCCTTTAGGATTGATGGGTTTGATCTCCTTGGGGTCCAAAGGACTCTCTAGAGTCTTCTCCAGCACCAGTTAGAAGGCATCAATTCTTTGGCATTTAAACATTTTTATTGTCCAACTCTCACACCTGTGCCTGACTACTAGAAAAACTATATCTTTATGGACCTTTATCAGCAAAGTGATGCTTATGGTTTTTAGTATGCTGTCTAGGATTGTCATAGCTTTTCTTCCAAGGAGTAAGCTTCTTTTAATTTCATGGCTGCAGTCACCATCCAATTTTATTGTCCAACTCTCACACCTGTGCCTGACTACTAGAAAAACTATATCTTTATGGACCTTTATCAGCAAAGTGATGCTTATGGTTTTTAGTATGCTGTCTAGGATTGTCATAGCTTTTCTTCCAAGGAGTAAGCTTCTTTTAATTTCATGGCTGCAGTCACCATCCACAGTGATTTTGGAGCCCAAGGAAACAAAATCTATCACTGTTTCCAGTGTTTTCCCATCTATTTGTCAAGAAGTAATGGGACCAGATGCCATGATCTTCATTTTTCGAATGTTGAGTTTTAAGCCAGCTTTTTCACTCTCCTGTTTCACCTTCATCAAGAGGCTCTTTAATTTCTCTTCACTTTCTGCCAAAAGGATTGTATCATCTGCATATCTGAAGTTATTGATATTTCTCCTGGCAGTCTTGATTCCAGCTTGTGCTTCATCCAGCCCAGCATTTCACATGATGTACTGTGCATATAAGTTAAATAAGCAGGGTGAAGATATACAGCCTTGAC
>SJYX01023917.1:1887-19137 GCA_006410675.1 Oreotragus oreotragus | reverse complement strand
GGAATTCCATCACCTCCACTAGCTTTGTTCTTAGTGATGCTTTCTAAGGCCCACTTGACTTCACATTCCAAGATGTCTGGCTCTAGATTAGTGATCACATCCTCATGATTATCTGGGTCGTGAAGATCTTTTCTGTACAGTTCTTCTGTGTATTCTTGCCACCTCTTCTTAATATCTTCTGCTTCTGTTAGGTCCATACCATTTCTATCCTTTATCGAGCCCATCTTTGCATGAAATGTTTCCTTGGTATCTCCAATTCTCTTGAAGAGATCTCTAGTGTTTCCCATTCTGTTGTTTTCCTCTATCTCTTTGCATTGATTGCTGAAGAAGGCTTTCTTATCTCTTCTTGCTATTCTTTGGAACTCTGCATTCAGATGCTTATATCTTTTCTTTTCTCCTTTGCTTTTTGCCTCTCTTCTTTTCAGTGCTATTTATAAGGCTTCTCCAGACAGCCATTTTGCTTTAAGAACCAGCAAAGATTGTATCATATGGAGCTGTTATGTCTTCAGAACCTAACCTAATATCCAGCAAAACAAGTGTGATAATAATAGATACTTTTTATTCTTTGCTTTTTATGTTAGACATTGTGGTAAGTTTGTCACCCACTTTATCAGTATTTCTCCTGTGATAGTTAATTTTATATGCTAACTTACCTAGGCCATGGGAACCAGAAGTTTGGTCAAATACATCTGGATGTTGCTGTAAAAGTATTTTTGGATAAGATTAACATATAAATCAATAATATACATTGGGTAAAGCGGTTGCCCTCCATAACATGGGTGGGCCTCATTCAATCAATTGAAGGCCTTAAAAAGACTAACCTCCTCCAAGAAAGAGGGAATTCTGCCACCAGATTGCCTTTGAACTCAAGATGCAACATCAGTTTTTTCCTGGGTCTTGCCTGCTTCCCTGCCTTGCAGATTGTGAACTTCCCAACCTTCACAATCTTGTAAGCCAGTTCCTTAAACTCTCTCTCTCTCAACACACACACACACACACACACTCACTCACTCACCATTCCCCCACACACACACACATTCTGTTTGTTCTGTTTCTTTGAAGAGTCCTTAACTAATACACCTTCCAATAGCCTTATGATAAAGGTAAAATTACTTTCATTGAGAAATGAGGAAACAGGGTCACAAAGAAGTTAGTAAGTTAATTGTTCATGGTCTAGAGATACCAAGCCCTGAATCAAAGGACTTGACCGTAAAACTCATGGTATTAAGTGCAGTATGCTAGGAATGAATGAATGAATAATTAAATGAATAAATTAACAGATAAATGAGACTAACTCATTCTTTATGTAGACATCAGAAGTAGTTTAAAAGTTCTGAAAACTGTAATGATTCATGTCTTCTACCTGAAATAGACCTTCAAAATCATCCAGTCATGCAATCTGTTATTTTACTATTATAACTGAGGCTCACTGTTGTCATCCAGCTAGTGAATGACTTGGAAGTTTTAAAGTCCAGATCTCCTGAGGGTCAGTTCTTGAATCTTTTCACCATACCAACACAGCCTCTGCCACAGCAACGTATGGTCTTTGACTCCACTTATCTACTGAAAATAGACAATGTGAAGAAATGTCTCTGAGGTAGAATCCTGGGGCCACAATGCTGCCAAACTCTAGGGAGTTCCTTCTCTTCTCTTTAAAAACTGTGTATGTCAGAGTACTAATACATGTGAATTTCAAGTCTACCTGATGAATTCTTCAAACCATAGTATGCTTTAACCATCTGGGGCAAACCAATGGGATAAAAAAAGAAAGGAATTTGATAATATGAAGCTGAACTTTACTGAACTCTTCAGCAGGTTAATAACTTCCCTCTTTCATCCTACTATAGCCAGTGAAAGAGAACTCTGTAATTCGATCCATCACAAAGGATTTTAATTTTTTGCTTACCAATAGGTTAACGGTGCCTGTGGGATTTTCATGTATACTCAGTGAATACTTTCTAAATAAACGATCTGTGCATATTTAGGAATGATGATTGAAACTGTTAGATGAACAGAGTTCAAGATGGAAGGTAAACTCACCCCAACTTCCCAAATATGTCTTTTCCCTTATAACCATTGGCTTGAGTGTTTTGAAGCTGCCCAATATTTTTTTTATTAAAGTATATTTGATTTACAATGTTTTATTAGTTTCTGGTGTACAGCCAATTGAGGATATTCTGTTTGGAAAAGAATACCAAACATTAAGGTAACTGTTCTACTTTGAGAGAGAACTTGTGGTAATAATAGAGTTGTCATTCTGCAGCAATGTAAAATAAATAAATGCCTCTGAGTGTGAGTGTGAGTGTGTGTGTGTGTGTGTGTAAAAGAGAGAGGCAGAGAGACAAGGAGAGAGGGAGGAAGAAATAAAGAAGAGGAAGAGGAAGAAGAAAAGAGAATTCCAACTGGGTAATCTAGGGCTTCTCTGTTGCCAGAGAGAGATTGTTGAAAGAATTAGAGCTTAAGTAACTTTCATAGTGTTTTGTACAAATTAGGAATTCTGACCCACTCCAGTACTCTTGCCTGGAAAATTCCATGGACAGAGGAGCCTGGTGGGCTGCAGTCCATGGGGTCGCGAACAGTCGGACACGACTGAGCGCCTTCACTTTCACTTTTCATTTTTATGCATTAGAGAAGGAAATGGCAACCCACTCCAGTGTTCTTGCCTGGAGAACCCCAGGGGCGGGGGAGCCTGGTAGGCTGCCGTCTCTGGGGTCGCACAGAGTCCGACACGACTGAAGTGACTTAGCAGCAGCAGCAGGAATTCTGAATGTTACCAATTATATTAAATGTTACCTTATTTAAAATAGTAATAGTAATAGCAGCAACTTTTCCTCCTGAGAGGATTGAGGGAATAAGGAAAATCTTTCTTTATGTCCTTCTGGGACCTCTTTCCACGCTTTTGGATAAGTAACTAAAATAACAAAAAATGAAAAATAAGGGAACTGCCTGTGAGTGTCAGGTGAGCAGTTTTTGCAAGTCACTACTGAATGTGTGTGCTCTGGGTGGTGCCATCAGCCGCGTGTCCTCGGCCTTCTCAGTTCACCTGTGTGTTATCCTTTGTCTCTCTACTCAGCTTCTCTTGTTGGAGTTGTGATGCTGGCCAATCTTTTCAATTAGCTTAAACAGCCATTAAAACTCATCCAGTAAAATTCACTTCCCCACAGAGATAAAGAGCAATGTTCTGCACAAACCTCTTAGGGTTGTTATAAAGATCAAATAGAATAAAGTGTGAAGAAGCTTTTTGCAGACTGCTTCGCTGGAAGGGCAGAGAAGGAGATTGGAACATGGAGTTTAGAATCAAAACTCTTCTTTTTTTAAACACTTTTATTTGCTTTCTTTGCACTCTATGCCTTAGTCTCCTTGTTTATAAAACAACAACTACCATTTATTAGACAGATTCTGTCCCATTGGTTAAATTCTGGTCATGGTACTTGATTTATACGTATATATCACTTGACTCCCACAATCATACTAAGAAGTATGATTTGATTTTATTTTGGGGGTTTTTAAGTGGGGACATAAATTACTGACAGAATTTGGATGAGAATTAATGCTCACATCTTGACTTTTCCTCTGTGCACTTAATATGGGAAAGAATCTATAGCACATAAAAGGGAAAATTAATTCCACTTTCTTAGTGTGAAAACATGTGAAGATTTGGTAACACTTGGTGGTAGTGATACAAGTAGCCCCTATCTTATTCTAAAAAAAATTGTGCTCTTTTGAAAAGTTTTATAATGAAGAAGGTACTTTTAAAATTTCACTCACTATATCTGCTATATAGTATTAGTAACCTTAACTGTTCCTGGAAACATTGCCTTAATATCTTGGATCAAGTGAATTAATAACACCAATGTTTTAAATATTTTTTTTCTGTTTCTTTTTCTGAGAGAGGATGTAGAATTATATGGCTTGAAGTTGACCAGACTCAGAATAATCTCCTGAGAGGAATGAAAAACTTGTAATCAAGAGTTCTGGTAATCAAGTTATTTGCACACAAAATAAGTAATTTTCAAACATAGCTGGGAGATTAGAGGTAAATCCAAGGACTCAAGTAGATGTCCTCAGGAATATTTTCCTCTGTTTCTCATCCCTTTACTTTTCTTTTCTCTACTTGGCTTTTACCTCTTGCTCTAATTTTACATAGTTGATTTCCCTCTAATAGAGGAAATTGCTGCCAACTTCCCCAGAAATACATTTTCACAGCACTATATCCACATATCAGACCTCATGGAAGAACTATGATTGGCCCTGCTGGGATCACGTGCTGACCCTTGGACCAATCACTGTCTTCCAGGAAATACCTGCCATAATTGGTCAGACCTGGATGCCATGTCCATCACTGTAATCACTGGAGATTGATATCATCACCAAAATTGCTAGAAGTGGGGGAAGAGTCTTTGTCCCAAAGAAGGGAATGCTATAAGGAAAGGAAACCAAAATAAAACATCTAAGACAAGATCTCTCTTTGAAAAATATTATACTATGGTCTTTGAAAGTCTGATTTTGCTAAAAGTGAGAGGAAGAATTTAGTAATAAGATTTATTGATATACATTTTTCATTTCATAGATTTTATGAACTATAGCAGGCAAACTATGCTTTACAATTCAAAGAGGGGAAGAGGGCACAATTCACCTAACCTCATTGTAGAGTTATATGTGGAGTAAAATGTGAATAAAGTCTCCTGATGTTGTACCATGTGGTGGCCTTAAGCTAGAATACAATGGTTAGAAATTGGTCTAGTGTGAGATCTTAGTACCCCTATCAGGGACTGAACTTGCGCCTCCTGTGGAGGAAGCACTAAGTCTTTACCATTGGACCACCAAGGAAGTCCTGAAATGCAAAGTTTTATTTAGCTGATTACATGTACATATAGATCAAACATAATAAGCTGATTGCATATACATATAGACTGGACATATTTGCAGCTTCAGAACATGTTATTGGTTGTTAGACACACTGTTTACATCATGAGAGCTAAAGTTGTAAAGAACAATTGTTGCCTAAGTGGCTTCGGTTCAGAAGAGCTTTCTCTTCACTAAAAAAAAAACAAACACACACACACAAATCTCACTACTTCTGTCCAGCCTTCTGCTTGATAAAGCATGCTTCTAGACAGAAAATAAGCAGAAGAGAATCCCTTTTACTCTACCTAGAATACATCATTGTTTTCTAGAATGTAAATATTCTGCTTATATATGTCTGCCCAAAAAGATTGACTCGAAATCTTTAATAGTGTTAGAACAATTAGGAGTGCTGTTAGTTTTCAATATTTTAAGCACAGATATTTTAAACTATATCAAGACCAAAGCCAGTACAGTAGCTGTCTGTTTTCTTGAACTTCTGTCTAAATCAATGCTTTTAAAATGGTTAAAAGGAAAATAAACTTCACTGCACATCTGTGTGCAATCACATCTAATCAAACCACGTGCAGGACATGAAGGATGTGGGGGCTTTCATGGGTTTCATAATTTGCTAGGATGAGAATATGAGTTCTTTAGGCAAAAAAGAAATCATAGCCCACAAATCATTCTTTTCTTTTACATGTAATCACTGAATACATATAAATGTGTTATGAGAGTAATTCACAAAAGGAAAATAATGCAACTTTAACAGTAAACTTGACAACATGAATAACAATTTAAACTAGTAGTGGAATAGAAAAGGACAATTGAATTTCTCACCAGATGTATTGATTGAACAGGTGTCATTATTCCTGCCTTTTCAACAGGTGGCCTTCAGAGCCAGGACTGTGTATTATCTCATCAGAGTGTATCTGTGATGGCATTTCTTCAACATCAGTTGGCATCAGGCTGATGATGTGATGGTGTCAACTCTTTTAAACTTTATATGCTTTCTTCTCTTTGGCTTGAAATGTTCTTGCCTTAGTTCATAACTTTCTTTCTCCCTTGCCTCTGCAGGACATTTCCAGCCCCCTCTTTCTCTGCATCAAAATTTATCTGTTAATAGAGGCCTGGCATGATGCGATTCATGGGGTCGCAAAGGGTCGGACACGACTGAGCGACTGAACTGAACTGAACATGCCCTTAGCACATGTACTTATTTATAATGTCATTGCCTCTTGCAAGCTTTATGTAGATATTTTAGTGTCAGGGCTGGTTCATTAGTTGCTCCTATATAAACCTGAATGACTGATCTGTTGAATAGTATACACTATGCAAACCTGCCCCTGAATTCTGACTCTAGAATGTGTGTTCTCTGGTTATTTCACGACCCACTTGCACATGCTCAAAAATTGGCACACCAGCGGCCCACAGTAGTTTTGCTCTAGGCCTGGCTGACTGTTCCATAGGCTAGAGTCTGCTTCCTGGAGCTGCCTTGGTTTGTGAAGTAGATACCAAAAGGTTTAGAATTTAAAATGTTGGAGGAAAAGTGACCAGTGGGAAACTGATGCCCAGATGTCACTGTAATGTGAGCCAGGCCATACTCAAGTTTGAGGCAGAACTCAGTGAAACATTATTTATCCCACCTTCTAGATTAATGCCCTTTTTTCTAGTCCTTTTGATTCCCATGTGAATTTGATCTTGATAATTAGATATTTGTAAAGGAAACTGAAATCAACCATCCTCTGTAAAATAGACAGGTTTGAATGAAAAATATTGCTAGACTCCTAAATTTTATTATTTAATGGTCAATATTTCCCTAAAGTAAATAATTTTTCCTTAGTTTATCTTCTTTTCTAAACATAATTTTAAAGAATAGTTTCAGACTTACCTATAATTATTGAAAAAATAGCACAAAGAGTTCTTGTGTATCTCATAGTCAATGTCCCCTATTATTAACATCTTACAGAAATATAGTATACTTGTCACAATTAATAACACTGGTATATTACTATTAATTTCATCTTCTTTTTAGCATCATAATTTGGATTTACATTAATAGAGGTACTTCATAATCTTTATAGAGAATGCTTAAGTTTATCTGAGGTGTTAAATGAAAATTATAAATAACTCATTACTATTTTAAGTTATTCTTCATATTTCTGATCTTGTATCCTCTTTTCCAATGGACCATACTCATCTATTTGTTTAACAAATACTTAGATTGTTTTTATTGTGTTTCAGATATTGTCCTAGGTTTTTTACAAATAGAAAAGCATTTAACCTCATAATACTATAACCTACATACTATTATTATCTTCAGTTTACAGACTGGAAATAGAGTATCAGAAAGGTTAAGTAACTTGCTCACGGTCACACAGTACAGTCTTGCTCCAGAATCATGTTCTTACTCATGTATTACTGTGCTTCGATCCTAGAAGGCAGGGTTCTAGTGTTGTTCATTTCTGTAATCATTCTACTCTAGCACAAATTGCATATGGTAAGGTAAATGTATTAGCTTGGGCTGCCATAATAGAATACCAGAGACTGGGCGGCTTAAACAGTAGAAATTTATTTTCTCACAGTTCTGGAGGCTGGAAAGTCCATGATCAAGTTACCAGCAAGACTGGCTTCTAGAGAGACCTTTCTTCCTGGCTTGTGGATGGCCACCTTCCCACTGGCCTTTCTCTGTGCACACACATTCCTGGAGTTTCTCCCTCTTCTTATAAAGACATCAGTCCTTATTGGATTAGGACCCTGCCCCATGACCTCATTTAACCTTAATTATCTCATTAAAGGACCTACCTCCAAATACAGTTACAGTGGAAGTTAGGGCTTCGATATATACAGATTTGGGGGGATTGGGGCCACAGTTGAGTCCACAACACTACATAATCACAAGTCCATTAAATTGAATTTACAAGTAGTGCCCCTGGAGAAGGGAATGGCAACCCACTCCGGTATTCTTGCCTGGACAGTCCAACGGACAGAGGATCCTGGTGGGCTATACTGGTGGGCTACAGTCCGTTGGGTCACAAAGAGCCGGGTGTGATTGAGAACTCACACACACACAAAGTAATGCAGTCACTATCACCCAAACATGTAGTTTGGTTGTCACTGTTCTGTTTGTATTGCCTCAGATGCACCTTTACGTGAAAGTTACAGCTCAATCCCAGGACTTTCTATTTTGTAGCACTTTCATCCTCATACTTCACCTCTTATTCTTTTCAATTCATTTCCAAGGAATAAGATATTTGCCATTGAAAAAATTTTTATAACTAAATATTTATCCTTTTTCCCCATAAGCTCTTATAAATGCATCATACTGAGATCAAAGCAGTTAATTTGTCACTGCTAAAAAAATATTATACTGTCATTTTAAACAACTCACTTTTATATTTTGGATCCCAGCTGGTAATTTATTTACTTGCTATCTTCTCTTTATGAGGCATCTTTAAACTTCAGAAGTAATTAATTGCAAACAATTTAAACAAAACAGAAGTACATAAGTAAAATATGTCATCCGTCTACATTGTTCTCACTCCACCCCTACCAAATTCCCTTCCCTGAATTAACCATGATTAACAGTTAGGTGTGTAGCCTTCCAGATTTTTCCTTTGCATGGATAGATAGACAAATGATAGGTAGATAGATGGTTAGAGAGATATATCTACACATCCATCTATCCATGCATGCAGTTTTCTTTGCATCTCTTTTAACAGTTATACTTACTGCTCTACAACTTCCTTCTGTTGATCAGCAGTGCATCAAAGTGATGATTCGCTCTCATCACGTAAAGATCTGCAGAGTAGGTTATCTGAACCAGCCCTAAGCAAATGCCTTGGGATCTACCGACCCACATATTTTTTTTCCAACCTCTGAGAACATGTGAACAGGATCTTCAAGGGAGAAAAATCTTTTAGAAATTGTTTCCTACAAACTTAAAGTAAAATCAAATATTTGCCTTATCCTGCTCCCCAGCACCTTTATCAAATTTTCCCTATATTTAGTTATTTGTGGTATATGTACAGATGGAAGCATTTAGGTTTCGCTTGCTTCACAAATGACTTTGGTTTTACACAAATATTATGAAGCATGTTCTTACCTATCACTGAGAGCAGGATAATGCCAGCTTCCAGGGCATTTCCACCTCTTGCATTGTGTACTGCCATAGGAGGAGGTGCAACATCAAGCATTAACAATTGAAAGCATTTGATTACCACAGTGATAGCCCCCTTAATTTGACTGCTGCAGAGCTGCCGAAGAAAGTGCCTCGAAAACGGGAAGTGAACTTAGCATAGATAGAAAGCTCAAAGACCACAACACATCACAGCATCTCTTCTCTGCTTAATGGTGAAACCGCAAGTCATTACTGGAAGTAACCAACTAGTTCCCTCTGTCTTCATTTGCCAGTCCGCTCACCAAAAACACTCACTGTCTTGTGAAAATGCAGATATGTGGCAAGCTCATGGGAGAGGAACTAAAGAATAGAAATGAAAGCAGCAGCCACCAAAAGCAGAATACTGCAGTCAACTTTGGAGCAGATGTTTATGGATTATTAAATCTTTTAAATTACTACATTATATGAATTTACTACAGGGTGGTGATAATAAGCCACCAACACATGTTGGACAAGCCCTCCCCCTCTGAGAGGGCAGGCAATGATGTATTCCCTCTTGCACTCTGTTTTTCTTTTACTTCTCCTGCTACTACATCTTTCCACATATGTACACGTCCACAAGTTCAGTGTCTGCTGAGGTCCACCTACTTCAGTCAAGGAGGAATCTTCCTGTTCTAAACCAGTATCAGTTATCTGTACCAAGAACTTGCCAAATATTTAGGCTTTTTTGGACATATCTTGCAGTGTTGTTTTGTGATTTAATTTTCACCAGTTTTGCTTCTTGGTTCGCTAACTGTGATACAGGCTTTCTGAAGGCTTTGTACTGAGTGTGTTTACTACTTCAGTGTTTCCAACATGCTTCCTTCAGGGCCAGCTCAAAAAATACCTCTTCTATGAAGACTCACCCAAGCAGTACAATGAGGTTTATTGTGCACCATTTCTTCAGTATGAACTTTGAAATAGGAAATGAGAAAACATGGTGTTTTTTTAAACTCGTAAAGAAGCGAAAGCTCTAGGACGGCAAAGTAGGATGATTCTTGGACACAATTTAAGGCTAACACCAAGCAAAAGCATGTTGTAAATGACAGAGTCTAATTTAATGGGCAGCCAGTCAGGGCAACACAGATACCTGTAGAGATAGAAAAGAAGGGTAATAACAATTAATGTATTCTATCAGCACACACATAGGTGGTGTTTGCTAAAAAGAGAACCTGCTCTTTATCACAGGGCTATGTTGCAAGGAATGCAAATGTATTTAGAATTAGAACCATGATTTCGTTCAGTCGTGTCTCAGCTAATGCAGCATAATTTTCTTTTGTTTTTTGTTAATTTTTATTAGAGTCTAGTTGATTTACAATGTTGTATTGGTTTCTGCTGTACGGCTAGCTGAATCAGTTGTACGTGGACATAAACTCACATTCATTTAGATTCTTTTCCCATTTAGGCCATTACCAAGTATTAAGTAGAGTTCCCTATGCTATACAGTAGGTTCTCATTCGTTATCTGTTTTATATATAGTAGTATGTATAGGTCAATCCCAGTCTCCCAGTTGATCCATCCCCCTCTTACCCCTTGGTAACTGTAAATTTGTTTTCTACATCTGTGATCCTATTTCTATTTTGTAAGTAAGTTCATTTGTACCATTGTTTAGATTCCACATATATGCAATATCACATAGTTGTCTTGCTCTGACTTACATCACTCAACATGACAATCTTTAGGTCCAGCCATATTGCTGCAAATGGCATTATTTCATCCTTTTTATGGCTGAGTAATATTCCATTGAGTATATGTACCACAGCTTCTTTATCCATTCATCTGTTGATGAACACTTTGGTGCTTCCATGTCCTAGCGATTGTAAATAGTGCTGCAACAAACATTGGGGTGCATGTAGCTTTTTGAATTATGGTTTTCTCTGAATATATGCCCAGGAGTGAGTTTGCTAGATCATATGGTAGCTCTCTTATTAATTTTTAAGGAACTTCCGTACTGTTCTCCATAGTGGCTGTACCAATTTAAATTCCCACCAACAGTGTAGAAGAGTCCCCTTTTCTCCAAACCCTCTCCAGCATTTATTGTTTGTGTACTTATTGATGATAGCCATTCCGATCGATGTGAAGTGATACCACATTGTAGTTTTGATTTGTGTTTCTCTAATAACTAATGATGATGAGCATATTTTCTTGTGCTGTTTAGCCATCTGTCTTCTTTGAATAAATGCCTATTTAGATCTTTGGCCCATTTTTTGATTCATTTTTTTACACTGAGCTGCATGCAGTGTTTGTATATTTTGGAGATTAATCCCTTGTCAATCACTTCATTTGCAAATATTTTCTCCCATCCTGTGGATTGTCTTTTCATTTTCTTTGTGGTTTCATTTGTTTTACAAAGCTTTTAAGTTTAATTAACTTTTAATACTTTTGACATTAAACACTATAAATTCAAGGTGTACAACATGGTGATTGATATATTTATATATTGTAATAAGATTGCCACTGTAGTGCTAGTTATCACCTCTATTATATCACGTAAATACATTTTTAATGGGAATAATTAAGATCTAGAGACAAGTTTGATTATTATAATATAATATTGTTGTCTATAATTTTATAGCATTTAACATGTAGCTTGTATGTAGGATAATTGTATATGTAGACTCTTTAACACATACACACAGCCTAGATAATTTCTCTTTCAAGTCAAGTTTCTTAACCTTTCTTGGTTTAAACAAATCACAGAAAAAGCAATTGTTTCTTGTATGCTCCTATACCATTGTTTGTATCTTTACTTATTTATTATTACTCTCTTTAATGAATCAAAGTTGTATATTTTATTGAATGTTTATATCTTTATTGAATTAGAGTTCACAGGACAGGCCCTCATATTCAAGAATTTTAACTTTTGTGATTCTAAAGATTTGCAAGTTAGCCTGAAGTTCTGTGACTTGTAAATATTTATCATTTTATTGGGCATATGCACAATTTTGATTTTTGAATGCTGTGAGGCTAGCATCCAGAAGCAAGTCATGTAGCTACTGAGATAAACTGTGCTCAGCATTTATGTTTCAATGTGACTTCACAGTTCTATACTTATCATGACTTTCCTCAGTGATGAGTCCTATTATGTGATTATCCTATTAGGTGGGATAATAATACTTCCAAAATCTAGGGTTTCTAGGGTTCCAAGGATCTGCTCTTCTTTCTCTTATTACTGGAGGGTAAGTTTCTTTACTGCAAACATATTAGGGCTTAGCACTATTGTAACTCCTGATGCTTCACATGCTGCCTGGCATACACAAGTTGGAAAGTTTATCTTCTTCCTCCAAAATAATCACATACACAGTGGTGTTCGTGTGTACTTTCATACACATACAGACACACAGATAATCTATATTTAGTAGAACTATGATTTTAAAAAAATCTGCTCTTTTGGATTCTCTATGACTCTGCTTCGTTTCACTAGGATGGATCATTGAGAATTGATTTGATCTTTACCAAGTGTGACCTTTGGCAGAGATAAGCATGTATAGAGTAGTGGGTCTCAAACATGGCTGTATATTAGAATCAGCTAGGAACTTTTATAAAAATCCTGATGCTTTGGCTGCACACAAAACCAAAGAGTCAGCTTCTTTAGTGGTGGGAACCAGAAATCAGTACTTTCATAGTGGTTCCAGTATGCTGCCAAAGTTGACCACCACTGTACTAGAGATTCTCTCCTAACAAGTAAACGGAAATATAAACACCCTAGGTAGAAAGGCAGCATCTGGAATGGTGGAAAGAATGCTGAAGTGAGAATGAGAAAATTTGGATCTCAGTTCCAACTCTACTTCTTACAAGCTGTGCATGTGGCACTGGGCACTGTTGCAGCTCTGACAGTGCAACGAACCACCCCAAAGAGCAGTAGAATATGACAGCGTTTCTGAGCATTTCATTATGCTCAGAAATCCCATGGGTACGAATTTTTAAAGTGCATAGTGAGCCTGAATTGTCTCTGCTTCACAATGTTCAGGGACTCAGTTGAGAAGATTTGAATGAGGCTGGAATCATCTGGAATCTTCTTCACTTACTTGCCTGGTGCTTGGGCTTGGATAAGTAGGCTCAACTATGACTGTGATCATATAGGTGAAGCCTCTCCAAGTGGCTTGGGCTTCCTAACAGCATGGCAGCCTCAGGGTTGTAGGACTTCTTTAGCAGCACCTCAGGGCTTCAGATGTGAGTGTTTTATTAATCAGTTCACTTCAAAAGTGAATGTTTTATTAATCAAACATCAAAACTGTGTGTGCCCAATAAAATGATAAATATTTACATGTCACTGACCTTCAGAGTAACTTGCAAATCTTTAGAACCACAAAAGTTAAAATTCTTGAATATAATGGTATATCCTGTGGACTACAATTCAATAAAGATATAAACATTCAACAAAATGTATAACTTTGATTCATTAAAAAGAACAATAATAAATATGTAAAGATATGAGTAAGATGTATTTATATTCCTGCCTTAGAAGTCAAATAGCATCACTTTGAGTGAACTCTGTGGATGGAAGCAATCACAGGCCTGTCCAGATGCAAGCAGAGGGGACCTAGAACTCACCTATGTATGGCAGGTGTATCAGCGAATTGTGGCCATATTTCACTATTTCTGCAAACAGGTTACTTTCAGCCTCAGACTACCATTGGTATTAGTTTTCTATTGCTGTATAACACATTGCCACAAAGTGACTTGCAACAATCCACATTTGTTTATTTTCTCATAGTTTCTATGGGTCAGAGATCTGGCCTGGCTTAGCTGGCTTCTGTGCTTCAAGGTCTCCCATGAGCTGCAAGCAAGGAGTTGGGTGGGCTGGAATCGTCTCTAGCTTTAACTGGAGAAGGATCCACTTGCAAGCTCACATGGCTGCTGGGAGGATTTAGTTCCTTGTCACATGGGCCTTCCCGGCCGTGACACCAGGCAAGCAGAAAAGCAATGGAGAGAATATGCTCATGAGATGGAAATTGTAGTCCTTTCTAACCTTATCACAGGGTGACGTGATGTCACCTTTGCTGTGTTCTGTTGTTTAGGAAAAAGTCACTAGGCCCAGCCCACATTCAAGGGCTGAGGATTAAACGAAGGCATGAATGATGATTGGGGATCATTGAGGCCATCTAACAGTTGGCTTACCAAACTCTCCTATAAAACAGAATGTTAACCCTGGTCTGCCCAACTTGCAGGCTTTTCATGAGAATTCAGTAAGCTGGTATGTTTGACAGTGCTTTGCAAGATGTATATCACTGCACAAAAGTGAGTAATTTTCCAAAAAATATCATATATTTCGATGGTCTCAGAACAGCATTTCCTCGGAGAGAGGAGGCTCACTGCCCATAAACGGGTACGTTTATAAAGTGGGAAGAGAATTTAAGTTCTTTTTAATCAGTGATTTCCCTGTAATTTTCTTTGCATTTATAGCTACCTAACATTTTTCAACAGAGAAGGCAATGGCACCCCATTCCAGTACTCTTGTCTGGAAAATCCCATGGATGGAGGAGCCTGGTGGGCTGCAGTCCATGGGGTTGCAAAGAGTCGGATACGAATGAGCGACTTCACTTTTACTTTTCACTTTCATGCATTGGAGAAGGAAATAGAAACCCACCCCAGTGTTCTTGCCTGGAGAATCCCAGGGATGGGGGAGCCTGGTGGGCTGCTGTCTATGGGGTCGCACAGAGTCGGACACGACTGAAGTGACTTAGCATAGCATAGCATAACATTGTTCAAATAAAGAGTATGACTTCTTGTTCTTGGATAAATGGAATTTATTTTTTATTAAAAGGATTTGATAATGCTTAGACTCATCACATCTTGTACATTTTCAAAGCAAATAGAGAAAAAGGTCAATGTAAATGTTCATAGGAATCAAATTCTAAAATATTCATATCCTATAAAGGCCAGTCTTTAGATAAACTGCCAAGAAACTCTTGGTTTTTTTTTTTTTTTTTTGTCTATGGGGTCGCACAGAGTCGGACACGACTGAAGTGACTTAGCATAGCATAGCATAACATTGTTCAAATAAAGAGTATGACTTCTTGTTCTTGGATAAATGGAATTTATTTTTTATTAAAAGGATTTGATAATGCTTAGACTCATCACATCTTGTACATTTTCAAAGCAAATAGAGAAAAAGGTCAATGTAAATGTTCATAGGAATCAAATTCTAAAATATTCATATCCTATAAAGGCCAGTCTTTAGATAAACTGCCAAGAAACTCTTGGTTTTTTTTTTTTTTCTTAATGCTACTTTCTAGTTCTTGAGCTAGAGAGAATTTTTAATGGCCAGAAAATATTGACTGGTGGGTTTATGTATGAATTTACCCATTAGAGAAAGATAAATGAATGCCTCACTTTTTTTTTTAAATCAAACAGCTTTACTCAAAGATGTCAAATAATACTAGTAAAATGTTACACAGTACAAAAACTGAAATCTTTAAAAATAAATTTTAAGTGAAAATAATTTACACCTGATAGGTATAAAAATGAAGTTATGTGTGAAGATGTATAATGTGTTATTAATTTTACATAAAAATGTATGGATAACTTTTATATACACAAAGGTAAGGTAGATGCCAAAATGTTAAAAGTGATTACTTCTAAGTGCTAATTTGAATCTTTTCATTTTATTCTATTTGCCTTTTTTGAATTTTCTAAATAGACATTTTTTATGTTTATAGACACAGAGAAACTGTAAAAACTAAAATTGAAAACAATCTGTATGTTCCCACTTTTTAAATAATAAATATATGATCATCAGCAACACAATGATGAATGGGAATAACATGGTCACGGGAAAGCAGAACTGACTTTGGAGCCAAGCCTCTGGAAGGCCCTAGGGCCCCTGGCATAACCCCTGGGTTGCTTCTAAGCAGATTGGACCACTGTATAGGGCAAAGCAGAATGAATAAGAATGAAAATGCCACCACCACCACTCTTTTCTTTCTGCTAAGAAATAAAATTCTGAAAGGATTTGAAAGAACTACCATTGAAATAACTACCTCTTGAATGGCTTCTGGGTAAAACTGCATTCATTTAAGAAATAATGAAAGGTGAAGACAGGTAACATAAGCTGGCTCCAGGTCACCAGCTTTTCTACTCCCGTGTAAATCAGGATAAGGTGATGTCTACTATCTGCTCCCAAACCAGGGTACAGGAAAGCCTGTAAGGTCACTCTTAAAGTCACTCCTGGCTGCAATGGTAGAAACTACCTCAAACAGACTGCCTGAACCAAAGTCGTGTGTCAGGAATTTTCTGGGGGACAAACCCTAAAATAGAAACCTGAGAAAAAAAGCACCCTAGCCACTTGGGTGAGGCAAAATGTTTCCAAGGAGACTGGGCAGGAGAAAGGCTTCTTGGCAAAATTTTGCCTGAAAGGTTGAAGAATGAACTCAGCACTATGTAGATGCTTCCGGAACTGCTATTGCTTGACTGTTGCTGTATGGTTAAAAAAGTTTTTAATCAAAATTGCTGCAAAGAATAATATCGAGACCCACAAAGGAAATAAGATAAGAAAAGTTATGTGGGTTTTTGTGAGAGGAAGAGAGTAAAAGAAAAGTCTTGAAAAGGAAGATTCAAAGCATGATTCATTTATCTAATCTAAGTAGATTATGCAGCCCCTGGCAAGTACCTTTCATTTAATACCACACAGAAAATGTTTGCTGAGTTTGTGAATGGAATAGGAGTGGGAGGTGGGATGAGTATATTAATAAATAAGCCAATATTCATTTGCTCTGCCAAAGAAACCCTCTTGTCACCCGCTCCTGGAGATGAAGAAGAGAAAAGCACATGGTGACCTCCGTAATCAAATTAACACAGGATGCTTCATGACGTAACACAGGGCAAGACAGAGTTGAAAGCTCTCATCATGATAAGGCTAGGAGAGGAGTTTACAGAGAAAGATGAATTTGCTAGGTAAACCTGACTGGGCATTGGGACAGGTGGATTAAACCTCAAAGAGTGAGACATGTGTGACTTCAGAAGTCTACAGAAGATTTTATGGAGTCTTGGATAGTTAGGAGCTATAGCTGGAGAAGCAATAGTTTTGATCCCCTGTCCCTAACCATTTTAGAAAAGCTTGCCTCACGTATTACACTTCTAGTAATGGTCATCCTCTATCCTAAACCGTCTCCCCATTCTTTCCCATGTCGCTCCCTACATTTATTCTTCCTTCCCTCACTCCCTTTCTTCTTCCCCTCTGCATTCTGTTCCGCCTACCTTCTTACCATCCCTTCCTCTTTTCCATCTTCCTTTCTTCTTCTATC
>SJYX01023915.1:0-13651 GCA_006410675.1 Oreotragus oreotragus | reverse complement strand
TTTGAAAAGACCCTGATGCTGGGAAATATTGAAGGCAGGAGGAGAAGGGGATGACAGAGGATAAGATGGGTGGATGGCATCACCAACTCAATGGACATGGGTTTGGGTGGACTCCAGGAGTTGGTGACGGACAGGGAAGCCTGGCATGCTATGGTTCATGGTATCGCAAAGAGTCAGACACGACTAAGTGACTGAACTGAACTGAACTGGGAGAGGCAATGAAGTCATAATAGACTTCATCTGTTCACAAGGGATAAAAAGGGAAAAGGGCCAAGCCATGTATTATAGGACTTGCAAGATTGAAAGACACATTTCTCCCCTACTTTTGCTTGGTAAAATATTTTCAAGTGAAGACACTCATTCAGAACAAAGACTATATCAAAAGATTACTAAAGCAAGGAAAAGACTAAACCAACAGTATGGCCTTAGAATCTTTTCTTAGACTCTCTTACATGCTTAAGTTAAACAGCAATAAATTCTTTCAGTTTGTAACAAATTTGGGAGTGGGTGTAGACAAGAGATCAATGGTGTGATCCCTCAAGTTCTAATAATCTCAATTTTTTTTTCTATAATTCAGTAAATTTAGAGCCTCATAAAGAACTGAGTACTATTACTTGCACTAACTGAAATCAACTAATTTGAAAAATATTCCTCAAAGGATTATACTATAAAATGTGCTACCAGCTTGGACAGAAAATAATAGTGACTGTTGGAAATGTCAAATGACCAAGTGATTAAAATAACTCCAGTATATATAACTTGCCTTTGTCACGTACAAGATATAATACTATGAAAAATACAAATACATATAATAAATGTCACGAAAGTGTTGTAACCCTATGAGCAAGTGACATTCATGCTGGTTCTTAGTTTGCTTATTTGTAAAAAGCCAGAGGATTAAGTGTTCCCTGAGGTCCCTTTCAGCTCATTTTTTGATTCTATGATACTAAAAGACAAAGTTCTATTTTATAGACTTTCTTAACACATAAGCTACAAATTTCTTTCTTTCTCTGGGGGAAAAAAATCTACTGCTGTTAAAATATAAGTAATGAACAGATAAACATTATTTGAGCAAGTTTTCCAACATTCTAAAAACTATGGGCTGAATGAGAAAAGTTCTTTTGAGAGTCATCTGAAGAAATTCCATTACATACACAGACACAGTTGTATGTCTAATTAAACACAGAGACTACTAGAGGCCATGTATTAGTTCCTTAATACTTACAATTTTATTCAATTCCCAAATCACAGTTGAGTTCCTATAAAAGTTATTGTACAAGATTCTCAGAGGAACTGGTAAATGTCCAAATACTTTTTCATTTATCAAGATAAAATACTGAACCATATTTTCACATTCTTTATTACATTCCCATAAAAGTGGGACAATTTGGTTCAATGATGCCAGCAAATCACTTGATTTGCTGAAAACAACAAATCATGAAAACAGCACCTTGTATGTTATATATTTAAAATGTTTTAAAGAATGATGTGATATTTCAATTCACACACTATGTATTTTGGTTCCCATATTTGCCAACTTTTAGGCCCTTAAATTAAAAAATATATATAAACTGTACAATCACCAATTGGGAATGTCAGTCATATATTGGTAGATAAAATTTCAATAGATTTTAAATTGTCACTAAAGATATCGTTAATAATGTATGAATGGAAACAGTGTCAGACTTTATTTTGGGGGGCTCCAAAATCACTGCAGATAGTGATTGCAGCCCAGAAATTAAAAGACGCTTACTCCTTGGAAAGAAAGTTATGACTAAGCTAGATAGCATATTCAAAAGCCGAGACATTACTTTGCCAACAAAGGTCCTTCTAGTCAAGGCTATGGTTTTTCAGTGGTCATGTATGGATTTGAGAGTTGGACTGTGAAGAAAGCTGAGTGCCGAAGAATTGATGCTTTTGNGCTTACTCCTTGGAAAGAAAGTTATGACTAAGCTAGATAGCATATTCAAAAGCCGAGACATTACTTTGCCAACAAAGGTCCTTCTAGTCAAGGCTATGGTTTTTCAGTGGTCATGTATGGATTTGAGAGTTGGACTGTGAAGAAAGCTGAGTGCCGAAGAATTGATGCTTTTGAACTGTGGTGCCGGAGAAGACTCTTGTGAGTCCTTTGGACTGCAAGAAGATCCAACCAGTCCATCCTAAAGGAGACCAGTCCTGGGTGTTCATTGGAAGGACTGATGCTGAGGCTGCAACTCCAATACTTTGGTCACCTCATGTGATGAGTTGACTCATTGGAAAAGCCCCTGATGATGGGAGGGATTGGCGGCAGAAGGAGAGTGGACGACAGAGGATAAGATGGCTGGATGGCATCACAGAGTCGATGCACATGAGTTTGGGTGAGCTTGGAGTTGGTGATGGACAGGGAGTCCTGGCGTGCTGCAATTCATGGAGTAGCAAAGAGTAGAACACGACTGAGCGAATGAACTGAACTGAACTGAACTGACTATTTACAAACATGCCAAAAGGTATTCCTCTTGTCAAACTTACATATAAATTTTATGACACTGACATCGTGGAGATGTTAAGTGCAGTCATTTCTTATAAAAGATCAAAAAAATCTAGCTGAAATGGGAGGCAGAGCTGAAAGCGATCCTTCTCATAACGTTGTATGACACTGTCAAGATTCACCATGAAAATTCTCTCTAAGGAAGCCTCTCTGTGAAGCTCTGCTGAATTCGCGATTTCAAGCCTTTGTATTTAAAATCGGATGTTATTGTTATCTGATATTCCCTGAACACTGATAATGAAGGTGGTGCTGACTGGAACAAAAAAGAACCCAAAGTTAAATATAACTTAGATGAGAGCCTCTGAAGCTACTGAAAAGAAATAAATTGGTTCAATCTTATTTGTCACTTCTAGAAGGTCACCAGAAAGAAGCATCATCCCAAATGCAGAGAAAAGAAAAACTCCTTTCTCTTCCTCCTTTCCTTACTGTACTAGTCAAGACTGTGAATACCATAAAAATACACAAACCAAAGCAGACCTCTGAGAAGTGATGAAACAGTCGTACTATACCAAATTGTAAAGAATGAAATTCGGGAAACATTTTGCCTTTGCACACAGCATTCTTCTTCCTTGGGTTGCCATTTCCTTCTCCAGATCTTCCAGACCCAGGGATGGAACCTGGGTCTCCTGCATGGCAGGCAGATTCTTTACCATCTGAGCCACTAGGGAAGCCAAAGAATGAAATTCGGGAAACATTTTGCCTTTGCACATTGCATTCTTCTTCCTCCCCGTTAGCTTTCTCCTAAGCACCTGTAGGCTCCCTTCTTTTAGATTTGGCTGCCAACTTGGACAAGGAAGATATCAATAAGTGCAAGCATCATCATCATCATTATTATTATTATTTTGGCTGTACTGAGTCTTGATTGCTGCCTGGAGTATTTTCTAGTTGAGGCGAGTGAGGCCTAGTCTCTAGTTGCAGTGTTCAGGCTTTTAATTGCAGTGGCTTCTCCTGTTGCAGAAGACAGACTCTAGGGTGCTCGGGCTTCAGTAGCTGTGGCTCCTGGGCTCCAGAACACAGGCTCAATACTGTGGGTCAACAGCCCAGTTGTGCAGCATGGGGGGATCTTCCCAGATCAGAGATCAAACCCGTATCTCTCGCACTGGCAGGCAACTTCTTCACTGAGTCACCAGGGAAGCCGTCAAGCATCATCTTGATCCTAATTTAATTTTTCTACCTTTAGATTGTTTTATTATTTTAATTTTGTTTCCACCTGGCCCTTTCACCTTACATCCTAGCATCAACCCATTCTCCCAGACCAGAGATTTTCTTGCCTGATCAGGGACCGTTCTGTTCCAGGTTCATTCTTTGCTGCAGATTGGATGAAGAGCTCTCACTTCCTTGCCCTAAGGCCTCCTTGATAGTCCTTCTTGCTCCACAAGAACTCGATGCTTTTTCGGATTTTTTGTTAGCCAGTCCCACACATCCCAGCCTGATGGAACGTAAGGAAAGTAGGTGAGATAGGAGCCACAGGCTGCCACGCTTTCTGCCCTGATCACAAGAGTGCCAACGTTCCAAACCTGGAAACTACAAGAAGAGGATTCCTATCTTTGACTGTCATGGGAAACCATGGAAAACAAACTTGAACTTCCAATTGCATGAAAAAGACATACTTCTTGTTTTCTCCTGTGATTCATTTACTTATCATTGTTAATGAAGTCTCTCATTTTTTCAAAAAAAATTTTTGATGTGGACCATTTTTAAAAAGGTCTTTATTGAATTTCTTACAATCTTGCTTCTGTTTCTTATGTTTTGGCTTTTTGGCCACAAAGTATGTGGGATATTAGCTCTCTGACCAGAGATTGAAACTGTACTGTAGGTACCCCCTGCACTGAAAGGCAAAATCTTAACCACTTGACTGCCAGGAAAGGTCTCATTGAAGTCTCTTTTGTCTGTCTATGGGATTTGGCTCCAACCATTTTCACACTTTATTTTTAATTTATGTCTTGTTTTTCATTTCCTTTAGCCTACAAAACATTTATCTTCTCAAGCCGAAAAATGCCAAGAAACTATAACCTTCTCTAGAGCCTCTTTTTCTCTTGTGCTGTCACTATATTTCTTTCATCTTCACTTCAGAACTTCACACAAGGGCTGTCTTTCTTTGTAACCTCTCTTTCTTACCACCTAATCCTATTTCCTTACTAAAATCTGTCCTTCTCTTGCAAGTGTCACTGAATACATTTTCTTCTCAAGATGAGCAATGACTTTCTAATCTCCAAAGCCACTGAGCATTATCTCATTAAAACTGTATAAAATATTTAGCAATTATTTCATTGGATCTTGTCTTTGAGACTCTGGTTTCTATCGTACTATATCCTTAGATCCTCTCCTCCATGATTACTTTTCCTCTTTAGGTCCAACATAAGTTCTCATAAACATTATCTTGTTGATTTTCTTCTTTCTTTATAGATGCTTCATAGTATTTTTTACCTGTACAAATTCAGTTAACATTTTTATCCTTGATGTGTTCCAGTTCTCCATGTTGTTGTTGTTGTCCTGTCCAACTCTGCGTGACACCGTAGACTGTAGCACGCCACAGACCACAGCACACCACGCCTCCCTGTCCTCCACTATCTACCGGAGTTTGTTCAAGTTCATGCCCATTGAGTCTGTAATGCTGTCCAACAGTCTCATCCTCTGTTGCCTTTCTCTCCTTTTGCCTTCACTTTCCCAGAATCCCCTGTGTCAATCCTTTTCCTAAGTTATAGCTCTTCATTTCTTACTGCTTACTGCATGTGTGCTCAGTTGCTTCAGTCGTGTCTGAATCTTTGCAACTCCGTGGACTGTAGCCCACCAGGTTCCTCTGTCCATGGGATTCTCCAGGCAAGATTTCTGGAGTGGGTTGCCATGCCTTCCTACAGGAGATCTTCCAGAGATTATGAAATGCTATAGATTCAATCACTATTTAAAATATTACGTTCAGTCACACTTGACCTTAAAAAGGGGCTTGCAAAATGAGAACTACTCTTCATCCCTTTCCAATCTTCACCATGATTATACTTTGTTCTAATCTGTATGCTCCTCCTGGTGAACAGGGAGATTATTATAGTAGATAATCCGGTTAGGAAACAATGTTGTCAACAACTTTTCTACAATTTTTGAAGCAGTTCTATTTTTTAAAATTGCTCGTGATGAGCCATGAAGGCTTCTAGATTCAGAGGAGAACAGTATATTTATTTATGCAGAGAGTTTGTTCTGATACAGGTAAAACTGAGGTTCCAAACTATTCTTATAGAGCTAGTGAACTGAAGATGATTCTAGGAATCTATTTGCACAAACTGACAACTCTGTTTTCTTTTGTTTCTTGTGCCATGTGGCTATAGGCAAAGAGCAGAATATATAGATACTCAGAAGAGAGCAAAACAATAAACAAGATGGATGGCATGGTGTCCATACTGTCCAGCCTGCAGGTTCCAGTGGACAGAGTTTCAAGACAGAAGCTAAAGTAACTGTTTTTCTGAGAGACTGAAGCTTTGTACACAGCAAAAGTTTGAGATTCTGATGAGAAAATTTGGTGAAGATATGGACAAGCGGCATTTTTGCCATTATAGCTTACACCTAAGCTTTGGGTCCTGCAGAATTGTTACTTTGGAAGCATCAAGAGACAAGATCCTTTATATAGGCAATGTTTCCACTGAGGGTATTAGCAATGGTGAGAAACAGTTGTGGAAAAACGCATTCGATCTCTCTTTGATCTCATGTGATTCCCAGAAATAGTAGGTTGTAGACTTGTTGGAGAATCTGAGGTCCTTGTGAAGTCAAGTGAAGGGTAAAGAGTCAGAAAAACTGAGTTTATTAATAGCAACCGAACTCCATATTCAGTAAACATTCAACAAATATCAATTGAAAGCCTATTATGTACCTAGAACAATGGCTATTGCTGCTGCTGCTGCTAAGTCACTTCAGTCGTGTCCAACTCTGTGCGACCCCATAGACAGCAGCCCACCATGCTCCTCTGTCCCTGGGATTCTTCAGGCAAGAACACTGGAGTGGGTTGCCATTTCCTTCTCCAGTGCGTGAAAGTGAAAAGTGAAAGTGAAGTCGTTCAGTCGTGTCCGACTCATAGCGACCCCATGGACTGCAGCCTATCAGGCTCTGCCCATGGGATTTTCTAGGCAAGAGTACTGGAGTGGCTTGCCATTGCCTTCTCCAAGAACAGTGGCTACAGTGCTGAACAAAACAAATTTCAACCTACGGATGTATATTTTAGTGGAGGAGAGAGGCAAAAAGAAAGTTACAAATATAAACAAGGTAATTACAGATCAATGTCCTATGTAACAAAATTAAATAGGGTATTATGATAAAGAATCTTTATTCAGGGGTAGGGTAAACAAAAATGTAGTCAATAAAAGTAAAATGAGAAGGAATTTTTGTTTTATTTGCTTCTGAAGAGTAGGGCTTCCTTGGTTGCTCAGCAGTTAAGAATCCACCTTCCAATACAAGAGACAGGGGTTTGATCCCTGGGTCAGGAAGACCCCTTGGAGAAGGAAATGGTAACCCACTCCAATATAATGCCTATAAAACTCAAGGGAGTTTTTCAAATTTGGTTAACTGGAAAATGCTGTATTGGAAAATGCCCCCCATGCTCTACCATGCTGAGCCCCACGGCTTTTTTTTTTAAAAGAAAAAGTATTTCTTTATTTTAATTGGAGGTTAATTACTTTACAATATTGTGTTGGTTTTTACCATACATTGACATGAATCAGCCATGGATATACATGTGTCCCACTATCCTGAAGCCCCCTCCCACCTCCCTCCCAACTCCATCCCTCTGGGTTGTCCCAGAGCACCAGCTTTGGGTGCCCTGCTTCATGCATCGAATTTGCACTGGTCATCCATTTTACATATGTTAATATACAAGGCTCTTGAAAGCTCTCAGGACAAATTCACTTCTCCCCTGCTTCATGTTTTCTTGGCTATGGGTCCCAGGGACTCAGTCTGTTTTCTTATCATCTTGTCTGTTGCCTCTCTGTCTTTTGAAAAGTTCTACTCTTGCAATTATGACATCAAAGTGGGAGAGTGTCCCTAAACCTGCCTTTCCTCAATGCTTCTAAATACAAAACTCCTTTCTTTTTCAGGTTATTACTAATCATCCCTGTGGGAAGAGGAAAAATGATAAAAATGGATTAGATTCTCTGCTTAGAAAGTGCTGGTCCTCAATTACAGATCTTGCCTCTCTCTCAGATGAAAATTAAAGTGGAAATGAGTTTCTATTCTGAGCTTTTATTCCTAGAGATAAGCCTTATCAAGCTTCTTCCTTTATTCAAATTCTGCCCTGATGATGAAATCAAAGTAGAACATTGTTTTTCATATCTTATTTCCAGCATTCATTCATTCATTCACTCACTTTACATTTACTAGGTATCTCATTTCATGCCAAAGAATGGGCCAAACATTAGAAACATAAAGATGACTAAGATATAAGGTACTGTTCCAGGCCTAAAAAATTACTCAATCCAGGAAGCAAGTTATGAAATAGATGATAACATTATGGTATGGCAAACATCATTAGATGGGTAAATTCAGATTTCTATGAAGCTAAGAGAAGGGTCACCTAGAATATATGGTGATAGTCAAGAAACAGTCTCCAGAAGAGCTGATATAACACTGATTTGGCAGAACTGAGTCTTGAAAGATGAATGGGAGCTTCTGGGATGGATTGAAGTAGACTGAGATTGGGAGTAGTAATAAGTGACAACAACAACAAAAAAAAACCAGTTGGTATGTCCTAGAAATGAGAGACATGACACCATGATATGATTGGAGAAGGAGAGGAGCAAATAGCGTATTCATCTTAAAGTTTTGGAACTTATGTTCTGTGTTTAGTTAGTTTGCAGTTTGGAAAATAATCCTAGAGGCAAGTCAGAGAAGATGGTTGAAGGAAGACAGAGGATATATCAACAAAGTAGTTAAATTCTATTGCAGTAATCTAGACAAGCCATCACAAAGCAGTAGCCACAGGGACAGAGAGAAGAGCAGACTTACTAAAAATAATAATAGCTATAAAACTTTGTTAATGGACACACAACATAAAAAGAGGTAAATTTTGACATCACAAACATAAAATGTGGGAGGTGGAAAAGAGAGGGTATTTTGTTATGCAACAGAGGTTAAATTATCATAATAAAATAGATAAGATGTTTAATGTTAGTCTCATGGTCAAAACAAAGCAAAACCCTACAGAAAATACAGAAAAGATCAAGAGGTGGCACTAGTAAAGAATCCAACTGCCAATGCCGGAGACGTAAGAGATGCAGTTCCATCCCTGGGTAGGGAAGATTGCTTGGCATGGAAATCCACTCCAGTATTTTTGCCTGGAGAATCCCATGGACTGAGAAGTCTGGCTGGCTATAGTCCATGGGATCGCAAAGAGTCCAACAGGACTGAAACAACTTAACACTCACAGGGTATGTGTGCTCAGTTACTCAGTCCTGTTGGACTCTTTGTGACCCCATGGACTGTAGCCCATCAAGCACCTCTGTCCATGGAATTTTCCAGGTATAAACACTTGAATAGATGGGCATTTCCTCCTCCAGGGGATCTTCCCGGTCCAGGGAATGAACACGAGGCTCTTAACATTTCTTTCATTGGCAGGCCAATTCTTTACCACTGTACCACCTGGAAGTCAAATTAAGGTACACTAAGGAAAATCATAAATTCATAAAAGAAGACAGCAAGAATAAAAAGGAATAATGGAGCTACAAAGTAGCCAAAAAATAATTAGCAAGATGGTGTTAGTAAATCCTCACCCATCAATAATCACGTCAAATGTAAGCAAATCAAATTGGTATAGAATGGCTAAATGGACAAAAAAAGAAAGATTCAGCTATATACAGCCTATAAGAGACTCACCTCAGTTTTAAGAAATGTTCTAATTTAGGTAAATGTTACTTGAAATCTACATTTATTAAAAATACCTGTAGTATATAAGCTGTATAATAAATACCAATGTTCTAGTATCTGCTTAGTAGATGAAAATACTGTAGGAAGGAACTATATATTATCTCCTCTCCCTCTATTTTTATTTGTTGCATTGTTTCCTTTTTTAATGTAACATAATTAAATTCTCTAAAACACTATAATTATTCAAAATAATCCTGAGTAAGAAAAAAGTGATTTCTTAGTTTTCTGTTTTCTAGAATTTCAAGCTCAGTTATTAGTAAAGGCTGACCTAATTGTCAGTGATTGTTTTTCAAGTACATTTGCTGTGCTTGAATAAATAAATGATAGTAAAAATCCAATAATTACTAGATAGATTTTACAAAAGTATTAGGCTTACTGTTAGGAAAAAAACCAGCAGCTACACGACATTAAAAAAGAAGTGCAGAGCTATATCAGCCTACTAAAAAAACATTAAAATTATACTTTTAAAGAATAAAAGTTTAATTTAAAATAATTAACTTATTAAAAATGCATATGTCTCTCAATATAAAAGAAACTGAATTTTTCATCCAATTAGTGTAAGAGCAAAGTAAAAATAGTAAAAATGAGGTAGATTGTTTTTACCTAGCAGCATAATAAATCAGAAGCAAGCTCTGTCAAATATTAGTCATTGAGAACATCAATCTGTACAATGACTCTGCTGTCAACTTCAGGTTTGAGGCTTAATCATTTCATGAGCAAGAAAACCATGAGTCATATTTTACCCAAGAGACATTTGGGAACACATATTCATGCTGCTAACCTCATAAATTTCTTGACAATTTGCCTGAAGGTCAATTGGCAATGAAATAATAGAAATTTTAAGTTCTGAACAGATTATGTGAAGGCGGATTTAATGAGTATTTCACTTGCATTGTCATTTGGACTCATGTATATAACCACTAGGAAATATGAACTAGTCTGCAAAACTAGTAAAACACACAATAGTCCTGGAGTGCCCTTAAAGAGGATATGCATAATGTGCAAGCACTGAATAACATCAGAATACTTGGCTCCAGGTCATTTATTCTAAAGTAGTAGCATTAAAAAAAAAAATCATACCCCAAAGAAGCATAATTCACTAATTTATGATACGGAAGAGTCGGATAAGACTGAACAACTAAACTGAACTGAACATGCATATTTATTTAAAGACTATGACGCAATTATGGTAGACTGCAAAATTAGCAAAATTGGCCAGAAATTATTCCCCCTTTCTATGGTATCTACCTTTTTAAATAGTTCATTTACTCGGGGCTTGGCTATCTGACTAGCTGTGTGTATTAGTCTATGAGGGCTGCCATAACACAGTATCATATATTGGGTGGCAGATTGGATGGCTTCAACAACAGAAATTTATTTTCTCACACTTCTAAAGGCTAGAAGCTGCAATCAGGGTGCCAGCGTGGTCAGGTTCCACTGAAAGCCTTTTCCTTGATTTGCAGAAAACTGCCTCGTCACTGGGTGCTTACATTGCCTTTCTTGGCGCATTTGTTCTTGTTCAGTCACTAAGCCATGTCTGACTATTTTGACCCTATAGACTGCAGCATGCCAGCTTCTCTGTCCTCCACTATTTCACTGAATCAGTGAGGCTATCTAACCATGAGCCAGTGATGCTATCTAACAGTGGTGCATGGATACAGGCAAAGACAGGTTAAGGTCTCTGGTGCCTCTGCATATAAGGGCAATAATTCCATCAGACTAGATCTCCCACCTCATAACCTAATTACGTGCCAAAGGTCCGGTCTCTTAAAACCATTACTTGGGGGGTTAAGACTTTCACATATGAATTGTACAGGACACAAATATTCAGTCCATAATGCTGTGGCTAAAGCAACACTTGCAAATATAAAACTAGTAGTTACTTGAATACCATTTGAGCCCCTCTCCTCTTGCTGTTCTTAGAAACCTTGTCATCACTACTCCGAAAGGAACTTTCACTAGCCTGCTGGATAATGAGACATGTGGCCTTACTCATTTTCATTCTTGCTGACCCAGACTAGCTAACTTATGAATAAAATAACCTGAGAGCTCAGGACTATAACCATAGATTATAACCACTCTCCCCACCTGACTAGATCCTTCAAATATCAACACTAATTCATATATGACCTGGGTTCATATTATCTCTCCTTGGATATTGTGATATAAATTACCTTATTTCATCAAAGTTCTTCCAGAAGAAACTTCTTTCTATCATTCATTTCACAAATATTTATCAAGCAACTCCTACATGGAAGGAGTTCAAAGTGTTAGCGTTAGGGCTACCATGATGGAACAAGATGTGGTCCATAACTTCACAGAATATACAATTATTTGGAGATAGCAAACAATAAGAAGGAAAATTATAATCTGCGGCAACTTTTCTCAGCTGGAGTTCTTCGAAACACAGACAGCGATTTGAGTGACCATTTTCTGAGTTCTAATAATATTACATAAATATTATGCATCTCAATACATTCCAGGACTTAAGGCATTAGCTTTAATTTTCTCATCAAAGGTTTTTAATTAATTAATTTTTTCATCAAACTTAGTTGAGAAAAACTCTCCTATGATAATAACTATTGTACTTAGAAGTACAATTAAACCAGCTGAGGAGATCATAAATATATTTTGGTTGAGTCTGGAATAATGAGATGATTTAGTCAAGTGAAAAGAAATGAGAAAAATGATCCTGACAACAATATTTTGCAAAGGTTCCTAGTAAAAGAGATGCTGGTATAGTCAGACAGCTAACGGAAAAAAGTTGACTCTGTCAGACAACCAATGATGCTGCAGAAAATGTCATAGCAGAGTCCAACAGACACTGAAGTCATTTGAAGAACAGATACACTAAATAAAATATTCATCTTTACAAAGTGTTTTCAACATTAAGTTCAGTGTTATGGGGGAGAAATGGATATCGTGATATTTTCTTCATTGCTACCAATATCCTCCTAAATTATATGAGATAGCTATTCACTATTTCTATTGTTTTAGCCTACATTGAAGAGAAAAAAATGTATTTATTAAGCATTACTATGAAATATTTTATTGCTAAAAAATTTTAATAAGGACACTAGCAGACCAAAAATACCCATATTCACTGGCAACTAGTCTAGTTTAAAAGTAACACAAGCTATCTCCTTACTGAGTTAGGTTTAATTTTGTTCTACATCACAAGTCTCATTTTCAGCATTTATGCTAAGTTAATGACATGGCCCTACTGGTATATTCCAGAATTAGTCTCAACAAATAAGTGAATCTATTTACCAATTGCTCTCAGAAAGAACAGCTCAATATTAATTATGCCAAAACTAACTCATTATTTTTGGTTGTTGCTCTTCTACACTCAGATATAAAATGCTAAAAATTCTCTCCAACAGGTTAAGTTTATTACATGTGGGAGGACTATGTCTGATATCATCCTGACATGATTATTACACTGCTCAAAATTCCTAAATTATATAAGAGCCTTTTAAGTCATTTTATGAAAGCAGTAATAGAAACGGAAACTTCTTGCTTACAAAATATCCCAAGTCAGAGTCAACTCCTTTAGGCTTTATAGTGCAGAATTCCATAGCTTTATTAAAGCTTTGGTTCAAATAGCTGACTAGATCCAAAAGAAAGTGAAGTTACTCAGTTGCGTCTGCCTCTTTGCAAACTGTAGCCTGCCAGGCTCCTCCATCCATGGGATTTTCCAGGCAAGAGTGCTGGAGTGGGTTGCCATTTCCTACTCCAGACTAGATCCTAAATTGCTTTTGAATTAAAGCCCCAGGACTATTGTAAACTAATCCCACAAAACCATATTAGTACAGAGATGCTACAGAGTCCATCTAGGTAAGAATATAAGTAAGGCTCTTTGATTTTTATACAATAATATCATTTTTGCAACCCACATAATTAGAACACAAAGCAGATCTATTTTGTTACAATACGGAAATGCCAGCCTCTTTAGTCTCAATTATGGACCATAAAGAAAGCTGAGTACCAAAGAATCGATGCATTTGGACTGTGGTGTTGCAGAAGCCTCTTGAGAGTCCTTTGGACTGCAAGGACATACAACTAGTCAATCCTAAAGGAAATCAGTCCTGAATAATCATTGGAAAGACTGATGCTGAAGCTAAAACTCCAATACATCGGCCACCTGATGCGAAAAGCTGACTCATTTGAAAAGACCTTGATGCTGGGAAAGATTGAAGGCAGGAGGAGAAGGGGATGACAGAG
>SJYX01023912.1:231859-256970 GCA_006410675.1 Oreotragus oreotragus | reverse complement strand
CGCAAAGAATCGGACACTACCGAAGCGACTTAGCACTCACGGAGTGCCCCATAGTGGGACATAAACATAAAATAAGGAAGTAATACATGAACTGACACGAACTGAGTTATGAATTCAGTTAAAGGAAAAAGGCAATAATGGAAGCAGAGTGTATAATAATTTAAGGTGCATGAGAAAATATAACCTTCTGCTTGTTAAACACGCAGAATATCTTCGAAAGCAAAAACAAACTCCTAACTACAGATGTCTGTGGAGAGAAGGAGCGAGGTGTGTGGAAGGCAGATCACTTTGGACCTTTGTAAAATTAGCAACTTGTAGCACCTATTCAAAGACATACAAGGTAAACAAAAATATTAAATTCTGAGAACTCTCCCCACGTATCTCATATCTCGAAGCAACTGCCCCTAGGAAAACTCTTGACTAGACTATAGAGGCCATGGACCCCCAATCTGCGCTACTTGCATCTCACAATGGTATTTGGGAGCTTTACGTTAGGAAAGAGCTGCTTTACCTACTCAATGACCAAGAGATACCCGGATCCAATGAAGGGTGGTTTTATTTATTAGTAATCACTGCAGGACTTAACATCCCGACTGGGAGGGAGGGACACTTTCCTGAGAGACGCTAAGTGGAGAATGTGGGGGAGGCCCTCTTAGGAAAGAGAAGTCCAAACTAGGAGAGGCCCCTTTAAGAAGGAAAGCCAGCCTCCTCTGGTAAACGACGCGAGGCTGACGGAACTGACCGGCAGAAGGGCGAGTTGTCCGGATTTTGACGTTTGTTGTTACTCTCTGTTCCCGGAGATCTGGAGGCGAGGATGAGAACGATTTCCTGCAGCTGAGTTTTGACCTGTTATGGATCTTACTTGTAAAGACTTCCTCGGTATAAGTTCGCTAAAGGATTTGTAAAACATTGTTTACATGTCTGGGAAAGTCACCCAGGCCCGTAGTGAAAACTTGCCGAGCTTGTAGTTCTAAGGAACGCGCCTATCCGAGCTGGCGCTGCCGGCCCAGATAAACTCGGTGAATGCCCCAAAGATCCTGGCACCTTCTAACAGCAACCCGTTTTACGAGTGTGGAAACTGAGTCACAGAGAGGTTATATAACTGCCCACGTCTGACGTCACAGCTATTTGGACCCTGGCAGTTCTGCTCCACAGTTCATACTTTTAACGAATATTTTTACACTTGCCCCTAAAAACTGCTTTGTCTTTTGATGCATTGTTTTAAAAGCCATAAAAAGCTTAATGCAGATCCTTAATGACGGTGAACCATTTTCTACGCTTTCTGTTGTAAAGGAGTTTTGTGATTCTTTTTATTATTATTATTGAAGTATAGCTGATTTACAATTCGTGTAAGTTTCATGTGTACAGCAAAGTGACGATATATATTTTTCTTCTTTTTCAGATTCTGTCCCCTTAAAGATTGTTATAAAATACCAGTATAGTTCCCTGTACAATACAGTAGGTCCCCGTTGGTTATCTATTTTATATATTGTATCGTGTATATGTTAACCCCAAACTCCTAGTTTATCCTTAAACCCCCCTTTCCCTTTGGTAACCACAAGTTTGTTTTGTCTCTTTCTGTTTTGTCAATACGTTCATTTGTTTGGGGTTTTGTTTGTTTTCTTTTTGATTTCACGTATAAGCGATATCATATGACTTTGTCTTTGGCTTACTTCACTTAGTATGACCCTCTCTAGGTCCATCCATATTGCTGTAAATAGTGTTATTTCATTATTTTTTATGGTTGGGTAATATTGTGGATTTTTTTGAAATAAAATAATTTCTGATGTTTTTTTCCCCTAAAATTATATATCAGGGCAAGCTTTTTAATTTAACTTTTTCTTCCTCAATCTTTTTTATTTTTTAAAGTACCTTTCACGAGGAAACATTTTTCCCTCAGCCATCCTACTCCTCTCTCACCATTAAATACTTCCCTAATGATTATCGTGTTCGAGGCACACTTCTAACTCACTGAATTGCTACAGCAACCCTGAGGTCAAAATGGTTAGCTGTCTCACTTCACAGATGAAGAAACCGAGGCACAGAGAAGTTATGTAACTCGCCCGAGGTCACACATCTATCTCCAGAAAAAGAAGAGGAAGACCAGGAATGGGTAGATCATGGCAGGAGAGAGAAGAAGGTATGCAAAGTTGCTAAGAGACAGAAAAAATGGGAATTAAGCCTGTGGCTAAACAGCAAGTTTCCACTGTATAGCACAGGAAATTATATTCAATGAAGTGTGAAAGTCCTTCGGTCGTGTCCGACTCTTTGTGACCCCATGGACTATACAGTCCATGGAATTCTCCAGGCCAGAATACTGGAGTGGTAGCCTTTCTCTTCTCCAGGGGATCTTCCCAATCCAGGGATCGAACCCAGATCTCCCGCATTGCAGGGGCATTCTTTACCAGCCGAGCCACAGGGAAGCCTAGTTATGTTCAATATCATGTAATAAACCATAAACTTTTTTTTTTAAGTTAAAACCAAGGGACTTCCCTGGCAGTCCAGTGGTTAAAACTCTACATTCTCAATGCAGGAGGCACAGGTTCGATTCCCTGGTTGGGGAACTAAGATCCCATATGCCATGGGTGGTGCAGCCAAAAAATAAAGAAATAAAGGGGGCGGGGAGGTGGGGACCTTTAACAGAGAGAGAGAGATAAGCCAGTGGATTGGTGAATACGGGGAAAATAGCTTTAGAGAGGTAGTAGGAGCTAAGGTCAGTTTGCAAAAGATAATGACCAAGAAGCACACGAAAAGATACTCAATGTTATTAGTCATATGCGTACGCTCAGTCATGTCCGACTCTTTGTGGCCCTAAGGGCTGTAGCCAGCCAGGCGAGAATACTGCAGTGGGTTGCCATTTCCTACTCCAGGGGATCTTCCCAACTTAGGGATGGAACCCATATCTCCTGCATTGGCAGGCGGGTTCTTTACCGCTGTGTCATCTGGGAAGGTATTAGTCATTAGAGAAATGTAAGTCAAAACCACAATGAGGTGCCGTCATCAGAAGGGCTATAATCAAAAACACGGACAATACCAAATGATAGGAAGGATATGGGGGAATAAGAAGTGGCTAAAATGGGGCCGCCAGTATGGACGACAGTTTGCTGTTTCCTGCGTCAGCTGCACTTGGAATTACTACAGGGTCACACCTATGCGTATACCCAGAATAGCTGAAAACAGGCGTTCAAACCATAATTTGTACATGAATGTTCCCAGCAGCTGTAGTCACTGCTGTTTTCACAGAGGGGAAAACAACCCAAATGTCCATCAACGGATGAAGGAATCAACAAAATGTGGTATACCCGGTGGGAAATTATTCAGCCCCATAAAAGAGAATGGGTCCATCCTGCAACGTGGAACCCAAGGCTGAGTGGAAGAAGCTAGATCTGAAAGATCACATATTGGATGAGCCCATTTTTATGAACTGTCCAGAAGAGGCAAATCCACAGAGACAGAAAACAGATGAGCAGAGGTCAGGGGATGTGGGAATGGTGAGTGACGGCTACATGGGCACAGTTTCCTTTTGGGGTGAGGGGGGACTTCCCTGGTAGTCCAATGGTTAAGACTCCACGCTTCCAATGCAGGGGATCTGGGTTCGATCCAGGAACTAGATCCCCCGTGTGGCAACTTAAGACCCAGCAGAGTCAAAAAAAAAGATAGTGGTGATGGAACAACATTGTGAATGTACTTGATGCCATGGAATTATACATTTTAAATGGTGACAACAATCAATTTCATAATACACAAATTAAAAAAATTTTTAGATGATGAGAAAACACGAGCTGGAATCAAGATTGCCGGGAGAAATATCAATAACCTCAGATATGCAGATGACACCACCCTTATGGCAGAAAGTGAAGAGGAGCTAAAAAGCCTCTTGATAAAGGTGAAAGAGGAGAGTGAAAAAGTTGGCTTAAAGCTCAACATTCAGAAAACAAAGATCATGGCATTGGGTCCCAACACTTCGTGGGAAATAAATGGGGAAACAGTGGAAGCAGTGTCAGACTTTATTTTTGGGGGCTCCAAAATCACTGCAGATGGTGACTGCAACCATGAAATTAAAAGACGCTTACTCCTTGGAAGAAAAGTTATGACCAACCTAGATAGTATATTCAAAAGCAGAGACATTACTTTGCCGACTAAGGTCTGTCTAGTCAAGGCTATGGTTTTTCCTGTGGTCATGTATGGATGTGAGAGTTGGGCTGTGAAGAAGGCTGAGCGCCGAAGAATTGATGCTTTTGAACTGTGGTGTTGGAGAAGACTCTTGAGAGTCCCTTGGACTGCAAGGAGATCCAACCAATCCATTCTGAAGGAGATCAGCCCTGGGATTTCTTTGGAAGGAATGATGCTGAGGCTGAAACTCCAGTACTTTGGCCACCTCATGCGAAGAGTTGACTCATTGGAAAAGACTCTGATGCTGGGAGGGATTGGGGGCAGGAGGAGAAGGGGACAACCGAGGATGAGATGGCTGGATGGCATCACAGACTCAATGGACGTGAGTCTTGAGTGAACTCCGAGAGATGGTGATGGACAAGGAGGCCTGGGTGCTGCGATTCATGGGGTCGCAGAGAGTTGGACACGACTGAGCGACTGAACTGAACTGAACTGAACTGAGGGGTTCCCTAGTTGCTCAGTGGTAAGAAATCTACCTGCCAATGCAGGAGACATGGGTTCCATCCCTGATCCAGGAAGATCCTGCATGCCCCGGAGTTGCTAAGCCCCTGAGCCCCAACTATTGAGCCTGTGCTCTGGAACCCGGGAGCCCCAACCACTGAGCTCTCGAGCCTAGAGGCCATGCTCAGCAGCAAGAGAAGCCACGCCAGTGAGAAACCCGTGCACAACTAGAGAGTAATGTCTGCTCTCCTCAACTAGAGAAAACTCTCGCAGCAGTGAAGACTCAGCACAGCCAAAGATAAATAAATAATTTTTAAAAAACATAAAAATATTCTGTAATAACTTATATGCATGCTCAGTGGCTCCAGCCGTGTCCAGCTCTTTGCGACCCCATGGATCCTACCTGGCTCCTCTGTCCATTGGATTTCCCAGGCAAGAGTACTGGAGTGGGTTACCATTTCCTTCTCCAGGGCATCTTCCTAACCCAGGGATCTGGACCCCCATCTCTTATGCCTCCTGATGAGCAGGCAGCTTGTTTACCACTTACATCACCTGGGAAACCCAACTTAAAGAATCTGAAAATGGAGGGAGATATGTATATGTATAACTGAACCACTTTGCTGTACACCTGAAATGAACACAACATTGTAAATCAGCTACATCCCAATGTAAAGTAAAAATTAAATTAAAAAATACACATGGCAATGTCCAAAAACAGTTAGGGAGGGGCTGGTGGAGAGAAAGGCTGGAGGGAGGTCTGGGGAGATGGCAGTGGAGTGAGACCCAGTCAAGGTCCCTGCTCTAAGGCTCCTGAGAGCCTAGGGTGGACCTCGTGGAGATCTCACAGGTCTCTGGAGGATACAGACCCACCCCCAGGGTAGACAGGGCTGGTATGGGGGAAGCCCAGAGCAGGCACTCCACCACACAGCCTACAGTTCAGGAAGGCTTCCTGGAGGAGGAGAAGGATAAAGAGGGGTCTGATAGAAGAGATTGGATGGGGAGGAGTGTGGGTCTAGAGTAGAAAAGGAGCCTAGAATTTCTTCTTCTTCTTTTTTTTTTTTTTTAATATTTATTTATTTGGCTGCACCAGCTCTTCGTTGGGACACATGGGATCTAGTTCCCTAACCAGGGATCAAACCCAGGTCCCTGCATTGGGAGCTGAGAGTCTTAGCCACTGGACCACCAGGGAAGTCCCAGGAGCCTGGAATAAAGCACAGATCAACCTTGACACTCCCCTGATGGAAACCCTCCCAGGGATCCTCAGTGCCCTTGGGTGAAAGTCCACACTCCAGAATTACCTGGCCTGCGTTCATTCAGCACACCCTCTCTGAGCAGCTACTGTGAGCCCCACCCTGCACTAGTAATGCTGGGATACAGTGGGGAGGAGACAGGCCCCGCCCTGCCTTCATGGGACTCAAACCTCCACGGGGGAGACAGGTGTGAAACCAACCATTTCCCAGCCTGACAGGCGTTAGTCTGATGGCTGCTATGGGAGTGAACCCAGCCCCCAGGGGGTTCCCCACTTCGATTATTCCCGAGGGGCTATTTCACAGTTTTTGCAGAGTACTGCCTCTGTTGTCTGTATCTTAAAGATCTGTTCTCTTATAAACAGGGTTCTCCTGTATAGCACGGGAAAGTATGTGCAATATCCTATGACAAAGCATAATGGAAATAAATGTGAAAAAGAACTTGAGAAAGAACGTCTAGGAGCGTCCCTGGGGGTGTGAAGAGTCCACCTGCCAATCCAGAAGACACGGGGTTCATCCCTGATCTGGGGCAGCTGGGCTCACGTGCCACGACTGTTGAGCCCGTGTTCCAGAGCCAGAGGACCGCGATTACTGAAGCCTGTAACCAGAGAAAAGCCCCGGCAGTGACCACGACCCAGCACAGCCAAAAATTAAGGAATCAAATTATTTCTTAAAACTCTTACAAAAAGAATGTCTATAGACGTATCACTGAATCACTTTGCTGTACAATAGAAATTAGTATTGCTAAACCAACTCTACTTCAGTAAAATAAATTGTTAAAAATTTGTCCTTTCATTCAAGTCTTTTTTTCTTCCTTTGATGGGTTTCCCTGGGGCTACCTTAGGCTCACACCAAGCTACAAAATTCATGGAGTCCAGTTACTTTTTCCCCAACATGCATTACAGTAAATCACCTGGAAATCATCCCTAATGCTACTTTGGGAACCCGGTGACCTGCACTCTGGAGATTAAGGGACATCTTTCTGAAGGGAGCCCATTGTAAGCTAAGACTTGCAAGATAAATGGAGTTAAACCAGGGTGGAGGGGAGCAACAGGTGCAGAGGCCCAGAGGTGGCAGAGACAGGGAAAGAAGGCTGGTCAGGCTGCTGGCGTCTTGAGAGCTCAGCTGCATGAGGCTGAGGGACTGAGTGACCTTACACCGGAGGTTTCACAGTCATTAATGGGTTTGTTGTCATTGTCATTATTACTTGTAATTGCCAGGCAATTCACATACCATAAAACGCACTTGTTTAAAGTGATCCATTCCAAGGTTTTGGTTTTTTTTTTATAAGAACTTCAAAAAATTATTGATTTGCGTTTGACTGCACCAGGTCTTCGTTGCTTCAAGGGCTTTTCTCTTGCAGCAGGCAGGGGTTACTCTCTGGTTGCAGAGCTCAGGCTTATCACTGCAGTAGCTTCTTTACTTTCGGAGCACCGACTCTAGGGCACTGGGCTTCAGTAGTCGAAGCACAGGGGCTCCAGGGTGCAGGCTCAGTAGCTGTGGCCCAAGGGTTTTGCCGCCCCGAGGCATGTGGGATCTTCCCTGGCAAGGGATGGAACCGATGTCTCCTGCTTTGCAAGACAGATTCTTAACCACTGGACCTCCAGGGAAGCCGCTCCATGGTTTATTGTATATGTTCATTCACAGGCTTGCCCTACCATCACCACTATCTAGTTCCAGAACATTTCCATCATTCCAACAAGAAACCCTGTATCATTAGCAGTCCCTTCCTATCCCCCACCCTCCCCGCCAACCTTAGGCAACCACTAATCTGTTTTCTGTCTCTACCAATTTGTCCATTCTGGACCTCTCGTATAAATGAAATCCTACCACATATGGCCTCTGCGTCTGGCTTCTTTCACTTTGCATAATGTTTCTTTTTATTTTTTAGCTCCGCCTCATGGCTTATGGGAACTTAGTTCCCTGACCAGGGATTGAACCTGGAACCCTGGCAGTCAGAGTGCAGAGTCCTAACCACTGGGCTACCAGGGGATTCCCAGCATAACGTTTTCAAAGTTCACGTATGCTGTAGCGTGAGTCAGAATTTCATTCCTTTCTATGGCTGAATAATATTCCACTGTAGGGTCTCCCAACATAATAGAAATAAAAACAAAAATAAACAAATTTAACCTAATCAAACTCACAAGCTTTTGCACAACAAAGGAAACATAAGCAAAATAAAAAGACAACCGTTGGATTGGGTGGAGAAGGAAACTGCCACCTACTTCAGTATTCTTGCCTGGAAAATCCCATGGACAGAGGAGCCTGGTAAGCTATTATGGTCCATGGGGTCGAAAAAGAGCTGGACGTGACTTAGCAACTAAACAACAACAACATGGATTGGGAGAAAATATTCATAAATGATGCAACTGACAAGGGCTTAATTTCCAAAATATACGAACAGCTCATACAACTTGAAAACAAAAAAATCAAATCTATCAAAAAATAGTCAGAAGACCTACATAGCATTTCTCCAAAGAAGATACAGATGGCCAACAAGCACATGAAAAGATGTTCAACATCGCTAAAAATTATCAGAGAAATGCAAATCAAACCTACATTGAGGTATCACCTCACGCCGGTTAGAATGGCCATCATTAAAAGTCTACAAATAATAAATGCTCGAGAGGGTGTGGAGAAAAAGAAATCCCCTCACATACACACTGTTGGTAGGAATATAAACTGGTGTGGCCACTATGGAGAACAGTATGGAGGTTCTTCAAAACACTAAAGAAAAACCCACACACACAGAAACTAAAAACAGAGTTCCCTTATGATCCAGCAATCCCACTCCTGGGCCTATATCTGGAAAAAACTCTAATTTGAAAAGATGTGTGTACCAATAGCATCTCTACTGACAAGCAACCTAAGTGTCCATCCAGAGATGAATGGATAAAGCAGCTGTGGTACATACATACAGTGAAATAGTGTGTGCATGCTCGGTTGCTCAGTTGTGTCCGATTCTGCAACCTCATGGACTATAGCCAGCCAGGCTTCTCTGTCCATGGGATTTCCCAGGCAAGAATACTGGAGTGGGTTGCCATTTCCTCCTCCAGAGGATCTTCCTGACCCAGGAATTGAACCCATGTCTCCTGCCTCTCCTGCATCAGCAGGCGGAATCTTTACTACTGAGCCACCTGGGAAACCCACAGTGGAATGGTACTTAGCTATAAAAAGAATTAAATAATGACATTTGCAGCAAAATAATTTGACCTAGAGATTATTATACTAAGGGGAGTAAGTCAGAGACAAATGTCATATGACATCACTTATACGTGGAGTGTGAAGTACATGATACAAAGGACCTTATTTACAAAACAGATTCAGACATAGAAAACAAACTCATCCTTCCCCAAAGGGAAAAGACGAGTTTGGGATTAGCAGATACAAACCACTATATATAAAATAGATAAGCAACAAGGGCCTACTGTGTGGTCCAGAGAACTATATTAAATATCGTATAATAAACTATAATGGAAAGAATACATATATGAATACACACACATATATATGTGCATGCGAGCTAAGTCGCTTCAGTCCTGTCCGACTCTTTGCAGCCCTATGGACTGTAGCCCGCCAGGCTCTTCTGTCCATGTGATTCTCCCTGCTAGAGTACTAGAGTGTGTTGCCATGCCCTCCTCCAGGGGATCTTCCTGACCCAGAGGTCGAATCTGTGTCTCTTACATCTCCTGCATTGGCAGGCAGGTTCTTTACCACTAGCACCACTTGGGAAGCCCATATATATATATACACACTGCTGCTGCTGCTGCTGCTGCTGCTAAGTCACTCCAGTCGTGTCCGACTCTGTGCGACCCCATAGACGGCAGCCCACCGGCTCCCCCATCTCCCTGGGATTCTCCAGGCAAGAATACTGGAGTGGGTTGCCATTTCCTTCTCCAATGCATGAACCACATATATAACTAAATCCCTGCTGTGTACTTGAAACTAACACAACATTGTAAATCAACTTTATTTCAATTTAAAAAAATTCCACTATCGGCATATACCACCTTTGGTTAGCGCTTCCCTGGTAGCTCAGCTAGTAAAGAATCCACCTGTAATACAGGAGACCCCGGTTTGATTTCTGGGTCAGAAAGATCCGCTGGAGAAGGGATAGGCTACCCATTCCAGTATTCTTGGGCTTCCCTGGTGGCTCAGCCGGTAGAGAATCCGCCTGCAATGCGGGAGGACCTGGGTTTGATCCCTGGGTTGGGAAGATCTGCTGGAGAAGGGAAAGACTATTTACTCCAGCATTCTGGCCTGGAGAATTCCATGGACTACAGTCCATGGAGTCAGAAAGAGTCGGACACGACTGAGTGACTTTTACTTCACCTTTGATTTATCCATTCATCAGTGGACAGACATTTAGGTTGTTTCTGCTTTTCGGCTGCTGTGAATGATTCTCCTTTGAACCTTGGTGTATAAGGGTTTGTGTGGACATAGATTTTTCTGTCTCTTGGGTATCTACTGGGAGCGGGAGGAACGGTTTGTTTTGCTGATTTGTTTTTCACCAGATATAAGATCAAACGACGGAAGAAAAGCAAGAAGAGTAAAAAGAACTCCTCTTCCCTAGGTCTGTCAGTCAATAATATTTTGCCACATGTGTTTTATCTCTTTTCTGAGTATTTGAGAGTCAGTGGCAAACATCCTGTCCCTTGGTCCCTATAAATACTTCAGCATGGAGCTACAGAACAAAGACATTCTCTTCAAAAGCCCCAGGACAGTCATCAACATCAGGAAATGTAACACTGATACAACAGTACGATTGTTTAATCCACAAATTCAGATCTCTCGCCTCACTTCAATCACGCCCTTTATAGCCATGTTTTCCCCCAGTTCAGGGTCCCATCCTGGATTGTGCAATGGACTGAGTCATGTCGCCGAAAAATCTTAGGAAGGAAGGCATCTGATCCGCTGTACCCCTTCCTTGCCTCCCGTTGGCTGACTGGGAAGCAGAAATGGAGGGGTCAGCGGGGAATCGAGGAGACCAGGGAGAAGCTGGCGCTTACAGTCAGGGACAGAAATTCAGGCATCAGATGGGTCTCATTTCAAATCTTTGTCCGTCATTCGGTAATTGTGACCTTGGGCAACTGTGACCCTGAGGCGGTCTGAGCCTCAGTTGTCTCGTGGGGAAAATGGAACTAAGCCCTAGGCTCCTTGGGAGGACGGGTGATGTACCAAGCACAGACCCAGCGCATCAGGTGGAGTCAGTCAGGGCCATTCAGCCCTGTCAGTTTCCAGGACCCGAGCAGCGCCAAGTGCTGCAGCTCTTCAGACGAGGTTGCTTTGCAGATCCTTACAACAAACTCCCATGTAAGCAGATAGTTTTATCACTAATCTATAGAAGTGAGTCCTTCTTTTTTTTTTGGTCACACTGTATGCAAGATCTTATTTCCCAGATCAGGGATCAAACCTGCGCCCCCTGCAGTGACAGCAAGGAGTTTTTTTAACCACTGGTTCACCAGGAAAGTCACAGAAGTGAGCAAGGTATCATAGAAGATATGTCTTAAGTCTGTCTGGGATGATGTAACAGAAGATCAGGTAGCTTATAAACAACAGATTTTTTTTTTTCTTACACTTTTGCAGGCTGGGAAATCCAAGGTCAAGGTGCTGGCTGATTCAGTGGCTGGTGAAGTCCTGCTCCCTGGCTCACAAACAGCCACCTTCCTGCCTCGTGTCCACAGGGCAGAAGGAGTAAGAGCACCCTCTGGGGTCTCTTTTCTTTTTTCTTTTTTTAATTCTTTTTTTTTTTCTTTTGTTGTTGTTGTTGTTTCTTTTTTTNCCTGGTGGCTCAGCCGGTAGAGAATCCGCCTGCAATGCGGGAGGACCTGGGTTTGATCCCTGGGTCGGGAAGATCTGCTGGAGAAGGGAAAGACTATTTACTCCAGCATTCTGGCCTGGAGAATTCCATGGACTGTAGTCCATGGAGTCAGAAAGAGTCGGACATGACTGAGTGACTTTCACTTCACCTTTGATTTATCCATTCATCAGTGGACAGACATTTAGGTTGTTTCTGCTTTTCGGCTGCTGTGAATGATTCTCCTTTGAACCTTGGTGTATAAGGGTTTGTGTGGACATAGATTTTTCTGTCTCTTGGGTATCTACTGGGAGCGGGAGGAACGGTTTGTTTTGCTGATTTGTTTTTCACCAGATATAAGATCAAACGACGGAAGAAAAGCAAGAAGAGTAAAAAGAACTCCTCTTCCCTAGGTCTGTCAGTCAATAATATTTTGCCACATGTGTTTTATCTCTTTTCTGAGTATTTGAGAGTCAGTGGCAAACATCCTGTCCCTTGGTCCCTATAAATACTTCAGCATGGAGCTACAGAACAAAGACATTCTCTTCAAAAGCCCCAGGACAGTCATCAACATCAGGAAATGTAACACTGATACAACAGTACGATTGTTTAATCCACAAATTCAGATCTCTCGCCTCACTTCAATCACGCCCTTTATAGCCATGTTTTCCCCCAGTTCAGGGTCCCATCCTGGATTGTGCAATGGACTGAGTCATGTCGCCGAAAAATCTTAGGAAGGAAGGCATCTGATCCGCTGTACCCCTTCCTTGCCTCCCGTTGGCTGACTGGGAAGCAGAAATGGAGGGGTCAGCGGGGAATCGAGGAGACCAGGGAGAAGCTGGCGCTTACAGTCAGGGACAGAAATTCAGGCATCAGATGGGTCTCATTTCAAATCTTTGTCCGTCATTCGGTAATTGTGACCTTGGGCAACTGTGACCCTGAGGCGGTCTGAGCCTCAGTTGTCTCGTGGGGAAAATGGAACTAAGCCCTAGGCTCCTTGGGAGGACGGGTGATGTACCAAGCACAGACCCAGCGCATCAGGTGGAGTCAGTCAGGGCCATTCAGCCCTGTCAGTTTCCAGGACCCGAGCAGCGCCAAGTGCTGCAGCTCTTCAGACGAGGTTGCTTTGCAGATCCTTACAACAAACTCCCATGTAAGCAGATAGTTTTATCACTAATCTATAGAAGTGAGTCCTTCTTTTTTTTTTGGTCACACTGTATGCAAGATCTTATTTCCCAGATCAGGGATCAAACCTGCGCCCCCTGCAGTGACAGCAAGGAGTTTTTTTAACCACTGGTTCACCAGGAAAGTCACAGAAGTGAGCAAGGTATCATAGAAGATATGTCTTAAGTCTGTCTGGGATGATGTAACAGAAGATCAGGTAGCTTATAAACAACAGATTTTTTTTTTTTCTTACACTTTTGCAGGCTGGGAAATCCAAGGTCAAGGTGCTGGCTGATTCAGTGGCTGGTGAAGTCCTGCTCCCTGGCTCACAAACAGCCACCTTCCTGCCTCGTGTCCACAGGGCAGAAGGAGTAAGAGCACCCTCTGGGGTCTCTTTTCTTTTTTCTTTTTTTAATTCTTTTTTTTTTTCTTTTGTTGTTGTTGTTGTTTCTTTCTTTCTTTTTTTTTTTTCATTATTTTGCAGGGGGGGTCTCTTTTCTAAAGGAATTTATTTTATTCATGAGAACCCCCACTGCCATGACTTAATCACTTCCCAAAGGCCCTGTCTCCATAAAACATCACCCTGGAGATTAGGTTTCAAGATATAGATCTGTGGGATGAAGGGGGAACATAAACAGTCAGTCTACAGCAGAAGGAAACTGAGGCACAGAGAGGTAAAGTCAGTCCCCTTCGGTCACCCCGCTAGTTCACAGCAGGACCAAGATGAATACCAGCCACTGCTGCTCACTGTGCTGCCTGCTAAGTCTCTTTAGTCATGTCCGACCCTTTGTGACCCCGTGGACTGTAGTCCACCAAGCTCCTCTGTCCATGGGATTCTCAGGCAAGAAGACTACAGTGGTTTGCCATGCCCTCCTCCAGGGGGTCTTCCCAACCTAGGGATCGAACCCGCATCTGCCGTGACTCTTACATTGCAGGTGGATTCTTTACCACTGAGCCACGGGGGACGCCCAACCGCTCACCACCCCCATACATATGGTTGCTGTGAGTCTAAGACAAGAGATAATGGTGACACCTGGACCAGGGTGGAGGCTTCTAGAGACAGGAGGACTGACCCACAGGGAGGCAGAAGGGTGACCGCCTTGGGGGTGGGCTAAGAAAGTGGGAGGGGTGGACTAATGGAGAAGAAACACTTCCTCACAGGAGATGGAAGAAATAAACAAGAAGCAGGGAAGCAGGAATCAGCCTGATCCTAAAGTAAGAGGGGCGTCATCCATGATAATGGGTGGGGTTGGGGACTTGAGATAAAGCAGCCCTGAAAGAGATCAAAGGGACCCACAGAAAGAAGTGAAGATTAAAATCAGAAAACAGGAACGTGGGGCATATGAAGCAACTGGACAACGGAAATCAAACTTTCACTGACCAATAGGAAAAGAAGCAAAAATAGGAAGGGACCGCTCTTCTTTGATGCTGGGAAAGACCGAAGGCAAAAGAAGTGGGTGGCAGAGGATGAGATGGCATCCTGAGATGAGACGATGAGGTGGCCTCACTGACTCAATGAACATGAATTTGAGCAAATTCCAGGAGATAGGGAAGCCTGGCGTGCTGCCATCCATGGGGTCACAAAGAGATGTGAGAGTTGAACCATAAAGAAGGCTGAGCACCGAAGAATTGGTGCTTTCGAACTGTGGTGCTGGGGAAGACTCTTGAGAGACCCTTGGATAGCAAGGGGATCAAACCAGTCAATCCTCAAGGAAATCAACCCTGAATATTCATTGGAAGGATTGATGCTGAAACTCCAATGCTTTGGCCACTTGATGCATAGAACTGACTCACTGGAAAAGATCACGATGCTGGGAAAGATTGAGGGCAGGAGGAGAAGAAGGTGACAGAAGATGAGATGATTGGATGGCCTCACTGACTCAACGGACATGAGTTTGAGCAAAGTATAGTGAAGGACGGGAAAACCTGGCATGCTGCAGTCCATGGGGTCACAGTCAGATATGACCGAGTAACTGAACAGAAACAGCAAAGTCTTCTCTACTTTGAGGCTACCCTTCATCCCTCCTGTATCCAGGCCCTTTGCCATGTGCTTTTGCAGATCCTCCCATCAAGAGACAGAGTTTTTTTCCCTATCCCCTGAACTGAAACATACAACTTGTTTTCCTCAGTAGATTGCAGATTAAGCCTTAAGAGGCTCTGAGTATTTCTCTTCTCTCTCCTTGCTGTGAGAACATGCCTAGGCTAGCTTGCTGGAGGGATGTGAGGGAAAGGTAAAGAAGTGAGTCATCCTAGCTGAAGTCATTTGAAACCAGCCAGCCTCTGGTTAACCTGCCAGAAGATGATGGCGGATTCATGAATGAGCTCAGCCAAGGTCAGTGGAGCCTGGCCCAGATTAGCAGAACTGGGTCCAGATGACCCAGATAACATATAAGAAAAAAAAGAAAAAAAGTTGTTCTTTTAAGCCACTAAATTTCAAGATGATTTCTTACACAGCTGTAGTTAGCTGATACAGAGGAGAGGCTGAACACTAGGATAAACACGTGGGGATTCTCAATGAATATTCTAGTATTCATTGAAAGACAAAGGAAATCCAAAATTCTCTCTTATCTTCCCTTCAACAATTCCCCTTGAAACTTATTCCAAATCCAGCTCACAGCTTGCTACTAATAATAACAAAACATGCCTTTTCCAGGGATATGATGTCAACATTTTAAGAAGAATGACATGGCCAAACAATAACAGCTTTGGAACTGAGGCCATGTATTAGCTGAGAACTACTTTTATCACTGAAGTTAAGAACAATGGCGTGAATTTCAGAGGGACTATGATCTTGTTGAATCTCGGGAAATGAGGTGAGAAGTTCTAGTGGAAATGAGAGAAGAAGCCACCCATATCATATAATTTGCAAAGATGGCAAATTATTTTATTTTTACATCGTTTCTTCTTTTCTGGATTCCACTTGGAGAAACTGCAAGGACTTAGGTAAGGAAGGGATGGTATTTGTGAGCCTGGATTTTTCTGTTAGGAAAAATGGGTGCCTGGGTGGCTTCAGACATAGAACACACTTGGATTTTAGTTCCTTCATGGAAAAAGCTGCACTTTGGAATCCTGGAGCCTTGTGTCTCAAACGGACATGGTGAGACAGAGCATGGATCCATCAGGAAACCCATCTTATGAAGGCTGGACACTTCTCATGTTTGAAAGAAAAAAAAGAAAAAGAAAAAAATCCACCCCTAAAGAAGTTTAAGTAGAGGGAGCTGAGATAACCTGTAACACATTCCTAAATCCCCACCCTCCTTCCTGCCCACCCCAACTCGCCACCCCTTAGTCTTAACTCATTCAATAGATTTTAACGGCAGCTTCTTTTTTTTTTAACAGAATGTCATTACAGTCTTAAAGGATTTCTTCTTTTTTACTGAAGAGTAAGTTGATTCACAATGTTCGTTTCTGCTATACAGCAAAATGGTTCCGTCATTTACACATTCTTTTTATACTGTTTTTTCATTATGAGTTATCTCAAGATATTGAATACAGTTCCCTGTGCTATACAGCAGGACCTTATTGTTTATCCAGTCTATATATAATAGTTTGCATCTGCTAACCCCAAACTCCCAAGCCTTCCCGTTCCCACTCCCCTCCCCTTGGCAACCACAAGTCTTTCTCCATGCCCATGAGTCTTTTTCTGTTTCATAGATAGGTTCACAAGTTCACTGCGTCCTGTTTTAGATTCCACGTGAAAGTGATATCATGTGGTATTTATCTTTGTTTGACTTACTTCACTTTTTATATGATACTCTCTAGATCCATCCATGGTGCTACAAATGGCATTATTTTGTGGTTTTTTTTTTTTTTTATTCTTTTTATACTGTTTTTTCATTATGAGTTATCTCAAGATATTGAATACAGTTCCCTGTGCTATACAGTAGGACCTTATTGTTTGTCCAGTCTATATATAATAGTTTGCATCTGCTAACCCCAAACTCCCAAGCCTTCCCTTTCCCACTCCCCTCCCCTTGGCAACCACAAGTCTTTCTCCATGCCCATGTCTTTTTCTGTTTCATAGATAGGTTCACAAGTTCATTGCGTCCTATTTTAGATTCCACGTGAAAGTGATATCATGTGGTATTTGTCTTTGTTTGACTTACTTCGCTTTTTATATGATACTCTCTAGATCCATCCGTGGTGCTACAAATGGCATTATTTTGTTTTGTTTTGTTTTTTACGGCCAAGTAATATCTCATTGTGTATATTTACCCCATCTTCTTTATCCATTCATTCGTCAGTGGATATTTAGATTGCTTACTTGTCTTAGCTATTGTGAATAGTGCTGCTAAAAGCATTAAGGTGCCCTTTTTAAAATTATGGCTTTCTCCAAATATATGCCCAGGAGAGGTCATACAGCAATTCTAGCTTTAGTTTTTTGAGGACCCTCCATACTGTTTTCCACCACAGTGGCATTGCAGCTTCTTTCTGAAGTCAGAGAACATGACATTGAGGAGAGCAGGCTCTGGAATGAGGCCTCCCGGTTCAAACCCCAGCTCTGCCACCTATTGGCTCTGCGTCCTGGGCAAGCTAGTCTCCTCTCTGACCCTCAGGTTCCTTGTGGGTACAGTGGGCATAGCAGCAAACCCTCGCTCACCTGGGGAGCGAATGTGAAGGGCCTAGTACACTGGTGGAAAAAAAAGAAAATGAAAGTCTGTTTAAGTCGTATCCGACTGTTTGCTACCCCATGGACTGTAGCCCGCCAGGCTCCTCTGTCCATGGAATTTGTCAGGCCAGAATACTGGAGTGGGTTGCTATTTCCTTCTCCAGAATTTTCCCGACTCAGGGATAGAACTCGTGTCTTCTGCTTGGCAGATGGATTCTGGTGCCTTTACATTATTACTAGAAGTTCCTGTTAGGTGCTGAAGACCCAGTGACCAAAATCAGCATGGCCCCCATCCTCACAGAACGAGCAGAGGAGACACATACTTAGTCAGTTACACAGTGAGGGATTTTATGACAGCTAAAGTCAGAGTCGTCATTTTTCACCATCTCCATACCGACCAAGTTGAGTCCAGGCTGCAGTCATCTGTGACATGGTCAACTGCTGGGAAACATTTTTCCAGGAGAAGGGCAGAATCAGACACCAACATCCCTGCGGGAAGGCTGGTGGGAAGCAGGATGCTCACAGGGTCTCAAAGCATCACCTCTCAGACTGCTGGCTGCAAAGAAGTTGCCTTTACTACAGATTCTTTACTTTACTAACAGTCACCAGCTAAACGCTTTTAGGCAAGAGAGTAGTAGCTAAGTCTGTCTGCACCCTTCTTCCCACCAAGAGTGGAGGGGTCCCGTTTTCCTTTTAAAAAGGATTGCAGCAGCTGGTGTGGGACGAGATTGTGTAGGAAGGGGGGGGGAGAATTAGAAGCAGGAGCAGTGGAAATAACAGAGAGGAATGGTGAAGGGGGAAAAGAAGGTAAAAAAGAAAAAGCACAGGATGGAAGCCAGGGGTTGGGGGACTGGTAGCGAATGGGAAGTTGCAGGGGCTTGTGCTCTGGTACTGGGCAATGAAGAGGTTCCCAAATGATGGCTTCAGTCTGCACAGGGAAGTGAGGGACGTGGCCACCGGCTGGATGAGAGGGCTGGGTGGGTGGGGGGCCTGAAAGGGAACAGGTCGAATTGCGATGGGACAGAAAGCCAGCTCGCCAGACACAGAGAGAACATCCTGCGCCCCCTTGAGGTCTGTGATTTCTCTGGTTCGGGTTAACCCTGCTGGGCTGGCTGGGCAGTTTCCTCCTGCTACGTTGTTCAGCTGGCTTGGAGAAGGCAGATGGCTGGAGTTTGGCCAGGTGCGTACTTCAGAGGATGAGAGGGGCAAGGGCTTCGAGAATGCTCAAAGGAAGTGAATTCAAGGGATGAATGTGAGGAGAGGAAAGTGAGGAAGGCAGGAAGGAGAGACGTGTGGCCAGGGTGGACCTCTCACACCTTCTGCAGAGCATCTCGTTTTTGTTTTTTAATATTTATCTGTCTGGCTGCGCCAGGTCTTAGTTTCGGCACGTGGGATCGTCCATCTTCCTTGCAACCTGTGGGATCTTTAGTTGCAGCATCTAGTTCCCAGGCTAGGGATGAAACCCGGCCCCCCTGTATTGGGAGCAAACCCGCCCCCCCTGTATTGGGAGCAAGGAATCTTAGCCACTGGACCACCAGGGCAGTCCTCGGAAAGCGTCTTTTCCCTTCACTTCACTGGGGCTTGATTTTTCATGGTTTTCCTTCCACTTCTCTGGTTCCTCTTTTTTTCAGCAACTTCACTGATCAACTTCTCCTCAAATGCCTGCACTTTCCTGAGTGCAAATCTAGGCACCCCTCCCCCACCTTGACTCTCCTTTTCTGCCCAGGTTTCCTAAGCATCTTCACACCTTCCAGAGGTTCAGTGACCAGCTAACATTTCTGATCCCAGTATCAGAAGCACTGTTGAGAACTGTTGAAAGGATCAGGTCAGTGGTCTTCATGTAAGTCAGGCAGTGGTGGGAGGCAGAGAGGACTATAGAGGCAGCGTTATCTATCAATGGCCAAGGAAGAACGTGGTGAGGACTTGACTTCTTTTTTAAAAAACATATTTATTTACTGGATATATCTGGCTGCCCTGGGTCTTAGTTGTAGCACACAGAATCTGTAGTTGTGGCATGCCAACTTTTAGCTTCTGCGTGTGGGATCTAGTTCCCTGACCAGCGACCGAACCTGGGCCCCCTGCATTGGGAACACAGAGTCTTAGCCACTGGACCACCAGGGACGTCCCAGGATTTGACTTCTGAGATGGGCAGGTTTTCCTACAATCAGAGTAGTGATTCCCAAACTTGGCTGCATACTGTGATTACTTAGGGAAGCTTTAAAACCGAACCATGACTGGATCACGGGCTTGTCGATTAATTCATAATCTCCAGGAATGAGATACTGCACTTACTGTCATGTCCGGGACTGATTGTGTAGAACTGGGTCGCACCAAGAGGAGAGACTATTGGAAGACGCTGTTTGCCACGCCTAAAAGGTTTATTCTTTGCAATTATGTGTCATCAACCTTGTTAGTCACTCGGTGTGTCCGACTCTTTGCAACTCATGGACTGAAGCCCACTAGGCTCCTCTGTCCATGGAATTTTCTAGGCAAGAGTACTGGCGTGGGTAGCCATTCCCTTCTCCAGGGAATCTTCCTGACCCAGGGATCGAACCTGGGTCTGCTGCATTTCAGGAAGATTCTTTATCATCTGAGCCACCAGGGAGGCCCTTAGGACAACCTTCTGCTGCTGCTGCCAAGTTGCTTCAGTCGTGTCCGACTCTGTCCGACCCCATAGACGGTAGCCCACAAGGCTCTCCCGTCCTTGGGATTCTCCAGGCAAGAACACTGGAGTGGGTTGCCATTTCCTTCTGCCATGCATGAAAGTGAGAAGTGAAAGTGAAGTTGCTCAGTCGTGTCCCACTCTTAGCGACGCCATGGACTGCAGCCCACCAGGCTCCTCCGCCCATGGGATTTTCCAGGCAAGAGGACTGGAGGGGGGTGCCATTGCCTTCTCCGTGGGACAACCTTAGGACAGCTCTAATTGTTACTTGGAATATTATTCATAATAATATTGTTAAGGTGAGAATTTGAAGGATGATTGGGAAATCTGAATACGGACTATATATTAGATTAAAATTGCTAAACAAATCAATGTTTTATGGATTTCTCTTCTAGCCAAGCCTAACCCAGAACCATATATGGAAGGGAATTCTGAGAAATGTAGCTCCAGGTTAGCTAAATTGTCACAATATGAAGCCACTGCAGGCCCAGAGTGACATTTTTGTAAATGTCCATCGGATTGTGCCTCTCCCTGCATGTAACACTGGAGTGGATTCTAATGATTTCACGTAATACCCAAACTTCTTCCCAGAGCCCACCAGGTTCTGGTTGGACCTCATTTGCTTCTTTAACCTCATCAGTACCCCTGAGTTGCTTGCTGTGGCCACACTAGTCCTCTCTGACAGTTTCTTTTTTGACTGCATTTTGCAGCATATGGGATCTTAGTTCCCAGACTGGGGATGGAACCAGTGCCCTCTGCAGTGGAAGCACCAAGTCTTAACCACTGGACTGCCAGGGAAGTCCTCTAGTCCTTTTTGAGCTCCTCAGACCTCTACTTGGTATCATGACCTTTGTACCTGACACTCCCTTGGCCTGGAAGTTTTGCTCTAGACCTCTCCTTGACCATCTGACTCTTAACTTTGAGGTCTCAATTCAAATGCCACCTCCTCCTAGAAGTCTTCCTGGATCATGCTAAGGCAGTGCTTCTCAAAATTCAAGGTATACATGAATCCCATGGGAATTTTGCTATTAAGTTCAAGACCTCCTGCCTTAGGAGGACTGGGATAGGGCCTGGTCTTCTGCATTTCTAACAGACTGGTGGTGCTGCTGGTCTGGGGACCGTGCTTTGAAAATCCAGCTTCTCAAGCATCTAGATCCTCTCCATCACATCATTGTGTTCATTTCTTTCACAGCTCTCATCGCCCTTTGGAATTAACTTGTTATTTCTTTCTTAACCCATCTCTCCCCTTATTTTGGTACCTCTTTCAAAGCACAGTACCCAAAAGACTGTCAAGGATTGAGAGGAAATAAAAGGAATTACTTGAATTGTTCCAGAGCCCAAAATCTTGCTTCCACAGCTGCACCCCCAAATCTAAAAAAAAATGTTGAGCTACAAATGCTTAAACATTTTAATATAGTTTAAAAATCAAATATATCTATATTATAAAGAATAAAATGAGTAGGCCCACCATAAGGGAAAAAAATCCATTTCCTCTGCACTTCCCTTATGGGCCCTTCTCCATCTCAATTCATTTCCCTCACCCCTTAGGAGTAACTACTTTGTTAAATTTTGTGTTTCTCTTTCTTTTGCTTTTAAAAAGCCCAATTCACTTTGTGTCCCTAAACTGTATATTGTGTGTTTTGGCCTATGTTTTGAAACTTTATAAGTAAATGGAAGCACATCTGTATTGTAATAATTGAAACTGTCACTGCTATAAAATATTCCATTGAATAACTATACTATACCACAAGTTATTCAGAAGAACATTTTTTCTTTTTCCCAAATTTTTGATTTTGGAGTAATTTTAGATTGAAAAGATTTTTAGATTTACAGTATGTTGGAAAGACATACACCTCCAGAGACCCCTCACCCAGATTTCTCTGTCAGCTCTGACGTTACCAGAGTACATTTGTCAGAAACATGAAATCAACACTAATCCACTACTATTAACTGAATTTCAGTTTCTGAGATTTCACTAGCTTTTCTATTAACGTCCTTTTTCTGTTCCAGAAATCATCCAAGTTGATTTTTTGTTTTTTGGTTATTACAGACATTACTGCTTATGACTATTCTTACGTCCATCTCGAATACATATGCACGTTTCTCTACCGTCAATCCCTGCATTGCTGGGGCATGGGACACATTGCATCTCTAATATTTTTTTGGCTGTGCTGGGTCTTCGTTACTGGATGTGGGTTTTCTATGGTTGGGGTGAGTGGGGGCTACTCTCTAGTTGCAGTGCGCGGACTTCTCATTACAGAGAGAGCCCACTGCAGTGGCTTCTCTCGTTGCAGAGCACCAGCTTTAGGCAGGAGGGCTTCAGTAGTTGCAATGCATCGGCTCAGTTGCCCTGCAGCACATGGGAGTTTCCTGGACCAAGAATCAAACCTGTGCCCTCTGCATTGCAAGGATAGATTCTTAACCACTGGAGCACAAGGGAAGCCCTGTGTTTTAAATTTTATTCAGTGTCTGCAACATGTTAGCCAATGTGACTACCAATTTTACCCATGACCAGTACTGTGCAAGTTCCCCTTGCTATGCCTGACAGAAGAAAATGTTTAATTTTGCTGAACTGGTGAGTGTGACCTAATATCTGTGGCTTTAATCTGCATTAAAATTTTGCTATTGTTAAGTCATTTTTCCTATTTTTTCTCTTGTATGAAATGCCTCCACATACCTTTATTTATTGGGTTGTCACATTAATTTGCAGTCTTTTAAAATAATTTTTGAATGCTCTTTTTGGTGTTGTGTGTTGCAAGGGTCTTCTCTGGCCATAAATTGCTTGGTATTTGTCAAAGGACAGAACGAATGTCACTTTCATTCAGGACCTTTAAGCTTGTTCTTAAAACTCACATCTACTCATCGACCAGGGTACTCATTTTCTTCCATCAGGGAGAGATTATACTGCTGAAACTCAGTATTTTTTAATGTTTGCTAAGTAAACAAAAAACCCTCCTAAATTAAAGGCAGATGCTTAATGCCTGTCTTCGCATAACCTACACGGTCCTACATGACCTGCCCTGAGTTTGCTCACATGGTTCAAACCACAGTGGTCTAGGAAGATGGATCCCACCTCGTCCTACTCAGGGCCTTTGCACTTGCTCCTCCCCCCAGATAGTTTTACTTTGTCTGCACCATGCAGCATCCTGGATTTTGGTTCTCCACCAGTGACTGAACCTGGGCCCCCTGCCAGGGAAGCTCAGAATCTTAACCACTGGACTGCCAGGGAAGGTGTATACTCCGCCCCCACACCCCCTGCTGCCACTCCTGTCCATGTTTTTATAGTTCCCTTCCTTATCGCCTTCCAGTTTCTGCTCAGTGTAACTTTGCCAGAGAGGCTTTTACTGACCTGTATAAAATAGCATCTTCTGACACACTGTAGCGTCCTTCCTTACGCTAAAAAAAAACTATAACTACGTTGTATTCTAAATGTCTTTGCCTGCCCCAACTAAAGATATGCCTGCTGTTCGGTACCTAAGCCACACGTTTGGCTATATGCAACCCTTGAAACGTGGCTAATCTTAATTGAGATGTCCTGTCAATGTAAAATATGCGCCAGATTTTAAAGAGTCACCCTCAAGGTAAATTATCTTTTAAAACTTTTTGTACTGATTACATGTTGAAACAACATTTATTGTTAGATTGTATTATTAATTTCCCACTTTTTTCTAACTTTGAAAACTATGGCCACTAGAAGACAGAAAGTTATGTGGCTGGCACTTAGTGCTTGTATTATATTTCTATCAGACGGTGCTTCTCAAGAACATAAGCCGGAGCAGGGCTGTTTGACTCATACACTGCAGTATATCAGAACAGCAGCTCAATAAATATTTGCTGAACGAAGGAATCCAAAGGTGGAATGTCAGTCCTTTTCCTCTCTTCTCTGTTCTACCTACTCCAGGGATCACATTTTTTAAAACATCAAAACTTTACTATAATTTACATGAAAGTCACCCATGTAAAGTGTACAACACAAGAATTTTTAATAAAGTCATCACGTTGTGCAGTCACCCCCTACAACCTACTTTCAAAATATTTCCATCATCCCAAGCAGATCCTCTTAGAGTTTAGAAACGTAGTCTCCATCCCCACCCCCACCTCCCGGCAACCAGGAATCTGCTGTCTCTATAGGTTTTCAGCGCACAATTTCTAAGAAATTAAATCCCTGTCTAAGTCGTTCCAGGGTTCAAAATTCTTGACTGATCAGCCACCCAGCTCCCAAGCCACTGCTGCTGCCGGTTTCCTCCTCTTTCCCGGTCCGGAAACAGCTCAGCTCAGAGCCCGATATACAGACGGCTCAGGATTTGGCTTTAAAAACGCAGAGGAGATGGTGTCCCGCTTCGTGCTTCTCCAGCCCCACGTCTTCCCAACCCCCCGGCAGGAAGAGCTCGGTGGCCCCAAGGGAGCCTCGAGGGTCCCACGACGCTGCGAGGGGCCCTTGCTCTCACATCGACCCCCGCCCCCAACACACACCCTCTCTGAGGCTGCAGCTTAGAGCGGCCCGCGGGGAGCCAGAGTTCCCCATGCTGCGTTCTAACGCCGCCCTCCAGGAACAATGGCCGGACACGCCGACTCTCCGCCTCAGTGTGTGGGTCGTGGGACGCCGGCCCCTCCCCCCGCGGTCTCCTTCCCTGAGCGCCTTCACACTCCCGCCTTCAACCGCCCTCCTCCCAAAATGGCGACCAACCGCCTCCTTTCCCGCCTGCCGCAGGTCACCTGACCGCCCCTGGCCACGCCCCCGCGTGGCCCCGCCCCCTCGGCGACGGCCGAATAGCCGCCGAGACTGCGCGGCCGGGCGGCACGCGCCGGGAGCCCGGGCGGCGCGAGGCCGCTCTGGGCGGCTCGAGGCAGCCCGCGGCCACGTACGCGGGGCTCTCCAGGGGCGGGCCCGGCTGCGCGTGCGCGCCCGGCCGGCGGGCGGCGCGGGGGCAGACAGGGGGGCCGCTGGGATGCCCGCGAGGCGCGAGGCCCGGCGCGCGAGCCCCCGGGGGCGGGTAAAACCCGGTTGCTGCTGCCCC
>SJYX01023912.1:119869-229544 GCA_006410675.1 Oreotragus oreotragus | reverse complement strand
CGCCCCCCCAGGCCCCAACTGCCCCCTCGCAGCTCCCCAGCTCGCGCCTCGGGCCCTACCCGACCTCCGCACTTTCTGCATTTCGGCCTTGCATTTGCCCTCCGCTCTTCCAGGCTCTGGTGCTAAAAATCCGCTTTCCTCCCAAAGATTCCCCACTTTAGAGGACCCAGATTTGTTTCTTTTTAGGATCTTCCAGCAAAACCAAGAAGCCCGCCTAGACGCCTTGAATTTGCCCCTCCCTCTCCTCTTAGGAACTTCCTCTAGCAAAAAAAAAAAAATTTTTTTTTTTTTCTCCATTGAGGAGCACTTTCCAGCAAAAATTCTTTCTTCCCACCATGAGTCCCCCTGTTTGGAATATCTTTCCAGTGATAACAAACCAACTCAGTCTTTCCGTTTTCTCTCTTGTCTAATATTTTTCTTTCCAACTCTTCCCCAGCAATCCCAACACAAACCCCTTTTCATCACCTGTTCCACCTCAGTTAGGCTTCTCCCAGCAAAGCTCTCCAGGTTCCTTTCCGAGGGGAGGAAAATAAGGAAAGAAAGAAAAAATAACTCCTTGAATATCAAAATCCGTTGTCCTACCTAGATCTCCGCAGTTTAGTATTGCTTTCTTCTTTTTTCCAAAAATTACCAGTTGCCCCCAGTTTCACACCTGTGCCCTTGCTTCTTTGGGGACCCAGCTTCTGACAGCCCCTTACTTTCCACAACCTGCTTTCAGGGCAGAAGAAGTTGAATAAGGATCCTGAATTTACTATCCAGCGTTCCAGGAAGAAATAGCCAATGATCTGACTGTCACCGGAACCCCTTTCTCTGTGGGGCCTAAACTGGGCCCCCTGTTCCCTGGGGATTGATTCACTCACTCCTTCTTCTCCTGGTGAGTTTCCTTGCTTTGCACTTGTTGGAGAATATCTCCATTTTCAGATGGATTCCTTTTTCTCAGAAGGGTTTCTGATCGGTCCAAGGGTCTCTGTATCCCTGGTGAAACCATTACAGAAGTTGCTGCTTTAGGAGATCAGATAAGGAGACAGATCACTTGTACATTTTGACTGATCTGGAGCAATGCAGACATTTATTATTATTTATTGCAGAGGAATCTTTTTCTTCTTTAGCTCAGCAATGTAGATGCCTACCAGGGATGGGCAGGTAAAGGTCCAGAGTGTGGTGAAATGAAGACTGTGTTCCCCGTCTAGTGATGCCAGCCAGTGGAAATGGCCAAGTAGAAATGTTACAACAGTGTTGCCAGAAGTTTTTGTTTTTGAGGCGAAACCATAACGCTGTCTTTATGTGAAATCTTTTGATCGGTAAATGTTGAGAACCAATTTAACAAGTTTTTAAATACAGTGTGGGGCCCTTGCAAAACGTGTTTGCTGACCACCAGTTTGGAATTTGGGGTTTAGGTTAGATATACATACGCAGATATATATCTGTTTGGGCCATGCATGTGTGCTGGACTTTTTTCCTTCAGAGCAGCAGTTCTCAAACTTTTTTGTCTTCAGAGCCCTTTAGACTTAAAAATTATTGAAGACCCCACCCAGGGTGTTTTTGTGCATGTGAACTGTGGTTGTTTTGTTGCTAAATTGTGTCCAGCGTTTTGTGACCCCCTATGGACTGCAGCACACTGGGCTTTTGTGTCCTACACTATCTCCCGGAGTTTGCTCAAATGCATGTCCATTGAGTCACTGATGCCATCCAACCATCTCATCCTCTGCCACCCCTTTCTTTGCCTTCAATTTTTCCAGCATCACAGTCTTTTCCAATGAGTCGGCTCTTTGCGGCAGGTGGCTGAAGAATTTATATCTGCTGATACTTGCTGTATTAGGAGTTTAATTTTTTTTAATATGAATTCATTTAAAAATAGCAATAGTAAACCCATTATATGTTAACCTAATTGGCACTTTTATTTCAAAAAACAACATTAAGTGAGAAAAGTGGCATTGTTTTACATTTTTAGAGTCATCTGGCGTCTTATATCTGCTTCTGCATGCAGTCTCTTGAGATAAATCCTCTAAAGTTTCACTGAGAATAAGAAAAGCAGATAACATGTAAATACGCTTGAGGACCCCAGGGGTCCTCTCATTGTCCTCACTGTGAAAATGTTCTAGATTTTAATGATTATCTGCATTTTCTGCTAGGGTCAGCTTGTGGAGTGAGAAACTTTGACGTCACTTTTCTTCATTTAGTTAATTCTGTGTAACAATTCACTCTGGCAAGTGCAGTCATAGCCTTCTGATTCCTCAATGTCTTTCTCTTTTCCGAGTGATCAGTGGAAATGAGTTAACTTTATAGTTAAAATTATATTGGTTACATGGCTAGAGGAAGATTTTTCCTTAATTGTTCAACTTAAGAATGTAAGTGCAAAATATAGGGCAGGAGTCCCAGCATCGAGTGTGGAATCACAGCACAGTGGAATGGTGAAGCGGGCTTTGAAGGGCTTTGGAGTCAGACAGCCCGGGGTTGAATCCTAACTTTGATTTGGAACAAGTTACTTAACTTCTCTGCACTTTTATTTACCTCATCCATAAAATAGGGTTAATAATATAGTTTATGCCTCTAGGGGCGCTGTGGGAATTAAATGATATATACGTGATTGCAGTAGAGCCTGGAGCATGATAAATCTTCAGTAAATGTGTGCTACTGTTATTATTATTATAACGCTGATGATTATGGGGGCCAGGCAGGAAGATAAGTGAGGACCGTCACCCAGTCCAGAGATGACCATTGCCCCTCATGTGTGCATGCACAGTCATTCAGTCGTGTCTGACTCTTGCCACCCCATGGACTGCAGCCCGCCAGGCTCCTCTGTCCCTGGGATTCTCCAGGCAAGAATGCTGGAGTGGGTTGCCATTTCCTAGTCCAGGGGATCCTCCTGACCCAGGGGTCTAACCCATGTCTCTTGTGTCTCCTGCACTGGCAGATGGATTCCTTACCACTGAGTCACCTGGGAAGCCTCTTGTCCCTCACTCTCTCCTATTTTTAACTAGCAGGGAGTATCAAATCTAACCATCTTCAAGAGAAACCAGAAATTCACGTATCTAGTTGAGGTATTCCAGGTGAAACATAAAAAAATGTTGCTGATCTAATTTTTAAAAACACTGTTTAGGTCAAATAGAATAGGCCTAGAGTTTACAGCAGTGTTTGGTGTGGAAAAATAAGAATTGGTGTAGGTAGGGTAAAAGGTGGAAGTCTCTCCTATCTTCCAGCTCCCAACAACTTGATGTTACCCAGACATGCTCACTCTCTCCCTGGTGACCCTGATGCAGAGAAAGAGAAAGTGCCACTTGGGTTGGGCAGGGGGAGAGAGGGAAGGCCGACACACTAGCAGGTTAGGACTTTTCAAAGAGGGCAAGAGGTGGCACAATGGAATCCTGTCACTCATCAAGGAAAGGGATGCTGAGAGCTCCTTTGATCAGCGTTCTGTGCCCAGCAAGATGCTGTGAGTAGTACAGGTACATGAGGCAGAGTTGGAAGTCACGCTGGAGCTTATAGTCTGGGGGAACCTGAGAGAGAATTAAACTCTAAGGTCTTTTGAGTTAAGTGTTAACTGGATTGTCAGACAGTTGCTTATCAGAGTTCTGATGAGGGAGAAATAGTCTCTGACTTAATTATGTTGGGAATATTTTTCAAAGTGGAGGGGCCGTTTCGGTTTGATTTTGAAGGGTTTCATTTGGTAAAGCCGAGTGGAGAGAAAGTTGTCAAGGGAAACTGCACAAGTCAACCATTATAAATTCAGGCGTCTTGGGACACCTGAATGGTCCACTGCCTGGTGGTCCAGTGGCTAAGATTCTGTGCTCCCAATGCAGGGGGCCCAGGTTCGGCCCCTGGTCAGCAAGATCTTGCATGCTGCAACTAAGACTCAGCACAGCCAAACACATAAATATTTAAAAAAAAAAAAAAATGCAGATGTCTTGCCAGGCCGGTAAATGAGTGGGGTGGGAGGCTGTGAGCGACCAGGGAGTGGTGGGGACTGGCAGACTGGCAAGTGCACTGTGTCTAAAGGCAGCTGTGAGGACTTCCCTGGTGGTCCAGTGGTTAAGACTACACTTCCACTGCAGGGGGCGTGGGTTCGACCCCTGGTCAGGGAAACTAAAATCTCTTATGCTGCATGGCATAGCGAAAAAAATAGAAAACAAATGGATCAAGAAAGGCAGCTCCAGCCAGTTGTTGCTTTGTAGACTCAGTGTTGACAGAGCATCAGATTTTTTCCCCCCAGGTTTTTAGGTAGAAGTTGGAAACAGTCTCTTAATGCAGTGTCCCATGTGACAGCCATTAGCCACTTGCAGCTAACTTAATTAAAATTAAGTAAATCTGTCAGTTGCACCAGCTACATTTCTAGCTGCTTGTGAGCTACATGTGCCCAGGGCTTGTCACTGGAAAGTGCAGATTTAGAACGTTGCCACCGGCGCAGACAGTTCTTTCCGACCATGATCATCTGCCCCAAAGAGAAGTCTAGGTGATACAGAGGTAAAGAGTCCGCCTGTCAGTGCAGGAGACGCAGGTCCGATCCCTGGGTCAGGAAGATCCCCTGGAGAAGGAAATGGCAACCCACTCCAGTATTCTTGCCTAGGGGAAATCCCATGGACAGAGGAGCCTGGTCGGGCTACAATCCACGGGGTTGCGAAGTCAGACAGGACTGACCACTGGCACATTTCACATTTCATTTTCATTCTGTCCAAAAGAACGCCGACAGATTTTTCAACCTGATAACTAATTGAAAAATAATGAAATTGACTGTGGACTAAATAAAACATCTTTGTAGACAGGTAGATATTCAGATTGTTCCCTGCCTCCCTGCCAAACAGAGCTGCTGTGGATTTTATTTACCTAGTTAGTTGTGGATTTATGACTGCTGTCTACAATCTTATAGTGGGATACTTTGCCCAGAGGTTGTAGTGTTTCACAGGAGACTCCCTTTGTCTTTTTACCCCCACCAGTCGTGGAATGATGGGTCTTTTTAAAAGGCAAAACTTAAAATTGCCTTGGATCCCCAGCGTTGTTTTAAATTTTTTTTTTTTAACTAATGAACAAAGCTTAAGTGATGATGAAGTGTACAAGTTCCTGAGGCTTACAGCTCTTATGCCACTGTAGAGCCAAAGTCAGCTTGCAAATTAAATGCAAACAAAGCAACCAAACTAATGTAACTCATATTACAAGTGTTAATTTAATGAGAGGGATGCTATTTTGCCAAAACTTAACTGCTTCCTTGAGACAAAGACTACCACACCGGGCCCTTTGGGGTTTAGCACACCCAGTGGTGTCTCAGATCACCTATCCCTTTTCTCAGGTTCAACAGCAGCAAAAGCTCCACTTGTACCATGCCGTCTGTGGGCTTTAGTTGAGCCCAACAGCGTTATCATGAGCCAAATCCACCTCTGTCCTCGTCTCATTAGCCTGCAGCAATTAAAGTTGTCCCATTGGGCATTACTGGTGTTGTTGCAATTATAAACCTACCTGGGGGCATTGAAACCAAATGGTAGTAGTACAGGTGATCAGGGGCTTCCCCAGTGGCACAGTGATAAAGAAGCCATCTGTCAGTGCAGGAGATGCAGGTTCCATCCCTGGGTTGGGAAGATCCCCTGGAGGAGGAAATGGCAACCCACTCCAGTATTCTTGCCTGGAAAATCCCATGGACAGAGGAGCCTGGCAGGCTTCAGTCCATGGGGTTGCAAAGAGTTGGACATGACTGAGCACCCTCTTGCACAAGAAGCCATCTGTCAGTGCAGGAGATGCAGGTTCCATCCCTGGGTTGGGAAGATCCCCTGGAGGAGGAAATGGCAACCCACTCCAGTATTCTTGCCTGGAAAATCCCATGGACAGAGGAGCCTGGCAGGCTTCAGTCCATGGGGTTGCAAAGAGTTGGACATGACTGAGCACCCTCTTGCACACGCCCTAGGTGATAAAGTAGTAATCCAGTAATCCATGTATAAAGATGCTATTCTTTTAGGTTGTTCTCAAAACGAAAGCACAAAATATCAGAACTCTTGGAAAGAGTAGTTGGACATTTGGGAATGTCTCCAAGGGACAAGAACACTGCCCTACAGGGCCTAGGAGGGAGCTCTCTGCCTAGCAGGTGCTAAAACTTGTTGAATTATCTGTTGACGGAACAAGAGAAAGTTCAATATTGGTTGAGTGGGGGTTTGCTTTACTCTCTGGAAAAGGACGTAGATATCAAAGGATGGCCTTTGGACTTCTGGCATGCCTGCCCAAGGTTGCAGCCAGACCAGTTTGTTGCGTGGAGTGTACCAGTATGTTGGAAGGCAAGCGACTGGGCACTGGGGAAGTCGGATGCAGCCTGTCTCCTGCCCCGCCCGCACCCTGCACCCTTCATGTTTTCTAGTATACTTGGTGCAGTGCCATCTAGAGTTTAGCTTACAGGGAATCAGTATTGTGTAGCAGGTAAGAACACAAGCTTTAAAGTCCAAACATCTGGGTTTAAGATCTGGTTCAACTCCCAGTTAGGTGTGTGACTTTTGACAAATGAGTTACTTGCTCAAAGTCCCTTTTCCTCTCTGTTAAATGGAAGTGGAAAAGAAATGGGGGGGGGGGGTGAGTAATAATAGAACCGACCTCTGGGATGTTGTGGAGAGTGAATTCATAAACGTAGAACACTTAGTGTGATGTCTAACAAGGAGAAAACACTTAATGATTTGACTTTGTAAGATATTGCTTTCTGTTTCTTTGAAATAATGGTTTATGTTTTGTATTATTTGCTCATTTTTTATTGATGGAAGGTGAAAGCAATGGGTTTTTTCCCCCTTGTTGTGCTGAGAATACTTTATAGCAGCCCTGCAGAAGCACCTTTGGAACTGGCAGAGAAATCCCCTTTGTCCTGGAATATAAACCTCTGTAATCCACATTCTCTTGTCTGCAATTTAGAATCCCCCAAAGCTCTGAGAATGCTGAGGTGGCTGCAGCCTCATTTGGTGGCCGTACCTGAACTCACAAGTTGCTCTTTGCTGTCTTTATTTCATTTACTCTGAGTGATCAGGGTCTAGGGGTGGTAGTTTAGTCGCTAAGTCAGATCCGACTCTTGCGACCACCTGGACTGTAGCCTGTCAGGCTCCTCTGTCCCTGGGATTCTCCAGGCAAGAATACTGGAGTGGGTTGCCATTTCCTTCTCCAGGGGATCTTCCCGACCCAGGGATCGAACCCAGGTCTCCTGCATTGCAGGCAGATTCTTTACCAACTGAGCTACAAGGGGAGCCTGGTGGTCAAGGTATCGATGAAGAAAGAATGATGTGGTCACCAGGTGCTGCCTGGAGCCCCCAGGGGTTGCTCACCATGTGGCATACACGTTGCTTTACCTTTCTAACCTCCCCTACCCCAGATTCTGAGATCTGAGACTCACTTGGGTCCCTGAGTTCTGGTGCAGGATTTCTGACCTGCACTGAGCCTTAATTCGAGGGCCCTCAGTAGGCTACTTACACAGACACACAGGTGGACACGTAGTGTGACACTCAGACACTGAGGGTGCAACCGTTCTGTTACATTGCATCATGAAAAGTTTAAAAACAGCAGACACTTATGGCCTAGGAAACTAGACCCAAACTCCAGTTTTTCTAGGATCCACTCCATTTGTTATCAGTGAGTCATCAAGTGTTTATTAAATGTCTCACCATGGACAGAATTACTCAATAGCTCAGAACAACCCAAATACCCACCCACAGATGAATGGATGGAGAAAATCTGGACAGTGAAATAATGTTCATCCATAAATGGGAATAAAGTGATGATTCATGCCCCAGGAGGGGGATCAAATTAAAAAATGCTCTGCTTAGTGAAAGAAGCCAGGAAGAAAAGGATGCAGATTATTTGATGCCATTTATAGGAGAAGGCGATGGCGCCCCACCCCAGTCCTCCTGCCTGGAAGATCCCAGGGACGGAGGAGCCTGGTGGGCTGCAGTCCGTGGGGTCGCCAAGAGTCGGACACGACTGAGCGACTTCACTTTCACTTTTCACTTTCATGCACTGGAGAAGGAAATGGCAACCCAGTCCAGTGTTCTTGCCTGGAGAATCCCAGGGACGGGGGAGCCTGGTGGGCTGCAGTCCATGGGGTCGCACAGAGTCAGACACGACTGAGGCGACTTAGCAGCATAGGCAATAGATGGCCCTCTCCATACTTTGTTGGCGTGTGTCCTAATTTTTTTGTTGAAAACCTGGACATTTTGAACATTACACTGTGGTGACTCTGGCAATCAGATCCCCCCCATCAGATTTGCTGATGCCCACTGTGCGTTGTAATTGTTTAGTGGCTTTTCTGGGCTATTTTTATAAGGACCGTATTTTTGGTCGCGTGTGGTCAGTGAAGTCTCTCTCCTGTTAGTTGAGAGATTTGACAGAGATTCCCTTCAGTTGTCCAAAGGGAATACAACCAAACAAACTCCACCTCAGACAGCTCGCAGCCTCTGCAGCTGGGCTCTGGGTGAGAGTTGAGACGGGCCTTTTGACGTTCTGCAGACAGTTCACAACTCTGCTCCCACGTTAACTCCCTGCTTGCACAGAACCCAGGTCAGCCGGCCCTGACAGCTAGAGCCTTCTCAGGCCTTTGCTGAGCTCTGGCCCGCCCTGGGCGTGCAGCCTTCGAGATTCCCTGGAACGTGGAGTGTGTGAAAGGTTTGTTTTGTTTCTTTTAATCAGCAGAGGTCCACGGTTTGCCTTCGGGCCCACTCCCTGTGTTGTGTAGCTCTGTAGGTTCTGACTTACATGTGATGCCGTGTGTCTCCCTTTACAGTACCATGCAGAGGAACTTGGCTCCTCTGAAAATCCCTCCCCTGCTTCATCTATTCTTCCCTCTCTTCTGCCCCCGAACCGTGGCCACCACAGCTCATTTTAACGTCTCTTTATAGTTTTGCCTTTTCCAGAATATCGTGTAGTTGGAATCATAGAATGTACTGTCTTTTCAGACTGGCTTCCTTCACTTAGCGATACGCATTTAAGCTGCTTTCTTCCATGTCTTTTTGTAGCGTCCTCGCTCCTGGCTTTTTATTGATGGATGACATCCCATTATATGACTAAACACAGTTTATCCACTCCCCTATTGAGAGACATCTTGGTTACTTCCTGTTTGGGGCAGTCGTGAATAAAGATGCTGTAAGTTTTTGGCTCACTGGAATGGATATCTAGGAATGGGATGGCTGGATGGTATGGTGAGACCATGTTTGTGTTTAGCTTTCTAAGAAACTACCAGTGCAGAAGGACTTTCCTGGTGGCTCAGCGGTAAAGAATCCACCTGCAGTGCAGGAGCCGCAGGAGATGTGGGTTCGATCCCCGGGTTGGGAAGATCCCCTGGAGAAGGGCGTGGCAGCCCTCTCCGGTACTCTTGCCTGGAGAATCCCATGGACAGAGGAGCCTGGTAGGTTACAGTCCATGGGATCACAAAGAGTCAGACACGACTGAAGTGACTTAGCACATACGCCAGTGCCGAAGTCTTTCAAAGCCCTTTTCCCCCAAAGCATCTCACTTTCCTTTCCTCCCGGTCTCGGTTGTGTCTGTGGTCAGTTTCGGTTGAATACCCTGTGCCCCCGGCTGCAGTGTCTGGTTCCTTGCCTTGAGTGTTGTTGACAGATGCCTTCTCCATTTCCACTCTGCTCTGAGCGAGTTCTGAGTGAGAACTTTGCATTTCTAGAAGTTTCATTTCTTCCTTTCTAAAAGCACCCCTGCCCCTTGTGTCTTTTTCTTTTCTCTACTAGGTTTTGTTGTCTCTCATCCTGTTGTTAACTGGTTCTTGGAATGCCTCTCTAGACTTGTGCATAGGGTTTTGTTTTGTTTTTTTAAATTTATTTATTTTTCCTTTGAGTGGCTTGACTCTTCCAGGGCCTCAGCTCTTCCCTGTGAACTCAAGGATCTGTTTCCCCTTCCATCTGTCCGTTAAAGCCTCCAGGATAGTGCTCTCTAATAGAAATATAATATGAGCCAGATAATGTAATTCAAAGCAATCTCATAACCATGTTAGAAAATAAAAATAGGTAGGTGAACTTAGTTTTAATATCATATTTAACCCAGTAGATCCAAAATGCTTTCATTTCAACGTGTAATCAATATGAAAATGAGTTATTTTTGGTACTGAGTCTTCCAAATCCAGTATGTAAATTACACTCACCGCAGGTCTCAGTTTGCGGCCACATTTTCAAGTGCTTCATCGCCACTTGTCACTGGTGGATGTCATGTTGGAGGATAGCTCTAGGCCCCATATAGGAGACTGACTTCACCTTGGGCCCACTCGTGGGCCAACTCACACCTCTGGCTTTGGGTTTCTTCATTGTTGCTGGCACCGGGGGTCTTACCTGTCTCTTGAGGCTGGCTCTCTACTAAAAATTGTCTTGTATCTCATGAGTTTATAGCTGGAGAAAGAGATCAGTTCAGTCCACCATGTCGCCAAAACCTTTTTAATTTATTCCTTACAACAGTCTCATGATGGAGGTATTCTTATGCTGAATTTAGAGATGAGGAGGCTAGGGCTCATGGTACTTGAGTGACTGCCCAAGGTCACATGGCTGCTGAGTGGCAGAGAACAGACTCCAATATGCATCTGTGTGAATTCCAAGTCCACACTCTCCACCGTGCATGTTGGCTTCTCGTAACTGTGATTCTTCCTCGTTCGTTCTCAGGAACTAGACACCATCAAGACCTGCTGTCTCCTTCCTGACTCCGCACACAGCCCTGCTTGTCTGGAGAGTAGCTCTTGGCTGAGCCCTGGTGGTGGAGAGCCATGGACCAGTACAGCCTGGAGGACGAGGGTGCCCTTCCCTCTGAGATGCACCTCCCTTCGTATCCCGAGAACCAGGCGCTCACCTGCAGCGACGCCGTCAACCGGGACCTGGGGCCTGGCACACGGGACCTGCTCTGCGGTGGCCTGAGAGGTCTGGAGCTGGACCCCAGCTTCCCGGCACCCGGCACGCCCAGCGAGCCTCTGGAGGACAGCCTGGACACCCTGTCCCTGTATTCAGGGAAGGACGGTGACTCCACGAAGCTGCTGGAGGAGTGTGTAGATCCCGAGTCTCAGACTTCCTTACCAGGTGAGGTCGTGCCCCCGGGGCCCGGGCCTGGTGGGCTGTGGAGCTCCCCGGAGGTCTCGAGCCTGTGCCTTCTCCCTCCGTCTAGACCTGGGGCTGGGCGCCCTCAAGGTGCCCAAAGAGGCAGAGGAAGGAGGCCGGGCCACCTCGGGGAGCGCGCGGAAAGGCAAGCGGCCGCACAGCTCCCCACAGAACACGCTCCTGGACTGCAGCCTCTGCGGGAAGGTGTTCAGCAGCGCCAGCTCCCTGAGCAAGCACTACCTGACCCACAGCCAGGAGAGGAAGCACGTGTGCAAGATCTGCAGCAAGGCCTTCAAGCGGCAGGACCACCTGTGCGTGGGGGCCGGGTCAGGACGCCTGCTCAGGGGGCTGGGGGCGCGCCTGGGCCTCAGCACCCTTCCCGTCAGCCCGCACCCCACCCTGTCAAGGCCCCCAGGGATGTGCAACCTGTGCTCAGACGCAGACTGGTCTTGAGCTGCCAGGGTTCCTGGGGCCAGACCCACGCGGCCCCAGCCCCCAAATCCACTCCAGAGAGGAGAGTGCTGCTGCGATTGGCAGACGGGACCCCTGTGGTTTAAAGACACACCCCAGGGGCAGTTTTGTCCTGGAGGGAATTGGGCTAACTCTGTGCAGAGAGATTTGGAGCAGGTGCCTGAAGAGAACAGATCTGTGCTCTGTGAGGGGTATGCGTTGGGATAAGAGGCTGTGAGAGGCCATGAAATGCTTGGGATGTTCACTCTCCCCTTTTTTTTTTAGTTCTTGATTTTAAAAAGCAAATGTAAGAGCACTTTTAAAAGCCCAGTGTAAGAGCAGAATTACCTTTGTTCTTCATACCTTAGAAATGATAAGGTTTTCTTGCTACTGAGGAAGGAAAGACAGACTTTCAAACAGAAAGACCTGTAAGTGGGAAGGATGATCTGTCACCTTTTGATAGCATGCCCAGGCTTGCCAGGAGAGACAGTGGTAAGGAATCCACCTGCCAATGCAAGAGACGTAGGTTCAGTCCCTGGGTCGGGAAGATCCCCTGGAGGAGGGAATGGCTACCCGCTCCAGTGTTCTTGCTGGGAAGATCCTATGAACAGAGGAGCCTGGCGGGCTATAGTCCATGGGGTCACAGATGGTTGGACACGACTGAGCGGGTGAGGAGCACAGCCTACACAGAGTATCAGTGAATCCCACTTTGATTCTGTCCTCGCTGCCTAACCCCCTGCCCCCTGCCAGGGATGGGAAGCAATTTGCTCATGTCACAGGAAGGTAACTGTTAGGGCTAGAAAGTGGGTCTCTTGATCCCTTCTCTGCTGCTTCCCTCAGATGGAAGCTAAGGATCCACCTTTGGGGGGAGAATTTTTTTATTTATTATGCCACATTTATTAGAACCATCCAGAGTAGGGCTGCTGGGAACCCAGAGAGTGATTTACCCATTTGCTGATTTCTATAATAAACTGATATAGGTACAAGTGTGATATAAGACATTTGCATTCATTCATGTTTGCAGAAGTTATAGGCAGGTTTGGTTGTCTCCTAGAGTCTTTACTGACTGGGCATGTGTAATTTTTTTCTTTTTGTTTTGCAATGGGGGTCGCAGGTGGCTCTCTAGAGGCATCCTATGGGAAGGCAGAGACTCCTTTGTTCAAAGAAGGAGCACCCCCAGGTTAACACTTCCTCGCGGGCATTCTCCAAACTCTGGTTCTCAGGGATGCTAAAAGGGGCTCTTTGAAAAAAAGTAATTCTGTGGGCAAATAACGTGGAGAGACATGGAAAGTTAAACAGGTTCGCTTTATCTACTCTATGGCTTTTCACTTTGCTACTATGAACATCCAAGAAGTAAACGGTGTTTTTTCAAAACTCACTTGCCAGCTGAGCCCAAGTCCTCAGGGAGCAACTCTGGAGACTGATGTTGCTTTGGGGAACTCTGACTTGGCTCCCACGATTTTTTCTCTGATTAGGGGTTTGCTTAAGGGGGAGGGAAAGAGCCCCCGTTCCAGCTGGCTTTGACCTTAGTGGGGGGTTCTTTCCTCGTGGGGTCTGAGCCTGTTTTCTGCCCTGCTGGCGCCTGGGGACGTGCTTGGGTTCCTGCGACGGGCGACCTGCGCCAAGACCCCCATGGCCTGTCCTCGTGTGCTTCCAGGACCGGACACATGCTCACCCACCAGAAGACCAAGCCCTTCGTGTGCATCGAGCAGGGCTGCAGCAAGAGCTACTGCGACTACCGCTCGTTGCGCCGGCACTACGAGGTCCAGCACGGCCTGTGCATCCTCAAGGAGGTGCCCCCGGAGGAGGAGGCCTGTGGGGACGCGCCCCACACGCACGAGGTGGCAGGCCAGCCCGCGCCGTCCGGCCTGAGGTCCCCCGGCCCGCTCCTGCCCAACCGAGACCTCCTGCGCTGCCTCGTGAGCAGCATCGTCCACCACAAGATCCCTTCCCCGGGGCCGGCTGGGCCTGCGGACAGCGGCAAGGGGAGGAACGTGGCCTGCTCCTGCCCATCCTCCTCGGGGTCCTCCTGCTGCAGCCCAGCTGGCACCCTGGGCACCCTGGGCCCTGATGTTCTTGAGGAGCCGAGGCCCCCACGGAAGGAGCCCGCCGCTGACATGTTCACAGCCATCCACTCGCGGGTGGCGGAGAGCAGCGGCCCTGACCCAGCCGAGCTCGAGCCACTCCAGCTCTCGTCCTCCCTGGAGGGCTGGCCCGAGGGCGCCCCTCTGCCCTCCTGCCTGCCTCTGTTCCGTGGCCAGACAGTCCCCACTGGTTCCCAGCCATCAAGCCACAGTTTCCAGTGGCTCCAGAACCTGTCGGGTTGCCCCAAGAGCAAAGGGAACAGTATGTTTGTCGTCCATAAGCCGCCATCCCGGGAGGCCTCTGAGCCTGGCCCTGGGCTCAGCAGTGCCTCCCCCGTGGGGGATCCCTTGGCTGGCCTGGGGCCCGGCCCAGAGGACGTGCCGCCCTTCCCTCCCATGCTCCTGAAGGCTCCTGGGGAGGCCTCAGGGGACCCCAGATTGGCCAGTGCCAGCGGGGATGATGACTGCTGGGCTCCCAAGAAGAGCAAGTTTGACTGCGACTCCTTCCGGTGGCCGAAACCTGGGGAACCGGGCTCACAGGACCCTGGCTCGAAGCCCAGCAGCCTCTCGTCGGACACCACGCCGCTCTTCCGGCAGCTCTTCCTGAAGTCGCAGGAGTCCCTGGTGAACCACGAGCAGATGCAGGTGTTCCAGATGATCACCAAGTCCCAGCGTATCTTCTCCCATGCCCAGGTGGCCAACGCTTCCTCCCAGCTCCCCACTCCCGATGGCAAGCAGGGCCCCCTGAAGCCGCTGCAGGGGCCATGGCCACAGCAGCCCCCATCTCTGACACCCGCTGTTGACTCTCTCCATGCTGGCCCCATGAACCCTGAGCCAGAGGGCTCCCCAGCCCGCCGGAGAAAATCCACATCCACTTTCCCTAGGGAGGCCTCACCTGGCAGCATGAGCTGGGATGCAAAGGGTGGGTCAAAAGTGGCTGCCGCTCCACCAGCCCTCACAGCATCGTCCCTGGACCCTCCTGGGAACCCAGACATTTCTTCTCTGGCCAAGCAGTTGAGATCCTCAAAAGGGACCTTGGACCTGGGCGATATCTTCTCTCCCGGGGGCCTGCGTCAGACCCAATTAGGAGGGGACGAGCCATCTGGAACCCACCTCCCAGGGAAGCAGACCCAGGTCGAGAATGGCATGGCCTCCGGGGCCACGAAAGCCGAAAAGGGCCCGGCCTGCTCCCGGGGTGGAGGCTACAGGCTCTTCTCCGGCAACTCCAGAGCTCAGCGCTTTTCAGGCTTCCGGAAGGAGAAGGTGAAAATGGATTTGTGCTGTGTAGCTTCCCCGAGCCAGGTGGCCATGGCCTCCTTCTCGTCGGCCGGGCCTCCAGCAGACCCCTCCAGGGACTCCAAGTCCAAACTGACGATATTTAACAGGATCCAGGTACCAGGGCCATCTCACGGACCTAACCACCCAGGAGGCAGAGTCTGGTCATTACCCATTCCTGGGTTTCTGACTTGTCCAGGCACCTTATTTAACCTCAGTGAATCTGCAGATGCAGTTGCACAGAGAGGGGGAGGGAGGGTTCAGAGAAGAGATGGTCCCTCCCATCATCCCCTGACCCCGACCCCAGCGCGCACACACAGAGCAGGGCTTTCGAGTTGGGAGAGACACTTGGTGTCACGTGGCTTCACTACACGTTTTCTGTTTGCTTCCTTTCTCCCTCGCTCCCTTTCGGATTTGCCTCCTTCGAGTCTTCAGAGGATGTAAAGGTAGAGCTCCTCGGCCCTTGACGTTGCTGTGTGAAATGTCTGGTCGTGAGTCACGGGGTCACGGGTCTGACCTGGCCCCGCGCTGCTGGCGCTGTGCTGGTTGGCCCTCGTGGAGCGCTCAGGTCCTCCCGTGTGGCACCAACGAGGTCCGGGGAGTAGAGGGCTCGGCCTCGCCTCCTGCTGGCGTTCTGAGGTCCAACATCCTTCCTGTCAGGCCACAGCTATCTCATCCTCTTCTTTTAATATATTTTTTGACAGCTTTAATATTTACATGCTGTCTCACCATTTTGTTTATTTTTTGAGATTCAGTTTTAAGTTTTATATTTGGTTATTTTCTTTTGGCCACGAGGCATGTGGGATGTTAGCTCCCGACCAGGGGTTGCATCCGTACCCTCTGCATTGGAAGCGTGCAGTCTTAACCTCTGGACCCCCAGCAAGTCCCTGACTCACCATTTAAAAATGTGCCATCCAGTGGCTTTTGAGCATGTTTACAAGGCAGTGCCTGTATTTCACTGCTCTTTGCCTAAATACTTTGCTCACCCTCGAAAGACACCCCATACCCTGAGCTGTCTGCCGCAGTCTCTCCATCCCGCCCAGCCCCTGGCGACCATGAGTCCACCTTCTGTTGCCATGGATTTGCCTGTCTTGGACACTTCCTGTGATTGGAATCATACACTGTGTGGCCTTTTGTGTTGTTTGCTTCTTCCACTTAGTACGATGCTTTCAGAGTCCGTCCGTATTGTAGCGTGGATCAGAACTTCTTTCCTTTGTATTGCTCAGTAATCGTCCATTGTACGCATACACCGTGTGCTCTTTGTCCATTTATCAGCGGATGAGCATCTGGGTTGTGTTCACTTCTTGGCCACTGTGCTAGTGCTGCCGTTAACATTTGTTATCGTTCAGACGTACGTTTTCATTTCTCTTGGGAGGTAACACCAGAATTGCTGGATTATAGGGTAATCCTCTCTGTTTCAGAAACTGCCAGACTTTTCCAAAACCTATCTTACCTTCCCACTCAGAATCTGAGGGCTCCAGCTTCTCACCAACACTTGTCATCGTCCAGCTGTTTCCTTCTAATGCAGCCAGCTTAGTGGGTAGGAAGCGATACCCCGATGATGGTTTGGTTTGCGTCTCCCTGATGGCTAACAGTCTTGAGCACCTTTTTCTGTGCTCATTGGCTATTGATACAGCCTCTTTGGTTAAGCGTCTGCTCAGAGACTTTGCCCATTTTTAAGTCAGTTTGTGTTATTAGTCTTGAGCTGTGAGAATTCCTTATGCATTACAGATAAAAGACCCTTACCAGATACATGATTTGCAATGCTTTTTCTCCCATTCTGTCTTTTCACTTAAAAAAATTTTTTTAGTTTATATTATAGTTGATTTACAACATTGTGTTGGTTTCAGGTGTACAGCAAAGTGATTCAGTCACACATGTACACATATCCATTATTTTTCAGATTCTTTCTCGTGTAGGTTATTGCAGGGTGCTGAGTAGAGTTGTCTGTGCTGTACAGCAGGTCCTTGTTGGTTACCTGTCTTGTGTATAGTCATGTGTTTCTATTAATCCCAAACGCCCTCTCCCCACCTTTCCCCTTTGGTAACCGTAAGCTTGTTTTTGAAGCCTGTGACTTTTCACTTCTTGATGCTATCCTGTGAAGCACAGAAGGTTTAAGTGTTTTTTTTTTTTTAAAAGAAGGTTTACATTTTGCTGATTTGTTCTGTCTTTGGTTTTGAGTCACCAAGAGACTGCGGCCTGCTTCAGGGTCGCTAAGAATCACACCGATGTTTCCGCTAAGTGCCTCACAGCCTCACAGCTTTCACTCCTGCACCTCATTTCTGAGCTGCTGGCTCAGGTGCGTTTTCATCTCCAGGGTGGAAATATCTACCAGCTTCCCAACCCGGTGAAGGAGGAGAACGTGGCCGGTGGCTGGTAAGTGCTGGAGCCCCTCCCTGCCCGGCCTGGGGAGCTCAGCAACCCCCTCCCCNTGGCCTGCTTCAGGGTCGCTAAGAATCACACCGATGTTTCCGCTAAGTGCCTCACAGCCTCACAGCTTTCACTCCTGCACCTCATTTCTGAGCTGCTGGCTCAGGTGCGTTTTCATCTCCAGGGTGGAAATATCTACCAGCTTCCCAACCCGGTGAAGGAGGAGAACGTGGCCGGTGGCTGGTAAGTGCTGGAGCCCCTCCCTGCCCGGCCTGGGGAGCTCAGCAACCCCCTCCCCCGGAGTCCCCTGCTGGCTTTGACCTGCTGCCCAGGGGGCAAGCTGTGGGTGCTGCCCTCCTGAAGGGGCGAGCACCAAGCCGTGGGGGATCGGGGCATCATCTCCGTTCCTTCAGTTCGCCCAGAGCTGTCAGGGTATCCGGGCTTGGGGAGGGAGCCCCATCTCCCTCTCCTGCCTCCTGACACGTATCCCCACAGTCAGCAGCACAACAGGGGCCCCACAGACTGGGCAGAGCCAAGGAGCATGCACGCTTGCAAGAACTGCAGCCAGACGTTCTATACAGAGAAGGGGCTGAACAGCCACATGTGCTTTCACAGCGACCAGTGGCCGTCACCTCGCGGGAAGCAGGATCTGCAGGTGAAGGGGCGTGAGTCTGTGTTCAGCTCGCCGAAGTTGGGGGTGGTGGGGGCCTGACTGGGGGCTGGGAGCCAGGGCGGTGCTCCTCTGGAGGGGCCCTTGCTCCCAACCTGCTCTTTCCCTTAAAGGGCTGTCTCCTCTGTGTGCAGGTGTTTGGCATGGAGTTTTGCAAGCTCTCAAGACAGGTGCTGAGGCCAGAAGGGGATGGGCAGAGTCCCCTGGGAGCCAGAAAGTGCCTGGACAACCCAACCACAGCCTCTTTGGGGGTCCCTGTGTCAGTGCCTGTGGCCCCAGCAAACCGTCCCCCAGGGAGCAAGGTGGGTGCTGATCAGTCCACCTCCATCCTGCCACTTTCCACCTGCCAGTGGGAGCTGTGGGAAAAGCCCCAAACTCCTGACTCTGGAAGAGCTTAGTCAAATCCGTTCATTCATTCACCCTCCACTGGACTTTCTCTGTGTCTGACCTTGCGCTGGGGACACTGCAGCAACCACAGCAGCCTGTCTCCTGGGGCTCCCGGCCCAGTGGAGTGGAGAGCCCCCATCCCCAGACAGTGACACCCAGAGTGGGCTGGGCTGGGCTGGGAGGGGAGCCGAGGGAGCTGTGGGAGCCCCAAGGGGGCACCAGAGACCAGCTTGAGCAGGCCAGGGAGGACTTNACCCACTTACCTATCCCTTTCAGATTCCTCTCCCAAAGGGAAGCTCACTGAGTCTGGCTCTCTGTGCTGTACAGTCGGTCCTGGCCTTTTTTTGGTTCTGCTGTTTGTCGGGCTGCCCCGGGCCTTCCTTGCTGCGTGCGGGCTTTCTCTAGAGGCGCGCGGGGCCTGCTCTACAGCTGTGGTGTGCAGGCCTCCCCCCGCGGCAGCTCCTCTCACTGCGGAGCGCGGCCCCAGGGCACACGCACGGCAGAAGCTGCAGCACGCTGGCTGGGTAGTTGTGGCACACGTGGCACGTGGGATCTTCCCAGATCAGGGATCGAACCCATGTCCCCTGTATTGCAAGGCGGATTCTTAACCACTGGATCACCGGGGAAGTCCAGTAGGTCCTTGTTGATTATTTATTTTATATACAGTAGTGTGTCTATACCATGAAATCTTAAAGAACCTGCTTTTAGCTGCTCCAGAAAGGCAGTCAGAAAGGGCCTCGTGGGTCAGTTGTAGCCAACCTTTTTGAGGCTCTTCTTTACGTGTTTTCCAGATCCCCTGGATGGCTCTTTGGGCATCAGTGTGGTGAAGGACGACACCAGGATCAGCATTGAACCGTGAGTTGGGACAGACTTAGAACCTGAGGGTCCTTCCAAAATGGGGGCGCTCTTTCCCTCTGCGCGTTCCCGGGTGGCTCTGCCCCTCTGCGCACTCCCGGGTGGCTCTGTCGGCACCTCCATCCAGGGGAAACCAGGTCTAGGAGAGAAGTGCGGGGCTTCTACAGCTGTCCCCCAGCATTCCGTTTGTCCAGACATACCATAGTCAGGTATGTCCTCCCTGAGGACAGAAGGCCCAGAACACTGGGGTGCTGGGTAGAACTGCCAGTGGCCCAGTGAGACACTCGTGCAGAGCTGTGGACTGCGGCTAGATGAAGGGGGCCTTGGATGTAGGAGCAGGCCAGGCATCAGCACATACCTCCCCTGTCCTAGACCCCAGACGGCTGAGGCCAGAAACCTGGCGATGAAATCAGAGGAAGGAATTGAGTGTCCCTCAGGAAGTTTCTAGAACGCCTGTGTGTGTCTGTCGGGGTAACGGATGCTCTGTGTGTCTGAAAGACGGCAGAGGGCATCCACAGAGCAGGGCTGTGGCCCAAGAGCAGGGCTCACGGAGCGTCTCTGCTTGACCTCCCACCTGGTCACACATTGTATGTAAGTCTTGTACACCTGTGGGCGTGTCCTCGTTTCAGACACATCAACATAGGAAGCCGGTTTCAGGCTGAAATTCCAGAGCTCCAGGACAGCTCTTTGGCTGGTATTGATGAACACATTGCTTCTCTGGTCTGGAAGCCGTGGGGAGATGTGATGAGCAACCCAGAAACGCAGGACAGAGGTGGCCGAGACCTTGGAGCCAGGGTCCCAAGGGCCCTCCTCTATCTCCAGGGAGTTTCTCCTCCCAGTTCCCACCCTGACCAAGAAGCAGTGTGCGGGGGTGGGGGGTTGGGGGGTGGACAGAGGCGGCCTTCAGCACAGTACTGCTCCCGCCTGTGGTCCCTGGCCCACATCCCCTCTCTCCCGGTAGCCAGCAGGCTGCACAGAGCAGGTGCCAGGAGCAGGGTTGAGCCTTCCTCCAGGTCTCTCCCTTCCCTCAGCCTGCCTTTACTAGAGGGAGGTGGTGGCAAGGAGCCTCTTCCACCCTAACAGTGCCCTCAGGGAGGCCTCCTCCCTGGCTCGCCCTGACTCTCTGTGTCCCCGCTCCCTCCCCTCCTGGAAACAGTAACGGAGCTCTGCAACGTGGCCTGCTCCAGTGTGATGCCCGGCGGGGGCACCAACCTGGAGCTGGCGCTGCACTGCCTGCACGAAGCCCAGGGCGACGTCCAGGTGAGGCGCAGGCGCGGGGCAGTGAGCAGGTGGGCTGGCTGGCGAGGCCCTGGGGTGGGCGTGGCTTTAGGGCAGGCTGCCCGGGCTTTCCAAATGAACGAAGGGATGAAGGTAGGCCTGCACTCCGTGCCCCCTGTTCCAGGTTGCCCTGGAGACCCTCTTACTCAGAGGACCCCAGAAGCCGCGAACTCACCCTCTCGCTAGCTATCACTACACGGGTGAGTGGAGCACGACTGCCGGCGTGGGGGGCCTGGCTGAGGCCCCCGAGGGCCAGTCAGTTTCCACGGCAGAGCGGTATTGTCTCAGGGTCTCACCTGCCTTCCCAGGAGTGCCTGTCCTCTCTCCGGGGGACTCCATGGGCGCTGTTCTCTAGCTGGTTCCTACCTTTTGTCCACTCATTCCCTCCTGGTCTCTGCCTGGCCGGGAAGGGGGTGCCAGGGAGGGCTGGGGGCAGGCACTCCAGCCCTGGAGTCCGCCTGCCCTTGGGTGAGTCACTTAACCAGTGGATGCCTCAGTTGTGGCATCTGTCAAGTGGGGATGGTAGTAGCCCCTACCTGCTAAGGTTTCGTGAGGACTGTAGGAGACCAAGCAAGAAAGGGGCTTAGCAGAGATCCTGGCATCTGATCGGTGCCGGGTCACGGCAGCCTGAAGAAGGAGGGCCCATGACTGTGGTCCCAGAGGAAGAAATGCCCCTCGGCTGTTTCTTGCTAGGTTCAGACATCTGGACCCCTATGGAGAAGAGGCTCTTTAAGAAAGCATTCTGTGCCCACAAGAAGGACTTTAACTTGATACACAAGATGGTAAGCGCACGTGGCAGGCTGGCATAGACGAGGTTCCCTCACCGCACTGAGGGGCTAGAGCCGCAGGGCCTGTCGGGAGTGACTCTCCGCTCCTGCTGTGAACGACTGACAACTTTAAAAAACCATCGCTGAGAACAGCCCCCAAAATACAGAAAAGAAGCTCGTGTTCAAAACAAAGCCCTCCAGGCCCCAGCCCACTGTCCACTGACTGTAACCTGATGGGCATTTACTGTCTGTACAGTTTACACACATATGTACACTTTCTCAAAAAATGATGAGAGTGTATATTTGATATCCTGCTGATTATCTTGCTCTTTTTTAAAAAACTGGTCCACAAAACTGCACATAATCGAAGTGTAAGATTCGATGTTTTGACGTACCTATCCCCGGTGGCTCAGAAGGTAAAGAACCTGCCTGCCGGTGCAGGAGACACAGGAAACGCAGGTTCGATTCCTGGGTTGGGAAAATCCCGTGGAGAACGGAATAGCAGCCACTCCAGTATGCTTACCTGAAAAATCCCATGGACAGAGAAGCCTGGCGGGCTACAGTCCATGGGGTCAAAAGTTCCCTCCTGCGCCTTTGTAACCTCTCCTTCCTGCCATCAACTCCTGTCTGCTTCCTGCCACTGTGAATTAGCTTGCGTTTTCCAGAGTTCTATAGAAATGGAGTAATCACGCAGCATGTGGTCTGCTTTGTCTGGCGGCTTACAGTCAGCGTGACAGTTTTGCGCCTCATCCATGCTGTCGTGTGTGCCAGTAATGCGTCAGTTGGCTGAGGAGTATCCTATCGTGTGTCCCCTTCTCTTTTTCAAGAACCGTTCACTCTGGGCTGTGCTGGGTCCTCCTTGTGTGTGGGCTTCTCATTAAAGGGGCGTCTCGTTGCAGAGCTAGGCTCTAAGGTGCGAGGGCTCAGTTGCTCCCCACGCGTGGAATCTTCCCGGACNCGTGTGTGCCAGTAATGCGTCAGTTGGCTGAGGAGTATCCTATCGTGTGTCCCCTTCTCTTTTTCAAGAACCGTTCACTCTGGGCTGTGCTGGGTCCTCCTTGTGTGTGGGCTTCTCATTAAAGGGGCGTCTCGTTGCAGAGCTAGGCTCTAAGGTGCGAGGGCTCAGTTGCTCCCCACGCGTGGAATCTTCCCGGACTAGGGATCAAACCTGTACCCCCTGCATTGGCAGGCAGGTCCCTAACCACTGGGTTACTAAGGAGGCCCCGTCGTGTGTCCTCCTGTGGGCTTCTTCCCTCAGTACTTCCATAGGGCCCTGCCCAGCTGTGGCAGAAGCCATCAGGTACCCACTGCATGAGGGTGCTCTGCTTTAATTAGTCCTGGTCAGTAGACACATGGCTCCACGTGGTGTCACAGTGAATGCGTACCTCCGTGTGCATATCCCTAGAGGGAAGGGTTCCTGGGCCGGCCGTGTTGCTCAGAGTGTGCAGAGCTTAGCCGGTGTGGGCTCTGGTCGTTTCCTCTCTGAGCCTCTCACCCCTCGGAAGGAGTCTCTTGATTCTCTGCCCCTTTAGCAAAGGGGCCTGCCAGGCCATAGCAGGAGAGAGTTCAGGAGGGCTTTCAAGAAGTGGCAGCCGGCCCCCTGAGGGGGAGGGGCTTTAGGGCATTGAGGCCCCACTCACTACTGCTCCCGAGGCGCTGTCCACAGCCGCCTTCTGTCTTCCCCCATCAGATCCAGACAAAGACCGTAGCCCAGTGTGTCGAGTATTATTACATCTGGAAAAAAATGATCAAGTTTGACTGCAGCCGAGCCCCAGGGCCAGAAAAGCGGGTCAGAAGAGAGCCAGATGAAGTAGACAGGGCGGAAGCCAAGGTAGGGGGTCTCGGGGCAGGGGGTCTGGAGTTCAGCTTGATCCAGAGGCCTGGGGCCCATCCACACTGGGCAGGGTTGGGGGTGCTCCCAGCAGGAGGGGCTTCTCATGGGCTCTGGGTCAGTGCTGGTCCCTTAGCAGGGTGAGGGGGTGGCTCAGCACCCTTTTGTCATCTCTGCCCACCCCTGCAGGTCACTTGCAGTCCTCGGGAGAGACCCAGCCACCGTCCAACCCCCGAACTAAAGATAAAGACCAAGAGTTACAGGAGGGAGTCCATCCTCAACTCCAGCCCGAGCGCTGGCCCCAAGCGGAGCCCCGAGGCACCCGGGAGCGTGGAGGGTCAGGGCGCCTTTCCCTGCCGGGAGTGTGAGAGGTACTGGGCTCCCTGGAGGCCTCGCCCGCACCGCCTGCCCTCAGCCCCGCTCCATCCTCTCAGGGTCCCCCCACCCGCCTCCCCCTGCTCTGATCCCCATGTTCTCTGGTGCCTCTGCAGGGTGTTCGATAAGATCAAGAGTCGAAACGCCCACATGAAGCGGCACCGGCTGCAGGACCACGTGGAGCCCATCGTCAGGGTCAAATGGCCGGTGAAGCCCTTCCAGCTGAAGGAGGAAGAGGAGGAGGAGGAGGAGGAGTCCATGAAGGCTTGAGTCCCTGCCCCTCCAGGAACCACAGAGACGAGTAAGCTGAGTCCCCGCCAGCATTTATTAAGCACCTGCTGTTGTTAGGCCAGACAGTGCCCAGTCCATACAATGGGGACATGGTGACTCGGAGGGACAGGGCCCCCTCTCCTCACAGAGCTCACAGTTTAGGAGCAGAAGGTAGCAGTGATAAGTCAGCAAAGAGACCAGTTTAGATATCAATCGTGGATGTGGCTTTGGCCATAGTAACAGAGGAGTCGGCGTAGGTTTAAGCTCTCCGGACATGTGGTAGTGGTGTGAGCAGCTCTCTTGTGAAGTTCAAGCCTGCCAATGGTGACCAGCGTTGGCAAGAGCAAGGACCCCCTCCTCCTCCACCAGCACCCCAACCTTCAGAGGGCACAGGGCAGAGAGCACGTCCCTCCCTGCCTTGCTTCCCTTCTTTGAGGGAGGAAAGCTTGTGGCGGGGCTTCCCAGGGACATTGTCGGGTGGCGCTAGTGGTAAAAACCCCCCTGCCAATGCAGAAGACGTGGGAGAGGCGACTCTGATCTTGAGTTTGGAAGATCCCTGGAGAAGGAAATGGCGACCCACTCCAGTATTCTTACCTGGGAAATCCCATGGACAGAGGAGCCTGGCGGGTCCATGGGGTACAGTCCATGGGGTCACAAAGAGTCAGACATGACTAAAGACACACACAGAAACCCCTTGTAGCAGCGCCCAGCAGAACTTGCCTCATACCCCCTTGGCCAGGACTGTAGCCCGTGTTCTTTCTAAACTGATGCCTGGCAACAGGAAAGGAAATGGCCACAGTTATCCTGGACACTGGGGATCTGTCTCCAGGCCTGCAGAAAAAACAGTGTTTTGCCTCAAGTTTGTTGCCACCCAATCAAAACTGGAATCCCATTTGCCAGGAAAAGAAGAAGCAAGAATGGCTCCTGTGGAGTCAGACCTTGTGTCCACCCCAAAGGGACACAAGGAAAGGGGCCAAGTCCGAGGGAGTGGCAGGGAGTGGCGGGCACTGGTGAGTGGATGGGGAGGTGGGGTGCGCGGAGGACTGAGGCTGAGACCTGGCTTCCGGGCCAGAGCGTGAAGCACAGACTGCCCCGGGAACCGGGGGAGGTGGCTCAGAGCTCCAGCGGCCATGTGGAGGTTGCGGTGGGCAAGTTGGGAAGCCAGAAGGCCCTAGGGTGAGATGGTGGCCTGGGCTGGGGTAGCAGTGAAGAGGGCCCGGAACACAGGCATCAAGGACCGGGTTAGAAGCAGACTCAGCCTTGGTGATGGGTCACGCATCACTCGGACAGCTGGTAAGGGAAAGGACGGACCAAGGCTGGCATGACAGGTTTGCAGGTCGAGCAGCTGAGCAGACGCTGTCACCTGAGGTGGGGAAGAGGGACCCATCAGAGGACTGACGGCTTCAGGCATGACTGTGTGTGCTGCCTCAGGGACTGGCTGGGGGAACGGTACAGGGTAGTGTCAGGAGGCTTCCTGGTGGCTCAGATGGTAAAGAATCTGCCCCCAGCTCAGGACACCTGGGTTCAGTCCCTGGATAGGGAAGATCCTCTGGAGTAGGAAATGACCACCCATTCCAGTATTCTTGCCTGGAGAGTTTCACGACAGAGGAGTCTGGCGGGCTACAGTCCGTGGGATCACAAAGAGTTGGGCATGACTGAGTGACTAACACACACGCAAGGAGACCTCACAGCTCAGTAAATCTGCAAAGAGGGGGAGGGAGGAGAGCAGAGGAGGAAGCTGAGTTTGAAGCAGTGTGGATACTGCAGTTAAGGGAAAGGACCCCGGCATCGGGTGATCCGGGACTGACAGCCTGGCTCCCTGTGCCTCTTTGCCACCTTGGGCAAATCTCACCTCCCCTGTCTGGGTCTCAGTCATCTCCTTCCGTAACTGGGAAATGCCCACCCCCAAGTATCTGTGGGTGAGAAAATGGAAATCAGGTATTGGCAGGTGCCTGGTGTGACCCGAGCTGCTGCCGCCCATCGAGCGCAGGCGCTGTCGCTGTCCCTGTGGGGGCCCCACCTTCTTAAGTGCGGCCCACTGACTGTGGAGATGAAGGTGGCTGGCTTCGTGCTCTGCTGGTATGTTAGCATCTATTGCTGCGTAACAAGTTAAGCTGAAACTTCATGGCTTAAAACAAATGGAAACTTTTACAGTTGCGCTGCTTAGAGGGGCAGGTAACCCAGACTGCTTGTGGTTATCCAGATTCGCCCCCCACCCAAATCTTATCTGTGGTCAGAATGCAGTGGCAACCACAAGTGGTGGTCCCAAAGAGACTCTGAACTTCAAGAGAGAGCCGGGCAAGGTTTCCTGTGCTCTACCTCCCCTCAGCCAAACTCCACCCTCAGAAAAGAGGGTCTTCTTAACCCTGAATTATCTCCATCCTGATCATTTGGGGGTCCTGGAAAAAATGCACATTCTTATGCACTACCACAGACTTTCATAATCTGAATCATTGGTGGTAGGGCCCTGGGACTTAAAATTTTTTTAAAGATGCTTTCTTCGTAGAGCAGTTTTTAGATGTACATGAACACTGGGGAAATGCTACAGAGAATTATCATATACCTCACACCCAATTTCCCCTCTTATTTAAATTTTTTATTTATTAGTTTATCTTTGGCTGTGCTGGGTCTTCATTGCTGCAAGGGCTTTGTTGCCTCTCAGCATGTGGAATTTTCCCAGACCAGGGATTGAACTCGGGTCGCCTTCACTGGCAGGCAGGTTCTTAACCACCAGAGGAGTCCTCCCTTACCATTATCTGACATTAGTGTATGGTATGTTTGTTACAGTTAATGAGCCAGTATTGCTATGTTTTTATTAACTAAAGTCTATTCTTTGCTGCCGTCTATGGGGTCACACAGAGTCGGACACGACTGAAGTGACTTAGCAGCAGCAGCAGCAGCATTCTTTATTCAGATTTCATTCGTTTTTACCTAAGGTCCCTCTTCTGTGCAAGGATGCTCCCTAGACAGGACATCACATTTAGGTTCCTCTCGGTTGTGACAGCTTCTCAGACTTGCTTTTTGATGACAGTTATGTGGAGAAGGCAATGGCACCCCACTCCAGTACTCTTGCCTGGCAAACCTCATGGATGGAGGAGCCTGGAAGGCTGAAGTCCATGAGATCACTAGGAATCGGACACGACTGAGTGACTTCACTTTCACTTTTCTCTTTCATGCATTAAGAAGGAAATGGCAACCCACTCCAGTGTTCTTGCCTGGAGAATCCCAGGGATGGGCAAGCCTGGTGGGCTGCCATCTATGGGGTCGCAGAGTCGGACACTACTGAAGCGACTTAGCAGCAGCAGCATGACGAGTTGTGGTCAGGTATTTTGGAGAGTGTGCCTCAACTAGGGTTAGTCTGATGCTTTTCTCCTATTCAGAGCATGAGGGAGGCGGCAGAGGTGAAGCACCACTGTCATCACACGTTATTAAGAGTACATAGCATCAGTGTGACTTGTCACTGTTACTGTTAACCTCCATCACCTGGTTGACAACGTTTGTCAGGCTTCTACACTGTAAATGTAGTGCCTCCACCCCCAACACCGTCCTCTGCAGAAGAAAGTCACTGTGCATGGTCTACATGAAGGAGTGGAGTCATGTTCCATCTTGAGAATGGAATATCCACATTAATTATTTGGAGTTATGCACGGAATATTTGCTTATTCTCCACCATTTTTCATTTATATCAGCATGAGCTCATGGAGATTTTATAGACTGGGTTATAATCCAGGGCTGTTTCTTGCTCAGATTGTTCCATCTTTGACATTGGGAGCTCTTTCAGTTGGCTCTTGTCTCTTTGATATACCTCATCGTGTGTGTGTGTGTGTGTGTGTGTGTGTGCGTGTGTGTGTGTGAGAGAGAGAGAGGGAGGGAGGGAGGGAGAGAAGGAGATTCATGGTGTGTGTGGGGGGTGTGGGGATGTGTGTGGGAGGGTGGAGGCAGAGAGACAAAGAGATGGAGGCCAGGAGACTTCAAGAGATGGAGGCCAGGAGACTTCCCCTCTGGAACTACAAGATGCTCCAGGCTCATCCTGTGCAATGTCCTAGAACTAGCCTTTTATCCAAGGTGCTCTCGTTCCTTTTATTGGAGAACAAAGAGTATTAAAAACTAAGATCTGGGCGCTAGATATGGTTGAAACTAAATTTTTAACAGTTTCACCAGCTTTTTTTTTTTTTTAATGAAACTAGCGTTAGACAACCTCTGCTCCCTTCTGCATACCTCTAAGACATTGCAGGTTCAGTTCATAAATAAATAAAGCCAGTCACATGACTTTCCCTTTGTTTCCCAGTGCATGTAAGTTATGTTTACACTATGTGTGTATGTGTGTCAGTCGCTCAGTTGCATCCGACTCTTTGAGACCCCATGAACTTTAGCCGGCCAGGCTCCTCTGTCCATGTAACTCACCAGGCAAGACTACTTCAGTCTATTAAGGGTGCAGCAGCATTATTTTAGAAATGTATAATTTAAAAATAATTTATTGCTAAAAAATGCTAATCATTATCTGAGCCAGTCTTAATATAACATCAAAGGTCACCAATCACAGGTCATCCTAACAAGAGTAACAAAAAACTTTAAAATATTGTGAGAATTATTAAACATGACATTGAGACACTAAATGAGCCAGTGCTGTTTGGGAAACCGCACAGCTCTGAGAGAACTGCTTAATGCAGGATTGCCACAAACCTTCAATTCGTTTTTTAAAAAAAGTGTATCTTGGAAGGGCAAGAAAGCAATGCACAATAAAGTGAGATATGCAGCCTTCTCTGGTCTTCCCAAACCAATTTCAGCATAGGTAGACAGAGGGCGCAACAAAACGGAGACCGCTTTCCTTCTTACCCACTGACGCCTTTCCAAGTAAAGGAGACCTTCAGGAGATAAAGAGAGGAGGCGGGGCCTAAGCTCTGCGCAAAAGAGCTGTCAAACCCAGTCTTCCGGCATGGGGCTATCACGTGACGGTCAGTGATCAGCTGACTAGGGTCTAAGTTCCGCAGGGAAGTCAGACAGACCAAAGGCTGAAGTTGATTGGTGGAGGAGGAGCAAGCCCCAGGAGGCGGGTCCTTGGCGGTGAGGGCTACGATTGGCTTATGCTGAGTCACGTGGGCTATCAACCAGCGCACCAGGTACCCTGAGACAGATACATGCGCATGCGTCAAAAATTGGATCTCTGATTGGAGGCCGTGAATCACGGGGCGGCGTGCCTCGGCTGGAGAGGGCGTGGTCTGCGGTGCGCAAGCCGCGCTACGAGGCCGTTGGTTGGCCAGCTCGAGTCACGTGATGCCTGGCCGCAGGGGGCGCGCGCCGGTGCGACGTCAACGCAGCTTACTAAGCTCCTCCGACCTGTCTCCTGCGTCCCGGCCGTAGCTGAGTTCTCTGAGGGCAGGGCTCCGGCGGTTTGCTGAGTACTTTTGCAGCCGCTATGGACAACTCCGGGAAGGAGGCGGAGGCGATGGCGCTGCTGGCCGAGGCGGAGCGCAAAGTGAAGAACTCGCAGTCCTTCTTCTCCGGCCTCTTTGGGTAAGAACCGCGCGCAGGGGTCGGCCCGGACCTCGGCTGAGAGGACGGAGGAGTCATGCTCTGGGGCGGCGGTAGAGACGAAGGGCTCGAGCCTAGAGGACGCGGGGGATTGCGGGTTTACGGACAAGGTCTGAGGCAGCAGAGGGGACAAGCCGTGGCCAGGACGCCGGACTGTGGCACTGACAGCGTGATTCGAGGAGAGACTGTCCAAGACTGTGGCAGGGCCGTAGGCTGAGGACACCCAGGCCGAGGCGAAACCATCTGGAGGCAGGAAGGGGCCCCAGGCTGGAGACGGGCCAAAGGGCCAGGGGAATACAGTGTCAGGCCTTGAAAGGAATGTGGCCTGCGGGGACCGAGGGAGCCTGGAGGGAAGCCAGGCCAGGAAGCCTTTTGGAGCTCAAGGAGAGACTGTTTGAAAGATCCCGGACAGGAGTGTTGGGGCCTGAGACTGAGGACTTATGCCCGAGGGCGTCCCCTTCCCGAGGCCTGGGGTGATGGATTTATGTGAACTCTGGCCCGGGTATCAGGGCTAAGATGATCCTACGATTGATGAACCCAGTCTGAGTTGCGTGAGGTGTCTCAGGTGAATATGGCCCTGGTCACAGGTGACTAGTGTAAAGAGACCTGACTGCCAAGTGAGATCTGAACAGAGGAATCTCTGGGGTGATGGAATGAAGGCTGAAGAGGGCTGGGAGGCTGGAGACTAAGTGGGAGTGAAGCTTAGTTTAGGAACTGGTGGGATAAAAACGAGAGATGAGGGAGATAAGAAGACCTAAGGGGCCGGAGGCCTGCTGTGTGATCTTTGAGTAAAGATGGGGCATGCAGTGTGAGCAGGATGAGACTGGCATGCCCAGGTTAGGGCTGAAGGGAACCAGGAAACAGAACCAACACCTTTGCTTGTGGCAGACATTTCACATGAGTTCATGTTGGCTCATAAGAGTTGTTCTGATGACTGTCGTTTGAGGAATTTTAGTGGCTGAGGAGGGTCGAAAGCTCAGGTCAGAAGCCTAGGCTCTGCCATTTCTTGACCTTGGGCAAGCTGTTTAACGTTTTTGGGGGGGTGGTGTCTTAGAGAAACCTGTCTCAGGCATTTGCCACTAGTACTGAGGTAGGGCACGTGTAAAGGGTGTAGAATTGAGCCTGGGAAGTGGTTATCACTCTGAAAGTGTTAGCTACCATCAGTGTCATTTCCAGGAAGGAAACAGGTATGGAGCCTGTTAGGAACTGATGGGGATCAAGGTGGGGGTTTGATAGGAAAAGTGGGGTGGGGGGCTGTCAGAGCAGGGAGAGACAGTGTGATGAGTAAGGACCTGGAAGGGGTTAGGGAAGGAACTGGGGCCATGGGGACTTGATAGAGTTAGGGGAGGGGCCTTGAGGCCTCCAGTGGAGAGAGAGCCAGGGAGGACTGAGGAAGATTGTGTTGCTCTTGAAACCGGAAGGAGAGCTGCAGGGGAACAGGCGGGTGTGTAGAGAGTTAGGAGAAACTGTGAGGAGAGGCCATGGTACCTGGCAGCAGAGAGGCAGAGGCTGGGGAAGGGGTTTGCGGGGGAAGACTGGGGCTTTAGGAGAGACGGTGTTAGGAGGTTGGTAAGAAATGAGGAGGAGGGTTCTTCCCGGGAAAGGAGATGGGAACTGCTCCTTGTTACAAGTGGTGGATAATGTTTACTTATCCACCGCAAGAACTTGAATAACCTGGCTGAGACCTCGCTAGTGTGGAAGAACATCCGGGGCTGATGGACTGTATTGATTAGGTGAGGAATGTTTTCTTTTAGAGGCTGAGAGTGGGAAGAGCGTGTCTGTGTTTCTGCTTCCTTCACAAGGGGAGAAACTCAAGTGCCGTGCTTTGTGGTGGGGCCAAGAGCTCAGTTTTTAGTCAGGTCATGGTTTTACTGGGTGGCTTTTGGTGTCTGGTCCCTGGGGATTAGTGTAGTGTTGGGCCATGCTTGGAAGGAGCAGCCAAGTCAGGGCCTGAAACACTTTGTCACCTGGCTGGGAAGACTTGCTAACACACTAGGAAAGCAGAATTGTCACATCTGATTAAGGGCTGCATTTTATCATTGGTGGGAGGTTCCTGACCTGAGAGGAAGCTGCGTGAGCTTAAGGAATGCCTTGGTGAGGAATAAGCTGGGCCCCCGGGAACCCTGGGACATGCCACAGGAGTGGGGGCTGGAGAGGCTGTTCCAGGCAGTGGGAGTTGTGTGAACAGAGGTCTAGTGTGAGGGGAGGTTTGTCCAGAAATGATGAGGAACTGAGATCCAGAGAGACCAGGGCTGGCTCCCTGTGGGGAGAAACCTCACCTGGGAGGATGCTGGAGTTCCAAGGGTGGTCTCTGGTGGGAGAGCACTGCTTCCAACAGAGGAGGCAGCCTGAGCAAGGCCCAGATGTGTGAAGGTCAGCGTCTGAAGGTTTACTGCAGGGAGTTCTGTGTCAGCCCGTAAAGGTAGAACAGGCAAAAGGGGGTGAGACTGCATAAGAACCAGGCCCCTCCCGGAGGGCTTTTTGAGAAAAGGCTTGGATTTGCAGAGGTGCTGGAGAGCACTGAAGATTTTAATGGCCTTTTTAGGCTGTTCAGGCTGCTGCAACAAAATACCATAAGCTCAGTACCTTATAACCATCAGAAATGTATTTCTAACATTTTTGGACGCCAAGAAGTTCAAGGTTGTGGTGCTGACAGGTCTGGTTCCTGGCGAGGGCCTGCTGCCTCACAGACGGCTGTCATTTCACTGTGTCCTCACATTGGGAGGGCAGGAGACGAGAACTAGCTCTTCCTGGTGTCTTTTGTAAGGGCACTAATCCCAGTTACGAGGGCCCCACCCTCATGACCTAGTCACCTCCCAAAGGCCCCACTCACCTCCTCATACCATCACCATGGAGCTTAGGATTTCCACACACGAGTTTTGGCAGGGGACACAAGAATTCAGTTCACAGGAGGGCCAGTGCTGAAGACTTCCTGTTTAGAAAGGACTCCAGCAGCTGGTGTGGGGGAGAGTGAAGGCAGTGACTGGAATAATATCTGAAAACGTTTATTAAGGGCTCACTCTGACTCTGGGCTTCCCTGGTGGCTCAGAGGTTAAAGCGTCTGCCTCCAATGCGGGAGACCTGGGTTCAATCCCTGGGTCGGGAAGATCCCCTGGAGAAGGAAATGGGAACCCACTCCAGTATTCTCGCCTGGAGAATCCCATGGGCGGAGGAGCCTGGTAGGCTACAGTCCACGGGGTCGCAAAGAGTCGGACACAACTGAGTGACTTCACCTTTCACCTGACTCTGACTCAGGCCTGGGCCAGGCACTTGATGTGCATCCTCTCATGTGGGCCTCACAACGTCCTTCTGGAGGTGGACGTGTCGGGCTTAGAGTTGTGGATCCTTGTGCCCAGTCTTCTCTGAGTGGGCACTGGTGTTCATACCCAGGCCTGTCTCATCCCAAAGCCCTCTTGCTGCCATCCAGAGTTTTTCTCTGAGGCTCAGGCCCATTTCTGGGCACTCCGTTTAGGAGGATGTTGGCAAACTAGGCGTCTCAGGGAGTTTCCTTCCCCTGATTTCCCCATCTTCCCCACCCACATGGCAGTTTTCTCCAAATGTCTGAAAGAAAGAAGAGCAGGAGTGTTCACCCCAGAGCCTTCAGCTCCAAGAGCACTTGCAGTGGTGCAGGGTGCAGGCAGAGACTGAGACCAGCATGCCAGAGCCTGTCTGCCCCAAAGGCCAGCCCGGGAGGACATGCCTTGCGGGCAGGAAACACTCCGACACTTGGCCTCTGGAGCTGGGGTTGCTTGGCTTCCACGTTTGACAAGCCCCCTTTCCGGGAATGCAGGAGGGAGTGACAGGGCTCAGCTTATCCCTCCAGCTCCCGCTTCCCATTTCAGGAACCTCCAGCAGCATTCCAGTTTGAAAGGTCTCTGCTCAGATCAAAAGGGCCAGGCAGGGTTGCGTCTGCCTGGGATCCAGGGCAGCCTGGTTGCCTGGGATGTTAAGCCCTTTGCCCTTTGTTGTTTCAAGGCCGCCAGACACTAGGGGGCTTTGGTGAACCAGCAGCCTGGGGGGGGAGGCGGTACCAGCTGGCTCTCAGATCCAAGCTGCTTCTGTTCCTTCCCTCCTGCTGCCTTCCCCTCCCTCAGCTCCCATACAGGGCTCAGGAGATGGGAGAGCAGCCCCGACTTCTGCCCTGGAAGCAGAAAGGTGGCGATTTCCCAAACACTTACACTGTGGAAAAGAAGAGAGGACAGGGAAAAAAAGCAAGATGTGCTTTTTCTTCATTCCAGCTCCCGGTGGACCCAGTCTTCCTTGCTCTGCCCCTTCGGGATTTCAGACAGTGCTTCTCTTCCCCGGGGCTTTCCCCTCCCTGACATCTCCCCCTGATTCCCTCTCCCACATCCAAAATAAAAACTCCTTTCCACTCAGATACCAATGTGTTTAGCAAGTTTGTTCATGTGTGAAATGAAAGTCGGAGTGATACATACTCCCTCGGGTTGTTGTAAGGAGAGACTGAGGTTATGCATGTAAAGTGCTGCGATCCTGGTGAGTGCTTATTAAGGGCTTGCTGCTGTTACTAATATTAATATTAGGTATTTTGTTTAGAAGTTGAGCCTGAAGTCTTGGAGAGCTAGAGATAACAGGGTGCCATGTTGTGTATACAGACGGCAGCCAGGAGATTGTGGTGGCACGGTTCCTGCTTGAACTGTCCTTGTACACCAGCAACCCTCAGGAGCCCTGGAGGCTGGCTTTCCTGAGGCCTGCCTGACCAGAGACCGGCCAAGGTCCGGGTGGGTGTCCCCCGGGCCCTTGGTGCACCTGGGTTGGGAGTGACGGCTTCCAGACCGCTCTCCGCCTGCAGAGCACGCAGAACCTCTGATGCCGGTGAATTGGGCACTGACTCACTGTTCCCTGCCAACTGCCAGGATCCCCCACTCAGCACTCGGCAGCTCTTGCCCAGGTTCAAAGTGGAGGCTTTCCTGAAGGGACCCAAGGTTTTCCAAGGAACCTGGCCCTTATGTCTCTGCAGTCTGGGGGTTCTGCCTCTCTTGGTGGAGGTGGTCACACAGAGGTATGGATGCTCCTCTTTAGGCTGGGGCTACTAAGAGGCAAGGGCTTCCCTTGTGGCTCAGCTGGTAAAGAATCCACCTGCAGTGCGGGAGACCTGGGTTCGATCCCTTGGTTGGGAAGATGCCCTGGAGAAGGGAAAGGCTACCCACTCCAGTATTCTGGCCTGGAGAATTCCATGGACTGTGTCCATGGGGTTGAGAAGAGTTGGACATGACTGAGCGACTTTCACTTCACTAAGCAGCAAGGCTCTTTCAAAAACAGTTTTTTTTTTTAAGTAAATATTTATTAGTTCTGGTTTCTTCCTTGCTGTGCAGTCTTTTCTCTAGTTGCAGCGAGCAGGGACTACTCGCCTGTTGTAGGGCACGACCTCTCAGTGGGTGTGGCTCCTGGGCTCTGGAGCACAGGCTCAATTGTCCTGGCCTGACCCATGGCCGAGTTGCTCTGCGGCATGTGGGATCTTACCGGATCAGGGGTCAAATCCGAATCTTCTGCATTGGCGGGTGGTCTCTTTACAACTGAGCCCCCAGGGAAGCCCCAGAAACATCTTTTAAGAACAGGAACCATTGGGCTCTCTGGCTGGGATGAAGGAAACCTGTTGGGGTGCAAAGAGGATCAGTGTAAGAACCGCGGGAAGGCACCTGGCCCCTGCCTTTGAGCTCATGGTCAGGAGGGCGCTGGGATGTGCTGGGGGTGGGGTAGATGGGAGGCTCCGGGCTCTCTGGAAAGTGAGGGAGGGGTGCCCCGTGGCTAAGCTGGGGATGGGGAGATGAAACCCATGCCAAGATGCAGTAGGAAGTGAATAGTAGGAATCTGCTCTCTCCCCCAGCCTGGTGAGAGTGACGCTCTCGTTGGCTCAGCACCTGCTGTGTCGTGGGCACTCTCCTGGGTGCCTCCTGTGGGGTTCCTCCAGCAGGCCTGCAGGGGTGGAGTCTTCTCCCCACTTCCCGATGGGGAAGCAGGAGTTGGGGCACCACAAGCCGGCCCTGGAGTCCAGGCCTGCCTGACTGCGCTCCCCAGATTTTCCACCGACTCCAAGCAACTCGACCTCTGCTGCCACCACTGGCAGCCCTTAGAACATCTCTCTCCTCCTTCCTATAACAGCGTCCAGTCGTGTGCATGCTCCGAGCCCTGCCCTGCTCTGCGCTGTGCGCCAGGCACTGCGTCTCTGTCGTCTCTGAGCCTCTCAGAGACACCTCCCAGGTCGGGCTCATTGTCTTCATTTTACAGATAAACTGAGGCACAGGGATCGCTCGCCCAAGTCATGCAGCTTGCAGAGTGTCCGAGGCTGATTTCAGCCCAGGTCTCTGGGCCCCCAGGTCCATACTCTCTCTCCCCCTTGCCCAGCCAGGCATTTCAGAGCTGGGCAGTTAGCGCGAGACACTGGATTTTTCCCTCCTCCTGGGGCCTGTGCAATCACAGTGGGGCCAGGCCCTGCTCTGCAGAATCTTGGCACACTGCAGAGCCAGCGAGGGGCTTAGGACACATGGGCGGAGATCCTGAGGGGTGACTGGAGGCCCCGTGGCTCAGGCTCTGGACAGCCCTGTGCAGTCAGCAGTGGGGCAAGGCTGGGACTGCCTGCTGCTCCTTGGCCAGGGGGTGCCTTCTCTGTTGTCTGATGTTCCTTCACCTGCTGCACCGCAAGGAGGGCTTGGGCTCTGGGGCTTGGGGAGGGGATTGGCTTAGTGAATCCCTTCCCATTAAAAAGCAGAGATACCACTTTGCTGACAAAGGTCCACATAGTCAAAACTGTGGTTTTCCTAGTAGTCGTGTATGGGTGTGAGAGTTGGGCCATAAGAAGGCTGAAGAGCTGATGCTTTTGAACTGTGGTGCTGGAGAAGACTCTTGAGAGTCCCTTGGACAGCAGAGAGATCAAACCAGTCAATCACAAAGGAAATCAACGCTGAATATTCATTGGAAGACCTGATGCTGAAGCCCCAATACTTTGGCCACGTGATGCAAAGAGCCAGCTCCCTGAAAAAGCTCCTGATGCTGGGAAGGACTGAAGGCGGGAGGAGAAGGGGGCAACAGGATGAGGTGGCTGGATGGCATCACCGACTCAATAGACATGAGTTTGAGCAAACTCTAGGAGTTAGTGGTGGACAGGAAAGCCTGGCGTGCTGCCATCTGTGGGGTCACAAAGAGTTGAACACGACTGAGCAACTGAACAGCCCCAGCCAACAGCAGCATCTGCTCCTCAGGTGAGGAGGCCCTGAGCAGTGCTGGCTGTTTAATCAAGAGGCGAGGCCAGAGCAGGTAGGGGGCCTTGCCCCCTGCTCTTTCAAAAGACTCTCAGACACGGAAAAGAGGCCCTGGGATCGCCGAGTGAGCGAGAGGCCTGGGCCTTGGGCCAGCCCCCGAGCTTCTGTGAGCCCCCGCCGCCTCTGTCTCCAGGCTCAGACCTGGAGGGTGACAGTGGGGATCGCTGTGCTGTTTTAGGCAGTGCCCAGCTGGCCACTTTTTGGAGTTGTGAGGATGGACAGTGGAGAAGGAGGGGAGGTCAGGACTGACCCACCTGGGCAGCGGCTGAGAATCAAGGTGGGGACCTCCAGGCTGCGGAAAGGATCCAGGGAAGGTGGTTTGGGCACCACAGGACAGGTCTTCCTTGGTGGCTCAGCTGGTAAAGATTCCGCCTGCAATGCGGGAGACCTGGGTTTGATCCCTGGGTTAGGAAGATCCCCTGGAGAAGGGAACGGCTACCCACTCCAGTATTCTGCCCTGGAGAATTCCATGGACTGTATAGTCAGTCCATGGAATCACAAAGAGTCGGACGTGACTGGGTGAGGACTTCAAGTGGGAGTAACTCCATCTGCATTGCCTTCTGAGGACCCCTAGAGACTGCAGGTGGGTGGGTTGTGACGTGTGACAGGTTTCTGGGCTCCAGGAAGTGCCCAGGGGACCGAGGAAGGAAGGAAGGAGGCTGAGATGTTGCCCTGTGGACCCCCGGCCCGGGTCCCACCGGGCCGTCTGTGCATTCCTGGCATGGTCCCCTCACTCCATATGGCGGTCACGGAGGCTGGTGGCTGTGCCCGGGAGACCTGAGACCGCTTCCTCCGCCTTGGGAGGGGGGAGAAGGGAAAGCTGAGTGGGGGTAATTATAGATCGCCCTGCTCCACGCCGGCCCAAACCGGTTCTGTCTATTCCCGGCGTGGCTCAGAGGAGCCGTGGGATGGGAGGCGCGGAGCACAGGCAGCTTGAGGGGTTGGAGGGGGGAGAGACAGCCAGCTGCCACAGGCGCTGCCCCCCCCCCCCGCCGCCGCCCCGGGCTCTTCAGTGACGCAGGACCGGCTAGCTGCTCTGGCAGTTGGGCAGGGTCCGAGGGAGGCCTGCTTTCCTTCCCTCAGGGAATTGGCGGGTTTTGTTGGGGAGGCCGCCCTTGGATAAGTGACATGAAGTGGCCTGACCTAACTCTTGACAGCCTAGCTCCTCAGGAGAGGAGTCCTATAGTGAGCCACGCAGATTTGTCATGTGGGGAGACAGCTTGGAAAAGCAGAGGAGCTGGGATTTTCAGCCCTTCCTTTCCTTTCCAGAACCCTCCTTGTTACAGGGCCCAGACCCTTCTCCTGGCTGCTAACCTGGGGTCCCCCGCCTGCCTTGTGGCCCGCCACTGCCTGCAGCGTAGGCGTCCCAGCCCCCTTCTCTTCCTTGACCTGGCCGGGGTTGTTCGTGTCTCAGGGCCTTTGCACATGCCATGACTTCTGCCTGCCATGCCCTTCCCTCTTCACATGGGTGCTCCTGAGTCGTCATTGAGGACTAAGCTGAAAATCTCAACAGTCACAGAGCCTTTCTCCGACCTGCCCATTCAAGAAGCCCCTCGCCCCAGCCCCTCTGGCAGGGTCTGCTGCTGTCCTGTTTACCAAGGTCAGGGCCTTCCCCTTCGTGTGCTGCTGTCCCCACAGCGCCTGGCACATCCTCAGCGCAGAGATGTGTGTCCCCCCCGGTGAAGGAACGGCCTCTCCTCTGGGGTCTGCCAGGGACCCGAGGCAACACGACTTTTGCCTTTGGTGGGTGTCTCCACTGCCAAGAGGCCGGCACTCCAGAGACTCTCCTGTCAGCGCCTGGCCAGGGACCTGGCCGGGGCCCAAGCGCTGAGGAGGCCGGCCCGGAGGCCTGTGCAGATGCTAACCCCTCTGGCTCTCCTACTCCACGGCTAGAATGACCAACCCAGTACGGGGTCAGCCCAGCTCAGCCTGGAATCGTAGAATTTCAGCCCAGCAGCCGACAGGCTCTGTGTCTGAGTCTGCTCCGTCCCACTGAGCTGCGGGGAGCCACCCAGGGCTGACTCTGCTCGTGTCTGATCATCCGGCTTCGAGCCTCGCTGGGGTGGGACAGCCCATTCCTACTCATCCGGGAGACTGATATTTCTCCGAGGACAGTGGGGTCTGGACGGGACTTCACCGCACCCAATGAGAAAGGAAGGATCCCCTCGGGGATCCGTGGGAGGGGGGCAGGCCTGAGAGCACGGTCAGGGAATGCACCTGGTTCTTCCAAGAGAACCTTCCAGGAACGGTCCCCCAGGAGACCCTTCTGAAATCTCTTCTGCCCAAAGCTGGTCAAAGTTGATCGCCTCTCCAAGGCCAGAAGTGGGTTCTGAGGAAGTCGCTCCACAGGGTCCCCAGGCCCACCCATACGGGCCCCAGGCCCACAGTGTGTTGTGCAGCTGAGGGGGGAAGACAGTGGGACCCAGAGGGTGAGTTTTGGGGAGCACGTCCTGGGGGGAGACATTTCAGCTAAAGGAGACCCTTAGCTGGTACGACTTGGATCCAGGAGGCCAGGATACCGGTTCCTGCCAGCCTGCCCCGGAGCTGTTGCCTTCCGACATCACCTGACGGGACAGGTCACTGGTGACTGCTTCCCAAGTGGTCAGTCTGGGTCAGCTTCTTTCCTCCCAGACTCGCCTGATCGGCTGAGTCATCTAAGGCCATCCTTGCAAATCCTGAGTCCAGGCCCCAGCCCAGGCCTACTGAGTGGAGTCTCCGGGTAGGGTGGCTCCAGCTTGATTATTGCAGCACACATCTGACGTGAGTCCAAAGTATGGGCGGGCTGGCCCCACCGCACTAGCAGTTCGGAGGGCAGGGATGCTCCCCGCACAGCACCCAGGATCACCCCAGACACCCTCACCCCCTGCGGCTGGAGTCAGCAAGGTTCCAGGGCCGGTTGACCACAGATGAGGGGTGGGAGAGTGAAGATGATTTTGTGTTGTCTCATCAGAAAATACCCACCTGTTCTCTTCAAAATGCAACACTGCTTGATGTCAAGGAGGAGCAAATGTAAAATCCCATTTGTTGGAACTCCTGAGCCCGTGCATTTCATTCTCCTGAGTTATATGGGCAGTGGGCGTTCGAACATGGACACTCACACCTCGTGGGCTCAGCCTGGCTGGATTATTGAAGCTGAAACAACAGAAGGACAAGGCGGGGCCTTGCAGATGAGGTGCTGACAAAGGCCCGTCCAGTTCAGAAAGAGGTTTGTCTGTACTGCTTGGAGGTCAGAAAGCTCGGTAAAGCTGCCCATACGGAAAGCTTTATTTTTTTTTTCAAAAATGTACCTCCCCTGAACCTTCCAGGTTACTACTGTTCCACAGTAAGTTTTTTGAAGGTTATTACTTTCCCATTTTATTTATTTACTTATGGCCTCGCCACACGGCATGCAGGATCTTAGCTTCCCTGCCAGAAACTGAATCCCAGCCACGGCAGCGAAGCACCGAGTCCTGGCCACTGGGCCGCCAGGGAATCCCTATGGCTTTGCCACTTTGAACAGTCGTGTTTTGAGCATCCTTGTACCTTCGTTTCGTGGGATGAGTTGTTAGGAGTGCAGTTCACTCCCGGACCTGGGGACCCAGCGCAAACCTTAATACTTACATACGTGCACTTTTTTTCTCAAATAGGTAAATATGTAGATACTTTCAAAATTGAGGTGGTTCTAAAAAGGGGTGTGCGTGTGTCCCTACACCTGGTGCCCAGTTCTGCAGACCCTACTTTAGGGGAAAATACGGTGACTGTGTCTGGGTGTGTTTTTCCAGGAATGTGCTGTTTACATGTATGTTTCTGGTCTCACTTTCTTGTTTTGAACACAAGCGGGAATTTTCAGTGTACTTACTTAAAAACAATATTTCTTTCCGTGTGTGTATTATTCCTAACTGCCAAGTCANGGCTCTTCAGTGACGCAGGACCGGCTAGCTGCTCTGGCAGTTGGGGAGGGTCCGAGGGAGGCCTGCTTTCCTTCCCTCAGGGAATTGGCGGGTTTTGTTGGGGAGGCCGCCCTTGGATAAGTGACATGAAGTGGCCTGACCTAACTCTTGACAGCCTAGCTCCTCAGGAGAGGAGTCCTATAGTGAGCCACGCAGATTTGTCATGTGGGGAGACAGCTTGGAAAAGCAGAGGAGCTGGGATTTTCAGCCCTTCCTTTCCTTTCCAGAACCCTCCTTGTTACAGGGCCCAGACCCTTCTCCTGGCTGCTAACCTGGGGTCCCCCGCCTGCCTTGTGGCCCGCCACTGCCTGCAGCGTAGGCGTCCCAGCCCCCTTCTCTTCCTTGACCTGGCCGGGGTTGTTCGTGTCTCAGGGCCTTTGCACATGCCATGACTTCTGCCTGCCATGCCCTTCCCTCTTCACATGGGTGCTCCTGAGTCGTCATTGAGGACTAAGCTGAAAATCTCAACAGTCACAGAGCCTTTCTCCGACCTGCCCATTCAAGAAGCCCCTCGCCCCAGCCCCTCTGGCAGGGTCTGCTGCTGTCCTGTTTACCAAGGTCAGGGCCTTCCCCTTCGTGTGCTGCTGTCCCCACAGCGCCTGGCACATCCTCAGCGCAGAGATGTGTGTCCCCCCCGGTGAAGGAACGGCCTCTCCTCTGGGGTCTGCCAGGGACCCGAGGCAACACGACTTTTGCCTTTGGTGGGTGTCTCCACTGCCAAGAGGCCGGCACTCCAGAGACTCTCCTGTCAGCGCCTGGCCAGGGACCTGGCCGGGGCCCAAGCGCTGAGGAGGCCGGCCCGGAGGCCTGTGCAGATGCTAACCCCTCTGGCTCTCCTACTCCACGGCTAGAATGACCAACCCAGTACGGGGTCAGCCCAGCTCAGCCTGGAATCGTAGAATTTCAGCCCAGCAGCCGACAGGCTCTGTGTCTGAGTCTGCTCCGTCCCACTGAGCTGCGGGGAGCCACCCAGGGCTGACTCTGCTCGTGTCTGATCATCCGGCTTCGAGCCTCGCTGGGGTGGGACAGCCCATTCCTACTCATCCGGGAGACTGATATTTCTCCGAGGACAGTGGGGTCTGGACGGGACTTCACCGCACCCAATGAGAAAGGAAGGATCCCCTCGGGGATCCGTGGGAGGGGGGCAGGCCTGAGAGCACGGTCAGGGAATGCACCTGGTTCTTCCAAGAGAACCTTCCAGGAACGGTCCCCCAGGAGACCCTTCTGAAATCTCTTCTGCCCAAAGCTGGTCAAAGTTGATCGCCTCTCCAAGGCCAGAAGTGGGTTCTGAGGAAGTCGCTCCACAGGGTCCCCAGGCCCACCCATACGGGCCCCAGGCCCACAGTGTGTTGTGCAGCTGAGGGGGGAAGACAGTGGGACCCAGAGGGTGAGTTTTGGGGAGCACGTCCTGGGGGGAGACATTTCAGCTAAAGGAGACCCTTAGCTGGTACGACTTGGATCCAGGAGGCCAGGATACCGGTTCCTGCCAGCCTGCCCCGGAGCTGTTGCCTTCCGACATCACCTGACGGGACAGGTCACTGGTGACTGCTTCCCAAGTGGTCAGTCTGGGTCAGCTTCTTTCCTCCCAGACTCGCCTGATCGGCTGAGTCATCTAAGGCCATCCTTGCAAATCCTGAGTCCAGGCCCCAGCCCAGGCCTACTGAGTGGAGTCTCCGGGTAGGGTGGCTCCAGCTTGATTATTGCAGCACACATCTGACGTGAGTCCAAAGTATGGGCGGGCTGGCCCCACCGCACTAGCAGTTCGGAGGGCAGGGATGCTCCCCGCACAGCACCCAGGATCACCCCAGACACCCTCACCCCCTGCGGCTGGAGTCAGCAAGGTTCCAGGGCCGGTTGACCACAGATGAGGGCTGGGAGAGTGAAGATGATTTTGTGTTGTCTCATCAGAAAATACCCACCTGTTCTCTTCAAAATGCAACACTGCTTGATGTCAAGGAGGAGCAAATGTAAAATCCCATTTGTTGGAACTCCTGAGCCCGTGCATTTCATTCTCCTGAGTTATATGGGCAGTGGGCGTTCGAACATGGACACTCACACCTCGTGGGCTCAGCCTGGCTGGATTATTGAAGCTGAAACAACAGAAGGACAAGGCGGGGCCTTGCAGATGAGGTGCTGACAAAGGCCCGTCCAGTTCAGAAAGAGGTTTGTCTGTACTGCTTGGAGGTCAGAAAGCTCGGTAAAGCTGCCCATACGGAAAGCTTTATTTTTTTTTTCAAAAATGTACCTCCCCTGAACCTTCCAGGTTACTACTGTTCCACAGTAAGTTTTTTGAAGGTTATTACTTTCCCATTTTATTTATTTACTTATGGCTTCGCCACACGGCATGCAGGATCTTAGCTTCCCTGCCAGAAACTGAATCCCAGCCACGGCAGCGAAGCACCGAGTCCTGGCCACTGGGCCGCCAGGGAATCCCCATGGCTTTGCCACTTTGAACAGTCGTGTTTTGAGCATCCTTGTACCTTCGTTTCGTGGGATGAGTTGTTAGGAGTGCAGTTCACTCCCGGACCACGGGACCCAGCGCAAACCTTAATACTTACATACGTGCACTTTTTTTCTCAAATAGGTAAATATGTAGATACTTTCAAAATTGAGGTGGTTCTAAAAAGGGGTGTGCGTGTGTCCCTACACCTGGTGCCCAGTTCTGCAGACCCTACTTTAGGGGAAAATACGGTGACTGTGTCTGGGTGTGTTTTTCCAGGAATGTGCTGTTTACATGTATGTTTCTGGTCTCACTTTCTTGTTTTGAACACAAGCGGGAATTTTCAGTGTACTTACTTAAAAACAATATTTCTTTCCGTGTGTGTATTATTCCTAACTGCCAAGTCATGAATGGATGGTGACGTGCTTTTAGGGTTGAGAGGCCTTCGCTGAACAGCTGCAGGGTGCAGGGCACAGGGTTAAGACTGAGGAAGGGACCCAGCATCCACGGCTGGACTCCTCTCCCAGAATGCTTTGCAGTCTCATGGGGAAAGGGATTTGCAGAAAGCATGGGAGCCTCCGAGCATCTGAGCAGAAAGTGGAGGAAACTGTCGGAGGCGGGGCTTCGGGGGGTGGTCAGGAAGGGTCCCCGCCATGAGGGTGCAGCCCGGACTGACTGGCCCATGGAGGGCCTGGACAAACTGTGGGATGGGGTGGGGGCTGCCGGCTCTGACTCCCTTGAGCCCACACGGAGGCCCGACCTGCAGCTGGACTCGCAAAGCTGGCTTCACAGGGAAGTGGGGGCCACCTTCCAGATAAGATCTTCTCCTTACCTTTTCTTCCTTTCCTTTTTCCCAGAGGCTCATCCAAAATAGAGGAAGCATGCGAAATCTACGCCAGAGCAGCGAACATGTTCAAAATGGCCAAAAACTGGAGTGGTACGTGACCCCTGCTAGAGCCCCTCCGTGGCTCTGTCTCCTCCTTCCCCTCGGCTCCCCATCCCAAAGGCCTGGCTGAGGGGTCAGCCTTGCAGGCCCCGTTCTCTAACACCATCACCGGCTCTACAGACCCGCTGGCCTGCCATCTGGTCGTTTTGAGCTGGGTTATTTTACAGCTTGGGTCCCAGGGCCCGGGAGAGCGGACTTAGAGGATAAGGATCAATAGTAGGTTATTGAATTCAGATAGACGCATGTGGATTGGTGAACTCTTTAAGGGGTTTCTCCTTAAATTCAGAATGTCAGTTTTCCAACAAGGATTGACTGGGCAGCACAGGGATCTATACTCACGATCTCATAATAGCATATAATTCAAAAGAATCAGAAAAGGCATACATATATAAGTGAGCCACTTTGCTGTACACCTGAAACTAAGACAGTATTATAAGTCACACACACATCTACTTAAAAAATAGGGAAGAATTTCAGGTTTCCCTGAAAGCAGTTCTCTAATTCTTCCATCAGAGTCTGAATTCTGGGCTGAGGGACATTCAAGTGGTCCAGCAATAACATTAACCACAGCTCCATTTACTTAGCACTCCCCTGAGCACCAAGCAGGCATTGTTTAATTCAACCACAGCAGCACCATGAGGGCCAGTACCATCCCCATTTCACAGACTTGAAAACTGAGGCTCAGCCCAGCCCTTTGCCCAGCACACCAACACGAGTGAGTGGCTGAAGCAATTCAGAAGCCAGAACTCCGGCTCTGGAGCCTGAACAGCTCCCTGTGGCTTCCTGACCTTTGGAGTCCCGAGTGACTGGCATTTGTGTCCCAGCTCAGACTGGGGCCACGTGACCCTGGGGAAGTTACTGGACTCTTCTCAGAGGGCAGCAGGGGAGGTTAACAGTCCTGACCCTGCGGGGCCGTGGTGTGGGCTCAGCTGTCCCCACGCAGGGCGGCCAGCCCAGCACGGCGGCAGCTCCACTCTTCACTCATGGCAGCAGCATCCCTCCCTCTGGAGGGGGAGGGAAAGCCCTTTGAGGACTCCGGTCAGCAGATTGGCAAACTGCAGGAGCGCTGACCGGTCCCTGGCCATCTGTACACTCACTCCAGCTGGAGCAGAACGCCCGCACACACAGACAGCGTCATAAGGGCCTCTACCTGGAAGAGGGCATCGCAGGTCCCGCGGCTCCAGAGGCTCTCAGGCCTGTGTTAGTGGGCGGAGTAGCCCTTCTGATTGGGCCAGGAAGATTGCAGTCAGACCCTGGCAAGGCTGCGGCTTGAGCCGTATCCCCCAAGGAGAGGCGGGCAGGCAGGGAGGGGCTCCTTTAGGTCTGAGGGCCAGAGATCTGTTTGGGAACTACCTGAGGGCCTGGAGGCGAGGTTCGGAAAGCCAGTACTTGAGCCCTTCTGGGGCTAATGTCATAACAAGGCTTCAAACGTCGGCAAGATGTAACCAGTAAGGAGGACCTACTGTGCAGCACAGGGAACTCTACAGAGCACTCTAATGGTCTATATGAGAAAAGGATCTAAGAAAAGTGTGTGTGTGTGTGTATGTGTATGCTGAAGCTCCAATACTTTGGCCACCTGATGTGAAGAGCCAACTCACTGGAAAAGACCCTGATGCTGNGCACAGGGAACTCTACAGAGCACTCTAATGGTCTATATGAGAAAAGGATCTAAGAAAAGTGTGTGTGTGTGTGTATGTGTATGCTGAAGCTCCAATACTTTGGCCACCTGATGTGAAGAGCCAACTCACTGGAAAAGACCCTGATGCTGGGAAAGACTGTGGGCAGGAGGAGAAGGGGGCGACAGAAAATGAGATGGCTAGGTAGCATCATCAATTCAGTGGATGTGAATTTGAACAGACTTCGGGAGATAGTGAAGGACAGGGAAACCTTGCATGCTGAGGTCCACAGGGTGGCAAAGAGTCGGACACAACTGAGCGCCTGAAAAACAATAATTTGTATACGTAATATGTATCACTGATCCACTTTGTTGTATACCTGAAACTAACAGAACATCACAACATCGTAAATCAACTCTACTCCAGTTTAAAAAGAAACAGCAAGATTGGATCAAGAAAATCAAGCAAAGACAGTGCTGAAACCCAGGAAGGAACTTCTGACTTCAGACTACAGAGGAAACTTGGGACGGGGCTACAGAGGCGGGTGTGGAGGCAGTGGGCAAAATGGACTCTCCTCCTCTGAGAGTATTTTTGGTTTCCTGAAAATCAGAAGAGTTTCTCCTGAGCTTTCATAGCATACACTGCGCCTGGAGCCAGATTCTGTGTGTATTTTTATGCTCACCCCAAAAACAAAATACTGTTAAAAGAAAGATTTCTTTTTCAATCACGTGGATGTTGCTTTACTTCTAAAATTTGTCACCTCTCTCCCTCCCCCAAATAGTCAAACAAAAATCTTAAGCCATTTCTTCGTCCCAATGATACTACCTTTCTGGAAATTCTGCACTCAAGTTTGGAGCCCTTAAAAATAGGAAAGAAATCAGACACAGTGAAAACCTGGGTGGCTGAGTTTAGTTTCCTGCTCTAAAGGTAGAGTATAGGCCCGGGCCCTCTTGTCTTTCTCCAAGTCAGGAATTCCACGATTCGGGCTCAGCTGGAGGAAGACGAAGGGCAGGGGCTTCAGGACAAGCTGGACGTGGCCATTGGAGCTCCCAGTTAGCACAGCCCCCACCCCAGGAAGAAGAGGGCTCCCTCTGCCTCCCTCGAGTCAAATTAGGAGATGGAGACGTGGGAACAGACCTGTGGAAGGTGACAGGGTGGCTGAGTACAGGACAGCCCGGGCTTCAGGTGTGGTCGCCGCAGCTGCTCTCCACCCGTGGGCATTGTCCCCACGCACTCAAGTTCATGGGGGCCCCCCAGGTGGCTCGGGGGTTAGGAATCCACCTGCCGGTGCAGGAGACGCAGGGCACGTTGGCTCCATCCCTGGGTCGGGAAGACCCCCCGAAGAAGGAAGTGGGAGCCCACTCCAGTGCTCTTGCCTGGAGAATCCCGTGCACAGAGGAGCCGGGTGGGCGACCGTCCCTGGAGTGGCAGAGTCAGACTGCGGGGCTGAGGACCCATGTACACACTCAAGTTCACGGCGTCCACGTCCCCTTTCCCTTTCTAGATGTGAACCTCCTGGGGGCCTGGACCCTGTGAGCTCTCCCCAGGGAAGACTGGAATGTGGCCAGAGGAGCTGAGGAGTTAGACCAGAAGGGCTGGGAGCCGTGGTGGGAGGTGAAGTCAGACTTGGAAAGGGGAGGTGGAGCAGCTGGGTCTTGATTGCCCCTCTCTTCACCAGCACCCCCACCTGGCCCCAGCCTGTGCTGCAGTCTGGAATGCTGGTTCCAGGCTCCCTGGGGCTGGGGGACAGCTTCTGGGTGGAGGTGGGGGCCACCGCTGGGATCGGGTGGCCTGAGGTCCAGGCCTGCGCCTCGGTTCCCCCAAGCCAGTATCCTCTCTCAGGGACTCACGAGAGCTCAGCCCCCTCCTCAGGCGGCGTCTCTCCGCAGGCAGCCTCTGAGTGGCTCCCAGAGCCTGGAGCTCCGCTCTGAGGCAGGGCCTACCCTCTTCTGTTCCAGCTGCCGGAAGCGCTTTCTGCCAGGCGGCCCAGCTGCACCTGCAACTGCAGAGCAAGCACGACGCGGCCACCTGCTTCGTGGACGCTGGCAACGCGTTCAAGAAAGCTGACCCCCAAGGTGAGGGCCTCTGTGGACCCCGAGCACCAGCTGAGCCCCTCCGGAGAAGGCCTCAGGTTTTCCACCACACCACGCCGGGCAGTGCTCACACTGTAACTCGAGCACTGGCTGCCTTCCGCCTGGCGTCCGTCTGCCTCTCTCTGGCTCCCGGCCTCCGCCTCCCCCTCCCGCTCTGTGCCTGCAGCTGGTGGCGCCCCTCCCTGAGCCCGGGAGCATGTCGGAGTGGGAGTTACATCTCAGGCCCACCGCGTGCCCAGGAGAGAGGAAAATCTGTTCTGCTGTCAGAATTAACACGCGGAGGGGGCGGGAGGGGGGTTCTGAGACCAGCCAGGTAGGAGTCTCTGCCAGAAAAGGAGCGGAAGTTATCCTGACCTGGCTTCCCTTACCCCCAGGGTGGGGGGATCAGAGAGAGGCGAGCGGAGATGCGGTTGCCAGAAAGTAAGTTCCTTCAGATGAGAGCGTGTTGGGGACCGAAGCCCAGTTCGGGGCTGACTCACTGTGAGGAAACCATGTTCATCCCCCGCTGGGCTCGTTTAAAGCAGGTGCACGGCCCAGCGGGCACCAGGCTGTTGGATCTGGGGGCTGGAAGTTTAGTGTTTTCTTTTTAATCTTGGGGCCAGACATGGGTTGCCAGCTTTTAACAAGCAAAAGGCTTTTTTTTTTAATGACCATCTATTGTCACTCTCCACTCACAAGAAAATGGGAAATAGGCGAGTATTAATTTTTAAAAAAAGGGAGATGCATCACCTTGGAATAAAGGCTTGTCCTTCCCAAGAGAGGGCAGTTTGCACCAGTGCCCGGGGTCTCTCCAAGGATCTGTGAGCCCCAGTTCACACACCAGCTCAGGGGTCGTTGGTGGCGAATTCGTCACTGCCACCACAACGTTTTGGTTCCCAGTCGAGGCTCTGATGTCTGTGAGGGCCAAGTACCTGTTTTCTGTCTTGCTGGGCCACTCCTCTGTAGCCGGGTGTTTCTCAGACGTTGGCCTCAGTGGTCACGTGGCGCGCTCAGCCCGGCTTGAACTGAGGGGAAACCTCACGACCAGGCGTGTCCTGCTGACTCTGCCCAAAGCTCAGCGCACCTGGCTGGTTAGCGCTGAGCTACAGCAGGCCACGTGGTGATGTGATGAGCCAGGGTTTGGGTCACACGATGATGACTGTGGGTTTGTTTTCAGCTTGAATCACTCCAGAAAGTCTGTGCATCCCCCTCAGAGGGTCCCGCCCCTGCCCCAGTCTGCCTTCTCTCTGGGGAACTGGTTGACCTGGAAATGCTGCCCAGGCACCCGTGACAGACGTTGGGCCACCGCACCCGAGTGACTGGAAGGACTGGTTCCTGGGGTGGAAGCTGAGGCTCGGCTTTCAGCAAGTGCATAGGGCAGATTTGCTGTTTAAACAAGCCCCAGCGCTTCTGGTGGACAGGCCCCAGTGGGTACTAGCATGTGGCATCCTTTCCCAGCTTTTGAGCTGAGGCTTTTCAGCTAGCAGCAGGCTCTGCAGCATGTGGGGGGCGCTAGGGCCCAGGTTGGGGTGTGACTCGTGCCTGGCCTCCAGAAGCACGGAGGATGGCTGAGGTGTCTAGTGGGCAGGTGGCAGTGGTTGCGTGTGACGTGCCCGTCGTGGGGCATAGAAGGCGACTTGGTTTATCTCAGCATCAGCCAGCCTGCTTCTCTGCCCTGGATGCTGAGGCCAGGAGGGGGCAGGTTTGTCACTAGGGGCGGCTCTCAGGGAACGGAAGGCCCCATGGCGCAGGGGAGAGCCTCATGGGCAGGGCCGGGGTCGGAGGTTCTTGTCGCTGAGCAGGGGGCGATGTTGAAGGGGCTCCCAGCACCTCTGCGTCATAACTGACCGCCCCCCCCACTCAAGGAGGGTGGGCCTCACTGGTCTCCGAGCCCCATGGAAGCCTGTTCCCCTGTGACCTGGGGCCATCAGCAACGTCTTTTGGGTCAGGGAAAGCAGAGATCACCTGTGAGCTAGAGCACAGATGGGCCCAGCCCCACACCAGGGTGGGATAAACGTCTGGAAGGGGTGGTCCCGGCCCTTGTCAGGTGGGGGTCTGGCCTGGCCACTTGCCTTGTGAGTCGGAGCCAGAGGGCCCACGTGGATCCCCGCCGGGCTTCCCCACGCGGGCGGCCGGCTCGCTGGGGCCTTGCCGGCCTCACCTGCCTCAGAGGCCTCACCTGTGTCGGTGCTTCCTGCAGGAGTGCTGGAAGACTCCCACCCGCCCCTGGACAGGCAGCTGAGCTTGTGCCTCAGGGCCGCCAGGGCGAACGGTGGGATTTGGCGCCTGCCTTCGCTCTCCCTCTGGAGTCCGCCCTGAGCATGGGCCGGGGTGGCTGGGGTGAGGAGGTGCCGCCGTAGCTGTCACTGGTCCCCGAGTTGCCCAGCCAGTTCCGGCGGCCGCTGTGAGTAGACTCGGGCCGGGGAGGCCCCTTGGCCGCCCGCTGGTAGCCAGGCGCAGGGGCGTGCACGCCCACTCACCCTCTCCTGTCTACTCCCCTCACCTCCCTGCCGCTTTCTGGTGACTGCTGTGTAGCAGGCACATGGCATCTTCCTCTCACCCATTCTGCTGCTTCATGGGGTCCTGCGATTTGCCCTTGTTTTACTAAGAAGTTCCATCTCTCTAAGGCCAGTGCCTTCTCCTGTCTGGGCCTGAGCACCGCCCTCACCCCACCTGCCTCCCGGGGCTCCAGGTTTCTGCAGGTGGATGGTGGGGGTCAGGTTGCTGGGGTTTGCCATGCTTGTCCAGGGCTGTGTGGGGCTATCCACGGCTGGGGTCCCAGAGACTGGAGATAAGCTGGTTGTAGCCGCGTGTCAGCAGCTTGTCTGCTAGTGCGCCAGCTGGGGTGTCAGCTGGCAGCCTGCGCTTCCAGAGACAGCTGTCCTGGAGCGAGGGGCCTCAACCCTGTGTGAATCCATGCTGCTGGCTGCACCTAAGCCGTCCTCCCCCACGGCAGGGGCCTTTTGGCTGACAGCACTCAGGCCAGTGCCAGCGAGCCTTGGGCGGCCGCTGTGGTGGTAGCGGCGGGACGGGGGTTCCTGTCTTGCCTGGGAGCTTCCAGCCTCTCTGCGTCCAGGGCTCTGACCTCGCCAGGGGCAGCCTTTGCCCCCTCGGCCTGCGGAGACTAAGCTGTGCGCTGCAGCCTTCCGGGAGCAGGAGCCCCCGAGTCGCATCCAGCCCCTCAGGGTGGGGGACGCGGCAGGACGCGGTGTGCAGAGACCGTGCGCTGCAGCCCTGCCGCCTGGCTTTTAGCATCCTTACCACTGCGCTGTTAGCTCATCAATTGCTTCGGGAAACGCTCTGTCACAGAGCGTGTGAGAGTGTGTGTGTGAGAGACAGTAACGCTGCTTCCTCCGGCTGTATTTGTCTGCGGCGTTCTCTCCCTTTTCTCCTTCTCTCCTGCCCCTTTTTCCTCTTCCCTACTACCCCAGGCTTCCACCTGTCAGCCTCACGACCTTCACCCTGTGGTGTACATTCTCTGAGTCTTTTGGGGGTCCCCTGAGGCCTTGCACCCAACCTCCCAAGCCTCCATTCCCCAGAATAGTCCCCCAGCATAGCTCTCAGACACCCCCTTTTGGCCTGAGTCGGAGGGTGGCACTGTGGACTCCCTGAAGGACCAGCCACAGGTCTGAGGCTAAGAGCCTCTGTTGATGCATCTCCCTGGGTGATGAAACCTTGAGCCCCCCTTGAAAGCGGGCACCGGGCCTGGGCCTTCCTGGTGGCACCTCAGCCTGGTGGGCCCTGCTGACGAAGCCCTAGCAGCAGGCCAGGAGCCCTCTCGATGCCCCGGGCTGCATGAATGCTCAGCCATGCCCCAGCTCAGAGCCCACCCACCGTGGTCTGTCCAGGCTCTGTCCTCCTCCCACTTCCCCAGCACCCTGTCCTCCCGAGATGCATTAAAATGACGTTTCAAAAACATCCACCCAAGAGCTTATCTCATCTCTCTCTGCTAGAAAATGCCTCCCACTCATGTTTCTCTCTCCTCCAAATAACTTGTCAAAAAAAAAGCACCTTTCTCAAAGTTCCAAATTAACGCCGTGTGAGAGGGTACGACAGAGGCGCCCCGGCGCCTCCTCCCGAACACCACCCACTGTGTGTGTTGTCAGCGACACCTGTGGTTTGAGGAGCTGGCAGGTAGCGGTGCCGGAGACCCCACGGCGGGGGGCCTCAGGTCACGGTGGAGGCCAGGCAGGGGCAGGGCACACAGCTGCTTCAGGGTCCTGCCATGGAAGGGTGACGGAAGGACCTGGTTGTCCCTCCAGTGTCAGGCTCAGCCACAGCTGCCCCCTGTCCCATGGTCACTGGGAAGGTGGTGACATCGTGGTGACCCCAGGGCAGAGGGCAGCTGTATGGGCAGGGCTCCCTGAAAGCATATGCCCAGCAGGTCACAGCCAGCAGCATGAATGAGTCAGGCCAAATTTCCTGGGGCTCGGAGGCCCCCTGCCCACCGTGCGCGCCGAGCCCTCCACGGCGGCCCCGCGCCTCCCTTCTCTCCTTGGCCTCTGCTGAAACGACTTCACCTTCTCGTTCCTCCTCCTCACTGCCCTTGTTCTCTCTCCAGAGGCCATCAACTGCTTGATGCGCGCGATTGAGATCTACACAGACATGGTAAGGGCCGCCGCGTGTCCTGGCTCCCTCCCTCCCCTTACCCTGCTTCAACCCTGCCTACTGTCTGCCCCCTTCCCTCCCATCCCCGGGCCCCAGAGCAGGCTAGAGACAGGAGGGGAGGCGGAGGGGCGCCGGGCTGGGCTGGCTGGGTCCTCACACAGCTCCGTGCCAGCCTGGCTCCTGGTGGCAGCTCCCAGCACATGAGAGGGGCGGATAGCCCCTCCCCAGGTCCTGTCTCCAGCCCCCAATAGGCCATCATTGTCCTCACTTGAAGGCATTACCGCTGTTGGGGCCCTCACGTGTCCATGGAGTTTCCCCTTCCCCAGCCTCCCCCGGCCCAGAGTAAGCTTGCCCCTGCCTGCCCCGGGGAGCTTCCTCATCGACAGATGAGGCCTGGCTGCTGGTCCGAGCCCAGAGAGCCAGCCTGAGGCGCCAAGCCAGGCCCCATCCTTGTCACATCCACGCGGGCCGATCACCCGTCCTGCCCCGGCGGGTCCTGCGATGCTGTGACCATGTAGCCGTCCCCACCGGGTGCTGCAGGAGACACTGCGCTGGGCGGTTTGGTCTCCGGAGCGGCAGGCACGGGACCGCCGCTGGGTGGAGGCAGGCAGGAGGTGCTCAGCCGCTCTGGGAGCCGGTGGCCTTGGGGAAGGCCCTGGGCGCCTGGGGGGGAAGCTGCAGCGCGGGTGGGGGGAAGGGCCATCTGACCACACGGGAGGGGAGGTCAGGAGGCAGGCTCGATCTGGGGCAGCGGGGAGTCTGGCCCAGAGTCCAGGGCTGTTCCTCCCGCCTCTCTGCCAGTCACATGTGCCGCCGGGCCAGGGCCTCTGGCCAGTCCCGGTGCCCGTATTTCCCGTGTCGCCCCATCTGCTGTGCCCCCATGGAGGCTGGGTGGTGGGGGGCAGCACTCAGACCCAGGCCTGTCAGGCAAGAGCCTCCCTCGCAAGCCTCGTGCCTCTTGGGACCCTCCTTGGCGGGCCCCCCTCCCATGAGTGGCCGAGGGCTGAGGTGGGGGGCATGTGGTTGAGCTGGGCAGAGCACTCGGGACCCCCTCATCGCTGACGGCCCCTTCTCATGTCTCACCCAGGGCCGCTTCACCATCGCGGCCAAGCACCACATCTCCATCGCCGAGATCTACGAGACGGAGCTGGTGGACATTGAGAAGGTGGGCGGCGGGGGGCTCAGCCTGGCTGGCGGCGGGGAGGGCTGCTGCTGCCATCCCCTTGGGACCAGTCTGGGGACCTGGGGCGTGGCAGAGCTGCTGGGCCCACAGGCAACGACGGCCGCCTGAGCCTCTGGCCCTCTGCCCCGCCCCGTGTGCCTCAGGCCATCGCCCACTACGAGCAGTCTGCAGACTACTACAAAGGCGAGGAGTCCAACAGGTACCCGGGCGCCCCTTCCCGCTCCTGCCCCCGGCGAGGGCCCCGGCTCCGCCACCACTGACCCCCTGCCCCCCTCTGCCCCTCTCAGCTCAGCCAACAAGTGTCTGCTGAAGGTGGCCGGCTACGCCGCGCAGCTGGAGCAGTACCAGAAGGCCATCGACATCTACGAGCAGGTGGGGACAGCGGGGCCTGAGCTCCACTCTATGAGTTGGGCACTGCGCCCCACCCTGTGGCCGGCACCCCTTCTCCCCACCTCCCACCCTCCCCCAACTTCTCTGCAGCGCCCTCGGTCGTCCCCACGCCCTCAGCTTGGACTTGGCCTGGCTGAGCACCCTCCACGCACAACCCCATGTGGCATCATCGCACTCTCCCTAGACGAGTCCTTCCTGCACTGCTCACCAAGGCCTCCTGGGCAGAGTGAGGCCGACTCCCAAATGGGGAGAGAGCGGAAAGAATCGCAAGGCCCGAGATGGCTGGTGGCAGCTGAGGAGCCTGCAGAGAGGGCAGGAGGGGGCATCCCCTGGGTATGCATGCTCCCTCCTGGGCGGGGCCCGGCACCCTGGTGGGCTCAGTCTGGCCAGGAGACAGGCAGGCAGGTGGCCTCAGAGGAGTGCGGGGCGGGCGCCGCCTCTCATGTTCTGCAGCCTGCCGCCCCTCTGCCCACTGGCATGCCAGCCTCCTGTCAGCCTGACAGCGGGGCCGCCACCCCCATCACCCGTTTGGGCGCCTCTGGGAGCCCACGGACAGCTGGCCCCGAGCTGGCCTCGGCCCTGGGGCCACACACCCACCCCCGGCATGCCCCCATCCTAGGTCTCCCAGACCAGATGCAGACTTTCCCGGGGCTGGTCTCTGGCTTCCTTGCCCTCAGGGTCCTGGGTTCACAGGGCGTCACTGGGCATGGACCTCGTTCCCAGCTGTCCCCCCAAGTGCCTGGCAGTGACCCAGCCCTCTGGCTGCCCACCGCCTTGTGCCTGCAGGTGGGGACCAACGCCATGGACAGCCCGCTCCTCAAGTATAGCGCCAAGGACTACTTTTTCAAGGCTGCCCTCTGCCACTTCTGCATCGACATGCTCAACGCTAAGGTGAGCCCAGGCCCTGGGGCCCCCCAGAGTTACCCCCACACAGGGTAAAAGGCCAAGGTGAGCCCAGGCCCTGGGGCCCCCCAGAGTTATCCCCACACGGGGTGAAAGGCCAAGGTGAGCCCAGGCCCCGGGGCCCCCAGAGTTACCCACATAACACACAGGATGAACGGTAGGCCACAGGCCCCCCAGAGTTACCCCACACGGGGTGATCACCCCTGGAGCATCGTGTCTGTCACTACGCCAAGTCACCTCTCTGCCTCTCGGCGGGGCAGGTCCCTCGCTCCCTTCTGGCCCTGGCAGCACCTTCGGGCAGGAAGTGCTGTTCTCACCGTGTTTCTGTCCTTTGTGTTTCCAACTCCCGGCTTGCTTGGTGCCAGGCATTTCCTTTTGTGGGAGCGTTTTTGGAGTCCTTACTGCAGTCCACGAGGTTGGCTCCATAGTCATCCCACTTCACAGAGGAAGATTCTGAGGCTGAGACACAGAGTCTCTCGTTCAAGGCCACGTGGCTAGTAAATTGCCCTGAGAGTCCAGACCTTTCTGACTGTGTTTGAACCAGAGCCTGCCTGCCTGCCCCACCCGTCCTCAGGGCCTCTCAGCACGAGCCAGGTCAGGGCTCGGAGAGGAGCTGGGTTCTGCTGGAGTCTGGGGTTTTCCGGGGCCTGCAGCTGCCTGCCTTTACCTACAAGGTGCACCTGAGCCCCACCCTCACTCACTCTGCGGGTCCCTGCTGGGGCAGGTGAGAGCTTGGGCTTTGGGGTCAGGCCTATTCAGATCCCCAACACATGTCCTGAGCCCTGTGCGGGTCACCGCCATCTCTGGGTCTGTTTCCCACTTGCAGAATGGAGTCACCATCGTTTGACCCTCCTTGGGTCCTCATGAGGGTTAGACATGAGGTGTCAGGTGTGGCACAGAGTGTGTGCACCTACCCCGGGGGGGCTGGGTGCAGGGAGAGGCCCTGAGCGCCGGCCTGGGGAAGCTGCCTCCCTCCCCGGGCCTCTGTCCCCTGCCTGCCACCCCCCACCACAGCTGTCTGCAGCCAGGCTGGCGCTGAGCTCAGCTCTGGGAAGCCTCTCCACCAGGCACAAAGCCCTGTCTCTGGAGGCTGGGGTGGGCGTGTAGACAGCTGACTTAGCGCTGGAGCGGCCCCAGGTCCCTGCAGCTGTCGGGATCTTCATCGGCTTGTTCTCTTCTGCCTTCCCCCCGTCCTCGCTGACCCTCAGCTCGCCGTTCAGAAGTACGAGGAGCTGTTCCCCGCGTTCTCTGACTCTCGGGAGTGCAAGCTGATGAAAGTGAGTGTGTGTTGCCGGGGCCTTGGGCTCCAGTTAGCACAGTCACTGAGGTCTGTACAGTGTTTCTCAGGGGGCTTTTTTTATCCCCCCCCCCAGTCTCATCTGCCATCTGAGTCCCCATTTTCTGGATGAGACAAGACTCAAGCATTGATGGAGCCAGGGGAGAGTGGGGAGGCTGTGGGTTCTCACGCGCACACGGGCACCTATGGGTGGGTGCTGCTCCGTGTCAGTGACCTTCCAAGCTGAGAGCAGGTTGGAGCACAGCCCCTTCCTCCCGCTCAGCCTGGGCACCCCTGCCTCTCAGCCACTCAGATACTGTGTGTGGAGCTCCTCTGGGTCAGGCCTCGGCCTGCCTGGCTCCTGAGCTCAACCCCCTGTTGTTTTGCAGAAGCTGTTAGAAGCCCACGAGGAGCAGAACGTGGACAGCTACACCGAGGCGGTGAGTGGCCGCGGGGCTGGCGGCCCTCGTCAGACGTGGTCCCGTGAATTTCCTCCTTTTTGTCTCTGGCCCCAGCCCCTGGCTGTGGATTCTTCCTCCCGTCACCCCAGAATCCTCACAAGTAGCCCCAAGAGGTGCAGGGAGTGGTCTCCCCATCTTAGAGATGAGCTGGGATTCAAACCCGCATCTCTCTGCTCCTGAAGGCCAAAGTCTCTGCACCCTTCAGAGTCCCCCAGATGAGCATTGCAGGGAGTCTCACATCGGGCACTCCGGGTGACCCTGGGAGTGCAGGGAGGGAGTCATGTCGTCCCCCTTCCCTCGCCTCCCGGAAGGCTGGAGGCAGGTGGCACTAGGGGTGCAGGAGAGGTGGCCTTGGGAGGCCCCCTTCCAGCAGCTTCTCTGATAACAGTCTCCCCACAGAGATGCTCTCCCTGTCCTTGTTGCGAGGCATTCTGGAATTGTTAACGCAGCCCAGGTGGATCTGGATCTGTCCAGTGTGACTCTCCCTGGGCGCCCCTCACGAATCATGGACCCCTGAATGATGTCAGGGACCAAGCTCGGCTGGTCCATCTCTCCCCAGACAGCTGTCCGGGGGCGGATGGCAGGAAGCTCAGCAGCAGAGCACAGAAGATGGGAGAGGAGGGAGCCCGCCAGGCAGAGGTTCTCTCTGCCCACCCCCCTCCCACTCTGCCGCGGCGCTCAGAACAGGCCTGTGCCACGTTTCCAGGCCTCAGTTTCCCTTCCTTAAAACAAGAAAGCTGGACCTTTTGTTTTTCCAGCTATAAAATCTTTTTCCCCCCCGCGGGAGCCCTCTTGTGTGAGCCAGTAAAGATGAAAGGGAGAAGCTCTGGCCAGGGTCAGGGCTACGCATCCCCTCGCCCCTGTTCAGGGAGGGGGTGCTGACAGGACCATCTAGAGGATCCTGAGTAGAGCCTGTTGGGCTGGGACTAGGGACAGGGTGGGAGGCGAGGCGGGGCTCAGGGCTGCCGCTCACCCCCAGCCCGTTGCCCGGCGCGCAGGTGAAGGAGTACGACTCTATCTCCCGGCTCGACCAGTGGCTCACCACCATGCTGCTGCGCATCAAGAAGACCATCCAGGGTGACGAGGAGGACCTGCGCTAAGCCCCACGGGGCCCGTCTCCCCACCCCGTCTGCTCTCCCCCGGCCAGGCCCTCCAGCGAGGATCACTGTGTGAGCCCAGAGGCAGGGGGGGGGGTTCCCGAGACCCTGGCTGCGAGACCTTCCCTCCTCCCACCGAGGACTCTGCAGCCACCCCGCGGGCTCAGCACTGCTTCGGGGGCCCCCGAGGCCGGGCCTGCTGGCCAGACGTCACCCTCTGTTCTCGCTGCATCTCTCGCCCCCTGCCCTTTATTTAAGCCCCCAGAGCTGCCCTTCTCCACCCCGACACACAGGCTCTCTGGCGCAGGCCTGTTCGCTGTGGGTGCTGCCGGGGGTTGGAGTCAGCATCCGGCCCCACCTCTCCCAGCCAGCTGAGTCGTGGAGCCCGCGTCTTGGTCTCGTCTCCACCTTCTTCCCTGGCCGAGCTCTGGGCCCACTTGGCCACAGTGATTTGCTCTCATCGCTGGGGAGGGGGTGGCTCCTTTCCCCCACCCTGCATCGGGAGCCCCCTGCCTCCTGCAGCCCCGACCTTTCAGGGTGGACCCAGCCCTGGAGCTGCGAGGATCGTCCCCACGCCCACCCCTCCATCTCCTCGCTGCGCTTCTAGGTGGTGGTGGTGGGAAGCCGCAGCTGCCCTAGGATGGGAATAAAAGACAACACTTGTGCTCGAGACTCCTCCTCGCTTCTCTCCCCCTTGGCCCAGGCCTGTGCCCCGTCTTCCTGGCCCTCCTGACCACCCCCGTCACCCTGCCTGGGCTCTGAGCACCCTCTGCAGGCAACAGGAGGGCAGGCTTGCCTGGCAGGATGCGCTGGGTCAGAGCCTCCCAGAGGGGAGGCCTGGCATGGTGGGTCTGGGGAGGGGCCACGGGCTTGGGGTCTTGAGGCCTGGGCTCTCTGGACCCTGGCTTCCTCAGCTGGGATGATGGATGGCAGTGCCCCCCTCCAACCCAGGGCTGGCAGGAGGATGTGTGCAACATACGGGGGGGTGGAGGGGCCCCTCGTGGTCCAGTGGTTAGAATCCACTTTTCAGTGCAGGGGCCACTGGTTCAATCCCTGGTCGGGGAACGAAGATCACACAGGCTGTGGGGCAGCTAAGCCCAGAAGCTGTAACAGATCACACATGGCACGACTAAGACCTGATGCAGCCATGTGTTTTTTTAAAAACAAGGAGTGGAGGGGGCTTCCCAGGTGGTCCGTTGGTTAAGAATTCATGCTTTCATTGCAGAGAACATGGATTCAGTCCCTGGTTGGGGAACTAAGATCCTGTAGTCTATGAAGCATGTGGGTGTGTGTGTGAGTCACTCAGTCGCTACCGGGGTCTCTTTGCGACCCCATGGACTGTAGCCCCCCAGGCTCCTCTGTCTGTGGGATTTCCCAGGTAAAAATACTTGAGTGGGCTGCCATTTTCTTCTCCAGGGGATCTTAACAACCCAGGGCTCGAACCCCAGTCTCCGGTATTGCAGACAGATGATTGACCACCTGAGCCACCAGGGAAGCCAAGGCCAAAAAGTAAACGGTGGAGGCGGCACAGCAAGTCTCCCAGCCTCCCGGCCCACGCCCACGCTTCCCTGGAGGGAAGGCCAGAAGCCCCGGTGGCCCTGTTCCATCTGTCGGAGGCAGGGGAGGGAGCGGCCTTGGCAGGTGGGGCACAAGGACAGGTGGGTGTGGGGAGGGGGAGCGCGAACAGCAGGAAACCTTTGCCCAGGAAAGGAGGGCAGGGCCCAGCCTCCTCCTCCTGATCCAGCACGCGGACCTCTCTGGTCAGTGGGCGGTCCGGTGTGTGCGTGCTTCCAGCTGGCCCTGGGCCAGGCCAGGCCCCACCGGGGGTGGGAGGACAACCGGAGGGGGGCCAGTGCCAGGAGGGGCGCTCAGTGTCCCTGGTACATCAGGATGTGAACCGGGGCTGCCTGAGAAACCAGGGCAGGCTCCCCAGAGAGCTGCTCCAGCTTCGAGCCTGGAAGGAGCTCGGAAGAGGTTCAGGCTCGCCCTGTGTCGAGAGAGTGGCCTCTGTGTGACACTCTGCCCTGCTCCTCTGTCCCCCTCCGCTTCTCCCACTGCTGCTGCCGCCAAGTCGCTTCAGTCGCGTCCGACGTTCTGCGACCCCATAGACGGCAGCACACCAGGCTCCCCCGTCCCTGGGGTTGTCCAGGCAAAAACACTGGAGTGGGTTGCTGTTTCCTTCTCCAATGCATGAAAGGGAAATGTGAAAGTGAAGTCACCCAGTTGTGTCCAACTCTTAGCAACCCCATGGACTGCAGCCTACCAGGGTCCTCCGTCCATGGGATTTTCCAGGCAAGAGTACTGGAGTGGGGTGCCATTGCCTTCTCCAGCTTCTCCCACAGCTCTAAATCAATTGATGATGGCTGCCTCGAGCTCAGTTAAGACTCCTGAGACCTCAGATTGATTACCAATGTCTACCATGGCACTTGCAGAAGGCTAAGTAGTGTAGTGATTTTCAACCCTGGCTGTGCTTTAAAATCGTATTAAAAGTACTCAAGGGACTTCCTTGGTGCAGTGGTTAAGAGTCTGCCTTCCAAAGCAGGAGACACAGGTTAGAGCCCTGGCTGGGGAACTAGGTCCCACATGCTGCAGTTAAGACCTGGCACAGCCAAATTAATTTTTTAAAGCCTGAAGAACACATTCTTTAGAAGTGGAAGAAGACACCCCTCCCCCCATTTAATCCCCGGGTATCTGTTAAGCACCTACTGTGTGCCATGCCCTGGTGCAGTCCCTGGGGTTACAGCATTAACCAACATAGCTAGACCTGTGTTTGACACAAACTCCTTTCTTTTCATCACCTTCCAGATCGAATCTGCCTTGGAGAACTCTCTTCTCATGCTTCTTAGGCAACAGTGTCCCAGATGCTTGGCAAAGGGTCTGGTACATAGTTTCGGGATCTTAACGCATTTACTAAATGCTCACTTCATGAAAAGCCTTGTGGTCCAGGTATTGGCGATGTGACTGTGAGGGAAGGAGATCCAGTCATTGCCTTCATGAGTTTTGCAGTCGGCACGTTCGTGTGTGTATGTTCTCTTTCTTCCTGGAAGCAGCTGACAGAATATTATTCAAGGTGGCCAGGACAGCTGGCCAATTCATGTCTTCTGGAAATAATATACACAGAGTCCCCACAACCTTGATGCTCTTCTAAGAACAAACACGTATATGCATGAATCCCAGACCTCATCCTTTCTCCAGCACTTACTATCACATCAGTCAAGCAATTTATTCTCCCCCAGCCTCCGTTTCGTTTTCTATAAATTGGGGTAATAAACTTCTTTCCATTGTTGTTCCAAGAGTTTATTGAGATAAATTCATAAAGGATATCTTGGCACAGAGCAAGTGCTCAATACATGTTGAATAAATGAAGGCAGGGAAACAAGAATAGGGTAACTGTGAAGATTCAGTGAGATCATCAGCGAACATGACTGGCATAAAGTCAGCTCTCAGTAAAGAAACAAAAAGTGAAATGTTAGTTAGTCCTGTCTAACTCTCTGGGACCCAATGGACTGTAGCCCACCAGGCTCCTCTGTCCATGGAATTCTTCAGGCAAGAATACTGGAGTGGGTAGCCATTCCTTTCTCCAGGGGATCTTCTTGACCAAGAGGTCGAACCCGGGTCTCTGACATTGTAGACAAATTCTTTACCATCTGAGCCACCAAGCCTTTTTCAGTAAATAAGGTGAAGGTTATTTGCCAGGACAGATAGAACTGTTTCCTTGGGGTAAGCAGAATGCATTTCACCACTTTAATGGTGATGGGAGAGAATCCCCTGGTGGTCCAGTGGTTAGGACTAGCACTTTCACTGCCTAGGGTCTGGTTCAATGCCTGATGGGGGAAGTAAGATCCCATACGCAGCACTATGAGGCAAAAAAAGTTTTAAGTGATGTGATTAAAACAATAAACTATGGCGCTATCTTGTTTGGGTTCCAACACTGCGGCTTCTAACTGATCTTAGACAAATTACTTTGTGCCTCAATTTCTTGACTGGTCAAACACAGTATCTACCTCTGCCTGCTGCTGCCGCCGCTAAATCACTTCAGTCGTGTCCAACTCTGTGTGACCCCATAGACTGCAGCCCACCAGGCTCCCCAGTCCCTGGGATTCTTCAGGCAAGAACACTGGAGTGGGCTGCCATTTCCTCCTCCAATGCATGAAAGTGAAAAGTGAAAGGGAAGTCGCTCAGTCGTGTCCGACTCTTCGCGACCTCATGGACCGCTTAATCTGCAAATCGCAGTCGCCTCGGCCCTGAAAAACACCAAGCAGGAGCGCGCAAGCGCGTTGAAGCAAAGTCTGGAGGGCAGCTCGGCTAGCGGCCATCTTTGTAAAGGGCAGCGACGGCAGCTTCTTCACGTAATCGGTCTGCGCGCCCCGCGGGCGCCCGGCGATCCACACGGGTAGAGCGGGCTGCTGTGGGGCCTCTGGGAATGAGTGGCTGAGGGACATGATGGGGGAGGTGGCCGTGGCCGCAGGGCCTTGCCCGCTGCGCGAGGACAGCTTCACACGCTTCTCGTCGCAGAGCAATGTGTATGGGTTAGCAGGCGGCGCGGGCGGGCGCGGGGAGCTGCTGGCCGCCACCCTTAAAGGCAAGGTGCTAGGCTTCCGCTACCAAGACCTCCGACAGAAAATCCGGCCCGTGGCCAAGGAGCTGCAGTTCAATTACATTCCCGGTGCGTGGCGCCGTCGGGCTGGGAGCTCGGAACGTAGTGTTGAGAAGGTTTCTGAGGCTGTCTTGGGCCAGGTCACCATGATGGGCGAATGGGATCAGGGTGATGGTGAGACTGAAGGGGGTCAAAGCTGGTAATCTGGAGGCACTGGGGTCAGAAGACAGGGATAGATAGGGGCCTGAAGTAGTTCGGGTTCAAGATGACTCAGAAACCAGGATTACTCCTACCCTGGTGATGGTGAACAGGACCGACCGGGACCCAACAGTCATAATTTGTAGTGGTTAGAGATGACTGAGCTGTAGAGGTCAGGGGTCACCGTGGTTGGAAATATTGGGGTCACGGGCCTGCCTGAAATGTGAACTTTGAACTCTCCCAGTGGATGCAGAGATTGTCTCCATTGACACCTTCAACAAGTCACCCCCAAAGCGGGGTCTGGTTGTGGGGATCACGTTCATTAAGGTACCCGGAGCCCATCCGTCTATCCATTTTCTCCTCCTTACTGAGTCTTCCCCGCATCCCTCTTGCTGCCTCTGTCTTCCCCTGAGGCCAGTCTCCTCTCCCAGGATTCTGGGGACAAGGGCAGCCCCTTCCTTAACATTTACTGTGACTACGAGCCTGGCTCTGAGTACAACCTCGACTCCATTGCTCGTAAGTGTGGCCTGGAGGGAAGGAGGGATGGGGAAAGGGTGGGGAATGCAGTCCCATCCCCGGAACCTAACTGCCTCCGCTTCCCCTGCAGAGAGCTGCCTGAACCTGGAGCTCCAGTTCACTCCTTTCCAACTGTGCCACGCAGAGTAAGTAAATCACAGGCTTGATACATTAGGGAGTATATGTGTGCGTGTGTGTGTGTGTGTGTGTGTTGAGAGCAGAGGCTGTAGCATACTGAAGACCACAAACCCACCGATAAACAATCAGACTCGTTCTGTTCTTTAGAGCATAATGCATTTAAGGTAGCGTGGACCATACTCAGCTGATGGGCTACCATTTTGCAATCCCTGAACCAAATGGTGTTAGTCACTCAGTCATGTCCGACTCTTTGCGACCCCATGGACTGTAGCGCACCAGGCTCCTCTGTTCATGGAATTCTCCAGACAAGAATCCTGGAGTAGGTAGCCATTCTCTTCTCCAGGGGACCTTCCTGACTCAGGGATCGAACCTGCATCTCCTGCACTGCAAGCAGATTCTTTACTGTCTGAGCCACCAGGGAAGCCCCTGAACTAGATAATTTGAGAGTTAATTGAGTGCTTCATTTCCAGATCTGTAGAACTCTCAAGTTTTGATATTCTAGATTAGGGCATTCCAAGATCCAGAAATGCTTTTTTTTCCCCTTGAGTTATTAGCTCTGAGATTCTAAGATCTGAAAGATCTACAGTTTGATGATCTGAGATTCTGTAATATTAAGGTCCTAGCATTATCATATCTCAAGGAGACAGAATACAGACCATGAAGAGTACTGATGTTCTAGGATCCCAAAGTATAAGAATTCTATTCTGGAACACCAGTGTTCTAGCACAGGAGTTGCCAAACATTTTCTATTTAGTCTGTCTCACAGCCGCTCAGGTTGGCCACTGTAACAAGAAGGCAGCCATGGACACTGTATGAATGAATATGTGTGGCTGTGTTCCAATAAAACTTTATTTACAAAAACAGGGGAGGGACTCCCCTGGTGTTCCCTTGGTTAAGATTGCACTCCCACAGCAGGGGGCATGGGTTAGATCCCTGGTCAGGGAGCTAAGACCGTGCAAGCCATGGGGCATGGCCAAACAAAACAGTGAGTGGGATTTAGCCTGCAGGTCATAATTGGCCAACCTCAGGTCTATCAGATGAGAGTTTGAGAAACTAAAGTTTCTAACCCACTAATATTCTGGTTTCTATGATCTGGATAGTCTACCAATTCTGAGTTTGAATACCATGATGGCAATTTCCAAAAGTTCTAGTGTCTTGAAGGAGACAGAAAACAGAACTTTTAGAACACTGGGGTTCTAGGGTAAAGAGATGCTAGAGTTCTGAGGTTCTGCAGCCCATTCTCAGAGCTCCATATTCATTCCTGAACCCACATCCAGAATGAAGATTCTAGCAGGTGAGGGCTCTAGAAACAGAAGGTTCTAACATGCTGAGTTTCTGAGATTGGAAAGCTCTACAATCCTGTAATTCTTCAAGGGTCAGTTTCTACAGTTCTGCATCTTCACTGTGGATCCAGTGTCTGAAGCCTAGAATGACAGGATTCCCGCAAGCAAGAGTTTTTTCAAGAGGAGGGTTTTAAAACTGACGAACTCTGCCACACTCAAAGTCCACCATACTGAGGTTCTAGAGCTTTTTGCTTTCAGGGTCCAGGTCGGGGATCAACTGGAGACCGTGTTTCTCCTGAGTGGGAATGACCCAGCCATTCATCTGTACAAGGAGGTGAGGCGGAGGAGGCCTGGTGAGCAGAGCCCTGCTGGGGCCACCGTGGACTGGGGNTGAGTTCCGGCTCCCCACACCCACGTCTGTACCCCTCTCCCTAAACGTCCGGCTCCCACCGTTCCTTCCTCCCTTCCGCCTGGGTGCCCCCCTCCTTCCCCCACGCTCCTGAATTTCACTCCCAGCTACTTGGCCCGCTGGTGGATCTTTTACCCAGGAGTTGAACTTCCGCCTTCGCCTTGGTGTCTCTAACCTTCACCCCTCACTGTGCCACTTCCCCGACCCCGTCTCAGACCTCAGGACTTGTCATTCTGTGTCTTGCTGCCATTCAGACCCAAATTCTTCTCATGGACTGAGCACTGGCCCCGGACTCGCGGTCTCTCCTTTCTCCCCACGTGTTGATCTGTTCCTCTTATTCTGGTCTGTCCTTTTCTCGAGTTTTTCTTTTTCTTTCTTTATTTGGCTGCGTTGGGTCTTCGTTGTGGCACGCGGGATCTTTCCTTGCTACGCACAAGCTCTCTAGTTGCGGCGCTCGGACTGGGCCGCTCTGTGGCGTGTGGGATCTCAGTTCCCCGACTTGCGTCTTCTGCTTTGCAAGGCAGATTCTTAGCCACAGGGCCACCGGAAAAGTCCTTGGTGTTTCTGTTGGTCTGGCCTCTGTGGTCTGTCTTCCATCCCTCCTCCTGTGGTTTACCGCTGATACCCCTACAGTGAGGACTGTCATATTCTCATCTAACCGTGTTCTCATCTAACCTGGTGGTCTAACCTTGAATTTTGTCTTGACTTTGCACCTCGTGGCATGTGGGATCTTAGTTCTTAGTTCCCCAACCAGGGATCAAACCTGCATCTGCTGTACTAGAAGCACAGTCTTAACTCCTGGGCCACCAGGGAAGTCCCCTAACCTTGGGCTTTTTAAACTGTTATCCAACACCTATTCCTCCTCCTGACCTCTGACCTCCATCCTCCTCTCGTGGTCTAACCTCTAACCCTCCGCCTATAACCAACCTATCGTCAAGCCTTTCTGCTGCTGCTGCTGCTAAGTCGCTTCAGTCGTGTCCGACTCTAGGAGTCTAACCTCTGTTCCTCTCGGGTATGGAGCGGTGGGGAGGAGGGACCTGGGACCTGTCCGCTCACACCTCCCCCACCTCTGTTCCTTCTCCAGAGACGGAGGACAGGCCACAGCGGGAGGAGTACAGCGTGCTGGTGGCCAGCATGTTGGAGCCGGCGGTGGTGTACCGGTGAGGGGCACGCGGAGGCGGGCGGGGCCCTGTGCCTCTGCACCACGGCCTAACCTGTTCATTCTCCGCAGAAAGTAAAGCTTTGGGTGTGGTGGTTCAGGGCTGGGTGGGTAAAGGTGTCCATGTCCCAGGGAGAGAAGCACCGAGTGTTCTAATCTAGAACTTGTAGGAGATGTGCTGAGACCTCGGGATGGGAACTGAGATGGCCAGCCCCCCGGGTGTGTGCTAGGTTTTTTGGTCCGACTCTTTGCGATCCCCATGGACCGCAGCCCGCCAGGCTCCTCTGTCCATGGGCTTCTCCAGGCAACAGTATTGGAATGGGTTGCCAGGCCCTCTTTCAGGGGATCTTCCCACCCTAGGGGTTGAACCTGCATTGGCAGGTGGGTCCTTTTTCCTCGACCACCGCCTGGAAAGCTCCCTGGGGTGCACATGTTGCAGGTGTTTAACCACCAGCTCTGTGTGGGAGAAAGCCCTGGTTTCTGGCGTCTGCCCACTTCAGCGCTCTCACCACAGTGGGATTTCGAGTCACTGACACAATGCCAACACGCTCTCAGAGTTTCTGAAAATGTCCTAGTCAGCTCCTGTGAGCCAGTGCAAGCCAGCTGTGCACACCTGGTGGGCCGTGAAGGTGTCCAGTATTGGGTCCGAGCTCTCAGGCTCCAGAGGACTACGCAAGTGTCCAGGGTGCCCAGAAGGACTGATGTGGGTTTCCACATGGGACTGGGATGATCCCACCTTCAGGGGACCGTGTGAGTGTCCGGATCGAAGATGCCTTGAGCACCTCTGGGTGAATAGGAGGATGGCCGGCTTGGAGACGAGGGTGTCCAGGCTTCAGCAGAAACAGAGCCTCCAGACCTGACACGTGAGGATCAGGTGCTCACGGTGGTGGGCACTGCACTTGACCCCAGTCTTCCCGCTATGTTCTGACCCCCAGCGACCTGCTGAGCCGGGGGCTCGAAGACCAGCTTCTCCTGCCGGGCAGCGACCAGTTTGACAGTGTCCTCTGTGGCCTGGTCACCGACATCGATCTGGACGGGCGGCCGGAAGTACTGGTGGCCACCTATGGACCTGTCTCTTATACACATCTAGATGTGTATAAGAGACAGATCGTGTTCAGCCTTTCGTCCCCCGAGGGTGAGTTCCGGCTCCCCACACCCACGTCTGTACCCCTCTCCCTAAACGTCCGGCTCCCACCGTTCCTTCCTCCCTTCCGCCTGGGTGCCCCCCTCCTTCCCCCACGCTCCTGAATTTCACTCCCAGCTACTTGGCCCGCTGGTGGATCTTTTACCCAGGAGTTGAACTTCCGCCTTCGCCTTGGTGTCTCTAACCTTCACCCCTCACTGTGCCACTTCCCCGACCCCGTCTCAGACCTCAGGACTTGTCATTCTGTGTCTTGCTGCCATTCAGACCCAAATTCTTCTCATGGACTGAGCACTGGCCCCGGACTCGCGGTCTCTCCTTTCTCCCCACGTGTTGATCTGTTCCTCTTATTCTGGTCTGTCCTTTTCTCGAGTTTTTCTTTTTCTTTCTTTATTTGGCTGCGTTGGGTCTTCGTTGTGGCACGCGGGATCTTTCCTTGCTACGCACAAGCTCTCTAGTTGCGGCGCTCGGACTGGGCCGCTCTGTGGCGTGTGGGATCTCAGTTCCCCGACTTGCGTCTTCTGCTTTGCAAGGCAGATTCTTAGCCACAGGGCCACCGGAAAAGTCCTTGGTGTTTCTGTTGGTCTGGCCTCTGTGGTCTGTCTTCCATCCCTCCTCCTGTGGTTTACCGCTGATACCCCTACAGTGAGGACTGTCATATTCTCATCTAACCGTGTTCTCATCTAACCTGGTGGTCTAACCTTGAATTTTGTCTTGACTTTGCACCTCGTGGCATGTGGGATCTTAGTTCTTAGTTCCCCAACCAGGGATCAAACCTGCATCTGCTGTACTAGAAGCACAGTCTTAACTCCTGGGCCACCAGGGAAGTCCCCTAACCTTGGGCTTTTTAAACTGTTATCCAACACCTATTCCTCCTCCTGACCTCTGACCTCCATCCTCCTCTCGTGGTCTAACCTCTAACCCTCCGCCTATAACCAACCTATCGTCAAGCCTTTCTGCTGCTGCTGCTGCTAAGTCGCTTCAGTCGTGTCCGACTCTAGGAGTCTAACCTCTGTTCCTCTCGGGTATGGAGCGGTGGGGAGGAGGGACCTGGGACCTGTCCGCTCACACCTCCCCCACCTCTGTTCCTTCTCCAGAGACGGAGGACAGGCCACAGCGGGAGGAGTACAGCGTGCTGGTGGCCAGCATGTTGGAGCCGGCGGTGGTGTACCGGTGAGGGGCACGCGGAGGCGGGCGGGCCTTGTGCCTCTGCACCACGGCCTAACCTGTTCATTCTCCGCAGAAAGTAAAGCTTTGGGTGTGGTGGTTCAGGGCTGGGTGGGTAAAGGTGTCCATGTCCCAGGGAGAGAAGCACCGAGTGTTCTAATCTAGAACTTGTAGGAGATGTGCTGAGACCTCGGGATGGGAACTGAGATGGCCAGCCCCCCGGGTGTGTGCTAGGTTTTTTGGTCCGACTCTTTGCGATCCCCATGGACCGCAGCCCGCCAGGCTCCTCTGTCCATGGGCTTCTCCAGGCAACAGTATTGGAATGGGTTGCCAGGCCCTCTTTCAGGGGATCTTCCCACCCTAGGGGTTGAACCTGCATTGGCAGGTGGGTCCTTTTTCCTCGACCACCGCCTGGAAAGCTCCCTGGGGTGCACATGTTGCAGGTGTTTAACCACCAGCTCTGTGTGGGAGAAAGCCCTGGTTTCTGGCGTCTGCCCACTTCAGCGCTCTCACCACAGTGGGATTTCGAGTCACTGACACAATGCCAACACGCTCTCAGAGTTTCTGAAAATGTCCTAGTCAGCTCCTGTGAGCCAGTGCAAGCCAGCTGTGCACACCTGGTGGGCCGTGAAGGTGTCCAGTATTGGGTCCGAGCTCTCAGGCTCCAGAGGACTACGCAAGTGTCCAGGGTGCCCAGAAGGACTGATGTGGGTTTCCACATGGGACTGGGATGATCCCACCTTCAGGGGACCGTGTGAGTGTCCGGATCGAAGATGCCTTGAGCACCTCTGGGTGAATAGGAGGATGGCCGGCTTGGAGACGAGGGTGTCCAGGCTTCAGCAGAAACAGAGCCTCCAGACCTGACACGTGAGGATCAGGTGCTCACGGTGGTGGGCACTGCACTTGACCCCAGTCTTCCCGCTATGTTCTGACCCCCAGCGACCTGCTGAGCCGGGGGCTCGAAGACCAGCTTCTCCTGCCGGGCAGCGACCAGTTTGACAGTGTCCTCTGTGGCCTGGTCACCGACATCGATCTGGACGGGCGGCCGGAAGTACTGGTGGCCACCTATGGACAGGTGGGACCAAGGGGTGGGACTGTCACAGCCCATGCCCTGTGCCGCTTGCCTTCCCCCATGGGACCCCAGCCCCTCCATGTGACCTTGAACCCTATGTGACCCTGACCTCCCATGTGACCTTGACCCCCATGTGACCCCACCCCCCTGTGTGACCCTGATCCCCTCGTGACCCCGACACCCACCGTGTGACCCTGACCACCCCGTGTGACCTCAACCCTGTGTGACTCCGATCCCCCATGTGACTCCGATCCCCCGTGTGACTCCAGTCCCCCTGTATGACCCTGATTCCCCCCCCATGACCCCAACGCCCACCGTGTGACCCTGACCCCCCACCCCTGCAGGAGCTGCTCTGTTACAAGTACTGCGGGCGTGGGCTCCCCGGGGCCCAGTGCGGCTTCCGCTTGCTGTGGCAGCGGGGCTTCTCCAGCCCCCTGCTGGCCATGGCGCATGTGGACCTGACCGGGGACGGGCTGCGAGAGCTGGCCGTGGTCTCCCTGAAGGGCGTGCACATCCTGCAGGTAGCTGGGGGCCCTGAGGCGGGACTTCTCACACGCCTTAGTGAGGGCGTGTCCTCAGGGGAGAGGGAGCTCTGGGGCCTGAGCCCACCTTCGGGAAAGGGGGGCAGTCTTGGCTGCAAGCCTCCTTCTGGGTGTGGAGGGCGGGGTGTGACTCCTGTTGGTCCAGGAGAAGGGGGCTTGGGGCCTCATAGGGAGAGGTGAAGGGGGCTTGGCTGCGGCATCCGTCACCCGCGTCCCCCTGGCCTCCTCAGCCCCCTGCACTTCTGTCCTTCCGTCCCCCGGCTCTGTCTGACTGTCCCTTCCCCATCCTGGATCCATCTGTGAGCTATTTGCACCCTCCCATTGCCCCCTGACCTCGGCCCTCCCCCTGCAGCCATCTACACATCTGTATCTCTTTTGTTGTCTTGCATACAGGGTCCTCATTACCATCTTTCTAAATTCCATATATATGTGTTAGTATACTGTCTGTCTCTTATACACATCTAGATGTGTATAAGAGACAGGAGGGAGCTCTGGGGCCTGAGCCCACCTTCGGGAAAGGGGGGCAGTCTTGGCTGCAAGCCTCCTTCTGGGTGTGGAGGGCGGGGTGTGACTCCTGTTGGTCCAGGAAAAGGGGGCTTGGGGCCTCACAGGGAGAGGTGAAGGGGGCTTGGCTGCGGCATCCGTCACCCGCGTCCCCCTGGCCTCCCTCAGCCCCCTGCACTTCTGTCCTTCCGTCCCCTGGCTCTGTCTGACTGTCCCTTTCCCATCCTGGATCCATCTGTGAGCTATTTGCACCCTCCCACTGCCCCCTGACCTCGGCCCTCCCCCTGAAGCCACCCCCTCCTCCTCATGTGTGACCTGCTTCACTCTGCCCGGGATCTCACTTCTAGCCTGTCTCCAGCTTTCTGCCGCAGTCTAACCACGAGCCCTTCCACTCTGGTCTAACCTCTGAACTTTCCACTGCGGTCATGCCCTTGACCTGCTGTCAAATGGCCAGCCTTCTCCTAAACTTTGACCTCTCACCCTCCCACATCAGCTTCACTGCCATTATGGTTTAACATCCAACCCATTCCCGTGGTCCAAGGTCCAGCCTACAACCATCCCTTTCTTTTTAACCTCCAACTAACATAGATGAGATTTCCCCAATGGCTCAGCAGGTAAAGAGTTGTCTGTAGCTCAGGAGACACAAGTTTGATCCTTGGCCTGGGAAGATCCCCTGGAGGAGGAAATGGCTACCCACTCCAGTGAAGTGAAGTTGCTCAGTCGTGTCCGACTCTTTGCGACCCTGTGGACTGTAGCCTATCAGGCTCCTCCGTCGATGGGATTTTCCAGACAAGAGTGCTGGAGTGGATTGCCATTTCCTTCTCCAGGGGATCTTCCCGACCCAGGAATCGAACCCAGATCTCCCGCACTGCAGGCAGACGCTTTACCGTCTGAGCCACCAGGGAAGCCCACCCACTCCAGTATTCTTGCCTAAAAATCCCATGGCCAGAGTAGCCTAGCAGGCTACAGTCCATGGGGTTGCAAAGAGTTGGACACAACTGAGCTGCTAAGCACAGTGTAGCATAACCTCTGACCTTCTCCCCGTGGCCTGACACCCACCCTTCAGCTACGAGGTATCTCTGTTTCCTTATCTGCTGTTTGCCTTCCCCCTGCCTCTGGCCTGACTCCAGGCTCCTTCCCCACGTGGTCTCACCTGAGCGCCTGTCTGCTGGAGTCTAACCTTACTGCCTCCTCTGAAGGTTCTCCTGGGGCCTCTTCCTTCAGCCTAGCCATCAGGGGAATGGTCCAGATTAGACCACACAAAGATAGAGACCAGGCCCCAGGGGAACGGCGTGAGGTTGAACCACAGTGCATGGGATGAAGGGTGGGCCCCCGGGTAGACCAGGATGAGGAGGGGTCTGAGGCTGGGCCAGAGTGGGAGGGGCTTCCCCTCTGCCTCGCTCGCACACACTAGCATCTCTTGCCATGTTCTGTGTCAAACCGTTGCGCAGCGACCTCCCTACTCTGTCCCTGCCTCAGGATCTAACCTCAGACCCTCCAGCCCGGGTCTGGCTCCGTCCCTTGTGTGGTGACATATTCCTCTCTTGTCCACTGTGGTCTGCTCCTTCTCGGGCCTGTGGGCCTAACCTTTTATGCCAGGGTCTCACCTTTGTCCCCATCTGCCGTGGTCTAACTTCAGCCTCTGTTCAGTGGTCAGTCCTTGCTCCCGTGTACCTCGAGCTCCCCTTCGTCTTGATTCTTCCCCTTCCCCTCTGCCCCAAGTTCTAACCTCAGACCCGCACATCTGGGGCTGGGCTTTGTTCCTCCCGCTAGAAATTCACAGAAGGGCATGCCCCTGAGTCTGACCTTCACTGCATCACGGAGACCCATTCCTTCCCCCGACGTGGTGGTCCTCTCTCCCACCTCCGGTTGTGGCTAAGCTTCCAGCTTTGAGGGGGGCGGTGTAACCCGCACCCCTCCAGCTCCATCCCAGCTCTGCCCGCCTCCTTCCTCCTCCTCTCGTTTCGTTCCCCACAGCACAGCCTGATCCAGGCCTCGGAGCTGGTCCTGACCCGGCTTCGGCGTCAAGTGGAGCAGAGGAGACGTCAGCCACAGAAGCTGGGGGACAGGGTGGGTTCCGGGCCTGCCGAGACCCCAGCTTCCTGAGCACCCACTCGCTGCCAACCCCAGGTCTGCGGTAGTGCCTTGGGGCGCTCGCCTTCGTGGTGGGGGAAACATCCTGAAGGAGGGGCTGGTCCCCCCAGACCCACCCTCGGGGTGATGGAGCCGTGGGTCCTGCTCTGACCCTGTCCCCGCGTGCCCTGTGACCTGCACTCCCCTCTCTGTGCCTCAGTGTTCCCATCTGAAAATGGGATGGTCTCACCCTTCATGAGAATCGGTCAGTGGCGATGATTTCTATATCCAGAGGAACCAAACTCACACTCGTCTCCATTGTTTTGTTCGGCAAGCGTTTGACAAGGGCCCACGATGTGCCAGGCTGAATGTCAGGAGCTGGATTTCCCCAAAAGAACTGAGGGAGGGGACTCTGGGGACTGGGGATCCAAAGTCAGACCCAGGAGTGGGACTGAAGTGGAATCGCAGTGTGGATTTCAGAGAAAAGAAAGGAAGTTAGGCCCTCCGAGGAAGACGGAAGTTCATCCTCCATGGGAAGACTTCGAGGTTAGATGTTTGCACGTCAGCTCAGGTTAGACCCCAGTGGGAAACTCTGAGTCTTGGGTGAGGGCTCAGTGGGATGATAAGGAAATCGAGCCTCAGAGGAAAGGATGTGGCTGGAAAGGACTGTCGTGGAAGACCTCTCTGGTGGTCCAGGGGCTAAGACTCCATGCTTCTGATGCAGGGGGGAAAGCGAAAGTGAAGTCGCTCAGTCATGTCCGACTCTTTGCGACCCCGTGGACTGTAACCTACCAGGCTCCTCTGTCCATGGGATTTCCCAGGCAAGAATACTGGAGTGGGGTGCCATTTCCTTCTCCAGGGGATCTTCCCCACCCAGGGATTGAAACTGGGTCTCCCACATTGTAGGCAGACGCTTTACCGTCTGAGCCACCAGGGAACCCAGGTTCAATCCCTGGTCAGGGGACTAGATCCGACATGCTGTAACTAAACAGACCTCGTATACTGCAACTAAGACAGCCCAGCCAAATGAATAAATAAATACTTAAGAAAAGAAAAGGCTCATGGGGAAGCCACAAATTGTAACAGAGGGCCTGAGGTCAGACGCCCTGTGAATAATGCTGATGTTGGACACTAGCAAGTTACTGTGGTTAGACCTCACACCTTCCCTGGTGGCTCAGACAGTAGGAATCTGCCTCCAATGCAGGAGATACAGGTTCGATCCCTGGGTCAGGAAGATTCCCCTGGAGAAGGGAATGGCTGCCCACTCCAGTGTTCTTGCCTGGAGAATCCCATGGGCAGAGGAGCCTGGTGGGTTACAGTCCACGGGGTCACAAGAGATAGACACTACTGAGTGACTAACACTTTCATTACTTCATACCTTACGCCAGGGGTCAAAGTTAACACCCTACAGAAAGTGATTGAATTTAGGTCCCCACAGGGGAGTGCTGAGACGAGCCCCAAGAAGACAGGACCCAGGCTATACTGTGCTGGAAAGGACTAAAGGCAGTCCTAATTGAAAAGCTCGAGAATAGGAGGGAGGCACCTCCCCCGGTGGCCCAGTGGTTAAGAATCTGCCTGCCAGGGGACATGGGTTCGATCCCTGGTCCAGGAACTAAGACACCACAACTACGCCCACGTGCCACAAGCCACAGCTGCTGAGCTTATGCACTCCAGAGTCCATGCTTGGCAGCGAGAGTTTGTACACCGCAGTGAAGACTCAGCATAGCCACAAACATACGACAAAGCAAAGCCCAGGGGATTAGGGGACCCCGTGGCTGTAGGAATTGTCCTTCCCGTGGCCACCTCCATGGCACCAGAGAAGGAATCCAGGCCTCCATCACAGGGACCAGAAGAGGGCAGGGGTGACAGGAGAAATATTGCCAGGAATAGAACCCTGTCCAGAGGGTTGGGGACACATTCCTGAGCAGGGCAGGGAGAGGGGGGTCCAGGTTGGTTGTGGATGGGGCGCTGCTTCCTCCCTGGCAGTTGGGGAGGGGAGGGGAGACTCCTGCTTCCTAGTGGGGAAGGGCAGGCACTACGGTCATTCTGGCCATCTGTCCACCTCCTGCCGTGGAAGTCCACACGTCAGTCTGACCATCTGCACCACCAGTGAAGACCAGGCTGGCTACCAGTGCCCTGCGGTGGGTCTTCAGGAGGCTGGAGCCCACCCATTCTTGGCTGCCCCAGACCTCCTCACCTCCCGGAGCCCAAGCCCAAGCATGGGAAATCACAGGCAGCTGGAGCTGGGTCGTCTCTCTCCCTCCTGGCAGCGAGCCTGAGGGTGTCCAGCCAGGACGGGTGGCGGTGGGCATGGGCCACTGGCCAAAGCAGGGTCTGCCTCCTGCTGACTGTCTGCAGAGGAGAAAGGAGAAATCCTCTATCACCTCCAGTCCTGGGCGGGAGTGGACCCTAAGGTGGGATTGGAGGCTTTTAACTAGTGATGTTGTGGGTTCGTGAAGCCTGTGCATGGGTGTGCAAGTGTGCACGTGTGTGTGTCTGTTCTCCATTTCAGGACTTGTGAGTTTGTGTTCCTGGTTCTGCAACTGTGTTCCTGATCCTTTGCAACTCACTTCCTGACTTCTTGCCAGCCCCTGAGTCTGGGACCGCGTGTGGTGTAGCAGTGAAGGGTAGAAACTGAAGGAACACTACCATTTTGTGCATCAGTTTCCCTATCCGTAAAATGGGACGAGTAGCATTTCCTTCACAGGGTCTTCAGGCGGGTCCGTTATGTCAACAGGTGTCAAGCACTTACTAAAAATGTTGTAACAATGTCTGGCACGCGATAAGTGATGCATTGTTATTATTATTAATGGCTGCCTTTGTGGTTGTTTCTGGCTGGCTCTGTGAGGCTCTGTCTGCAGGCCTGGCATGTGAATTTGGATCTTGACTCTGGCTAAAAACATTTTTGCCCTCCCCCTCCAGTTCTGGGAGCCTGGAACTATTTGTAGCTCTTTCGCCTCTTTGGTCCTTGTATGGATCAGAGACTGTGTTGGTGGGGGGCGGGGGCATCGTGGACGATGCTGCTGAATGACCCCCAGAACCCCGCCCCCTTAGAGACACACACTCACACGCACACGCCCTCCGCCGCTGTCCATTGCCTGTGGTGCTGAACCCAGCGGGTGGGTNCCCTTTTCAGTGCTGTGTAACATTCCACCATGTGCCTCTTCTGGCCCGTACTTCTCTGTGTTCTTACCAATAGGCATCCAGCTTGTTCTGAGCTTTATTATCAATGAAGCTGCTGTAAACACTTGTGTATGGCTCTTTCGTTGAACACTTGACTTATTTCCCTGGGTACATTCCTAGGAGTGGAACTGCTGAGTCCTGGATACGTGATGTCAACTATAGTTTCTCATAGAGGCTTCATGTCCATCAGCAGCGCGTGGTGCCTTTATCTTTCTATGTCTTTCTTGGCCTCTGCCTAGCACCGAGAGAGTGTCTCTTTGTGTCCCTGTCTCTGAATCTCTGTCTCTCTGTGTCTCCTGGTCTCCCTCCTCCCTCTGTTAGTCCCCAGCTCCTCCCCCATTCTCCGCCTGCAACAAGCCCTGACTCCAGAGCAAGAGGGAGGAGGGGTTTGCTCCCCTCACCCAGACTTCCTCCTCCTCCCCCACAGGACCCTGCCCCCCTCCATGGCTCCCCTGGCCTTGGTTGGGTTTGCACTCCTCCTGGGGACTCCGCCATGCTCAGGGGCGGCCACCCCGACCCCCTCCCTGCCGCCTCCCCCAGCCAATGCCAGCGAGGCCAGCAGTGCAGGGGGCTGCCAGGGCTCCAACCGCTGCCAGCCAGGGGTCCTGCTGCCCGTCTGGGAGCCCGATGACCCGTCGCTGGGGGACAAGGCAGCCCGGGCCGTGGTCTACTTTGTGGCCATGGTCTACATGTTCCTGGGCGTGTCGATCATCGCCGACCGCTTCATGGCCTCCATCGAGGTCATCACGTCCAAGGAGAAGGAGATCACCATCACCAAGGCCAACGGCGAGACCAGCGTGGGCACCGTCCTGTCTCTTATACACATCTAGATGTGTATAAGAGACAGCTATCGGGCGGAGTCGCCCACCACTGCCAATCCAGTGCTGGGGGAACCTGCTCTAGGCTGTAGCCGCAGGTAAGAGACCCCCAGTGAGAGGAGGGAGGGCTGGGGGGAAGGATGAGCTACCCCAGGTGGGTGGAGGGGGGCGTTCGAGGAGCCGCTTTTCCCTGGGCTCCGTTATGGAGAGTAGGGGGCTGCATATCCTAGATTGCGGGTACCAGGGCCCGAACGCGGAGTCGGGGGCCACCACCAGCAGCCAACATCCTCAGCCCCTCTTGCGCTTCGGGGAGCGTGGCGGGCTGGGGAGGGGTTGCCTCCTGGGCACTGAGGGGGTGCGAACACCCCCGCCCCGTCTGGGGCAGCCCCTCTCCTCGCGTTCTCCGCCCCCGCCCTCCTGTGTCTGTGTCTCGCCGTTCTGTGCCTCCACACCTCTCAGGGGTCTCGGTCCTGCCGAGTCTGCCTGTCTCTCAGTCCCTGACTCCCTCCGTCTCACTCTCTCCATGCCTGGGTCTGGTCCAGCTTTCTGTTTCAGTCCTGGGTCTCTCTCCCTGCCTTCCTCTTTCGCCATCTCTGCGTGTTTGCCTGGGTCTCTGGTCCCTACACTCTCAGCCTTCCTCTCTGTCTCTCTCCATCTCCGCATGGGTCTTCCTGTCGCTCCCCTTCCTCTCTCATCTCCATCTCTGTCTCCAGGCACCTGCTCCCTGTTCCTCTCTCTTTCCTCCCCTCTTCCTCTCCCTGGTTAACTCTGCCTCCTACACACCTTTGTCTCCGCCCCTGGCCAGGGGAGACCTGGAGGAAGAAGATCCCCCACCTCCCCCCTACCATCGCCTCCGAGTGGGCTCGCCCGGGAGGCACGGAGTCCTCCAAACTCCGCTCCCTTCCTCAGCCGAGCTCCCCCACCCCATCCTCCCAGCTGGCACCCGCCCATCCCTCCCCTGAGCACAGAGCTCCTCTGCTCGCCCCTGCCTGATTTCTGGCATCCCAAGGCATTCTCACAGTCTAACCGTGCCCTCTGTAGTGGAGACCGAACTGGTCCTGTCTTCGGTCTACCCTCCCGTTCCTCTTCCTACTGACTGGACCCCGTCCCTCTTGCCGTCTCACTTCTGTACCTCTTTTGCTGTCTCTCCATTTCGTGACTCATTCATTCTTTGGACAATTACTGAGCCCCTTTCACTGCTCCAGGCAGAACAATAATAGGTCCTGGGTCGGACCAGGCCAGTCCTTCCTGCAGTCTTGCCTCCATCCCTCTCCTCGTGTGCCAGCCCCAGACCTGTCTTCAGGGGTGGGTGGAGCTCAGAAGCTTCTCCGCTGCCCCTTGGGGGCTCTGGAAAAGGCCCTTCTGAGTCTTGAGGTCCCTGGCCGATAGATACATCCTCTTCTTTCCTGTTGGGAAGGGGGGCCCCAGAGGAGGTGGCCGAGATGAGAGGTGTGGGGCTGAGTCTGTAGCCCACACTGATGAGGTGAGGCCCTTGAGTGAGTGCCCATGAGGAGCTTTGGGTGGGTTAAATCGAGCACAGGTTAGGAGCCCCGGGCCTCTGTACTGCCCATGACTTGAAGCTTCTCAACTTGACCAAGCCCTTTGCCCCTCCCGGTGTCAGTTTACTGATGGATGTATCACAGCCTGAACACCAAGACTGCGCGTGTCTGTGTGGGATCCCCTGGCAGGGACACCATGTGCAGGGCTGGGGCAGGGGCACCTGGCTCGCTCAGGGGCAGGAAGCGAGCGTGTTTAGAAGGCCATGTCCCCACCGAAGGGCAGGCAGCAGGCACCCCCTGCCCCTGCCCTGAGCGCAGTTCGGGACCACCACCCGCTGCTTACCGACAAGAGGGGGTCTTACCTGGCCTGCCAGCCTGACCTCCCCACCCCGCTCAAGCTTGCAGTCCCCATCCTACAGATGGGGTCTCTGAGGCCCCCAGATGGGGGCAAGGCAGAACTGGGGCGCTCCCCACTGACCCAGCTGGCCACCGGCCCAGGAGGAAGGGGAGAGACGGCCCCAGGGACAGATGATGCCCGCCATCTGCCCTCCGGAGTCCCACCCTGGCCTCCACCTGATCCTTTTGCCCCTGGATACCCAGCTTAGGTTTCAGGGCAGCTGGGGAAACGAGAGGCAGAGGCAGGATCTCAAGCAGAAGCAGCCCAGCTGTCCCCAGTGACAGGGCTCCGACCTCTTGGTGGCTCATCACACAAGTGTTTACCCAGTGCTTTCTCTCCTGGACTGCTCTTCTCCTAAGGCTGCAGGGAGAGGAAACCAGGTGTTGCAGGAGAAAAAGCCATTGAGCCAGGCTGCTTTGCCCAGCTTCGGGGCAAGGAGGGCAGGTGTCAGAACACCCATTGGCTGACCCTGGTTTCCCCTGAGGACCAAGGCGGAAAGGACAGGTGGTTGGATGCGAGGCAGAACTTCCCAGGCCGAGGCCCTTCCCTGAGTGAGGGGGTGAGAGGCTATGGATGAATTCTTGACTCCCAGGTGGCCCTGGGTTCTCCTGAAAGCTAGGGGCTGATGAGGAGGGAGGGAGCAGAGAGCATGAGTCTTTGCTTTGGATCCTGGTGGGTTTGTAATTATGCCTAAGTCGTTGCTAATTAGGGGGCTGCTAATTAGACGTATCATTAGGGGCCTTGCTGAGGGGGTAATTGTGTGGTGGCCCTTTAAGAATCACCCCTCTACCCCGCCTACACACACACACACACACACACACACACACACACACTCACTCACTCCTTCTCAGGGAAGTTCTGCCAACATTCTGCCTCCCTCCCCCGGCTCTCAGTCGTGAGGAAACCAGTGTGCGTTGGGGGAAGGCTGTGGGCTAGACTCTGAGAAGAACTTTTTCAGACAGAAATGGATGTTATGGGAGAACTGAGGCTGGTAGCCAGGAGAGGGGTCAGGGAGCAGGAGGCCCTGAGGACCCCTCCTTCCTTTCTGAGGCCTGTTTTATAGGCTACTGGGTTACCACAGCAACACAAGGGTGGGGCGGGGGAGTTGGAAGTCAGGACCACTCTGGGAGAGAGAAACTGGGAGCCACAGAATGGCTGCTGGGGGTCACTGGACAAGTTACTAAGCCTATCTGAGCCTTGGTCGGCTCATCTGTGAGATGGCTGGGGACTCCCCAAAGTTGGGAGAGTGTCATTTCGAACAGAGTGGTCAGGGAAGGTGATCTCTTAGTGGAGAGCTGAAGGAGGAGAGGGAGAGGATATGCTGGGAAGAGTGTCCCAGGAAGGAGGAACAGCAGGTGCAAAGGCCCTGAGGCAGGAACTTGTCCAAAGAGCAAGGAAGAGGCAGTGTGGCTGAGGCCAAGTGAGGCAGGAAGAGAGGGAGAGAAATGAGGCCAGAGAGAGAACGAGGGGACATAGACTGTGGGAGACCTTATGAACCAGGGAAGGGACTTGGGCGTTTGGAGTGAGACTGGAGCCATGGCGGGGTGGGGGTCGCGGTTCTGATCAGACAGAAGGATGTGAAATGATTTGCATTTTTGAAGGACACCTAGACACACAGACATAGCCACTCAAGCCCAGGACCAGAGGCAGGAAGATAAGGACTGACCCCACACCCACACATGGGGCAAAAAAACCAACCTGGGGGCCACAGTGTCACAGCTTCTAAGGAATCTCCCACTTCCAGAGGCCCCAGTATACTGGAGAGAGACACGTGCTAGCACTGCGGGGCAGAATGTGAGTGAGAGGCCCACCGGCAGCCCCTCCCCAGCCCTCTTGAGACAGGAAGAACAAAGAAGCTCCTATACAGCCCAAATCCCAAGCAGGAGCCCTCCGAGCACCAAATTGGGAAACACAGGACTCACCGAATGAGTTGAGGGCCCCCCAGCGCCTTGTCTCACCCACAGACTTACTCCTTTTGCGTCCTTCTGTGCCTAGCTTCACGCTTGCATGATATGTCTGTGAGATGCATCTGCGATGTTGGGTGTATCCGTTGTCCACTCCCTTTTCAGTGCTGTGTAACATTCCACCATGTGCCTCTTCTGGCCCGTACTTCTCTGTGTTCTTACCAATAGGCATCCAGCTTGTTTCGAGCTTTGTTATCAATGAAGCTGCTGTAAACACTTGTGTATGGCTCTTTCGTTGAACACTTGACTTATTTCCCTGGGTACGTTCCTAGGAGTGGAACTGCTGAGTCCTGGATACGTGATGTCAACTATAATTTCTCATAGAGGCTTCATGTCCATCAGCAGCGCGTGGTGCCTTTATCTTTCTATGTCTTTCTTGGCCTCTGCCTAGCACCGAGAGAGTGTCTCTTTGTGTCCCTGTCTCTGAATCTCTGTCTCTCTGTGTCTCCTGGTCTCCCTCCTCCCTCTGTTAGTCCACAGCTCCTCCCCCATTCTCCGCCTGCAACAAGCCCTGACTCCAGAGCAAGAGGGAGGAGGGGTTTGCTCCCCTCACCCAGACTTCCTCCTCCTCCCCCACAGGACCCTGCCCCCCTCCATGGCTCCCCTGGCCTTGGTTGGGTTTGCACTCCTCCTGGGGACTCCGCCATGCTCAGGGGCGGCCACCCCGACCCCCTCCCTGCCGCCTCCCCCAGCCAATGCCAGCGAGGCCAGCAGTGCAGGGGGCTGCCAGGGCTCCAACCGCTGCCAGCCAGGGGTCCTGCTGCCCGTCTGGGAGCCCGATGACCCGTCGCTGGGGGACAAGGCAGCCCGGGCCGTGGTCTACTTTGTGGCCATGGTCTACATGTTCCTGGGCGTGTCGATCATCGCCGACCGCTTCATGGCCTCCATCGAGGTCATCACGTCCAAGGAGAAGGAGATCACCATCACCAAGGCCAACGGCGAGACCAGCGTGGGCACCGTCCGCATCTGGAACGAGACCGTGTCCAACCTCACCCTCATGGCCCTCGGCTCCTCAGCCCCAGAGATCCTGCTGTCCGTCATTGAGGTCTGCGGCCACAACTTCCAGGCGGGCGAGCTGGGCCCGGGCACCATCGTGGGCAGCGCTGCCTTCAACATGTTTGTGGTCATCGCTGTGTGCATCTATGTCATCCCGGCCGGCGAGAGCCGCAAGATCAAGCACCTGAGGGTCTTCTTTGTCACCGCCTCTTGGAGCATCTTCGCCTACGTCTGGCTTTATCTCATCCTGGCCGTCTTTTCCCCAGGTGTGGTCCAGGTGAGCGAGGATGCACGGGCAACTCCTGGGTGCATGTGTGTCTGCACAATCCAGAGGGGGTCCTCCTGGGCTTGGAGAGTCGATGCCTGTGTTTGCAGAAATGCATGCTCACATCTGAGAGGGCCGCCGGGTATGGTTGTCCAGGTCGTGCACTGCACAAAGGCATTGGGCCAGAGAGGGCAAATCGGGGCTGGAGTCTGGTGAGTATTCCCCAAGCCAGGTCTGGATGGCATTGCACACTCTGGAAAGAGCTCATCCGTGCAGAACCAGATGCCATTTTGTAATATGCCCATCTGGAAATGGCATCTTTGAACTCTCACAAGAGTGCCATGTGTGCTAACAGTCCTAGTGATCCGTGTAAGGCATATGACAGTCTAGTCAGGTATTTGCCAGGTATGGCCACGTGTTTTCCTATACTCCCTGCCTTTTGCATAATTTATTTCCACTTTTGCAATTAGACATCCCCCATTTGCATAATTCATTTTACAGTTGCAGAATCCAGCCCCATGTTTTCTGACAGTGCTAATTGATTTGAGTAACTTGGTGCAATTTGCATAGTTTGCCCATGGACTTTATATCTGCATAATCTAGCTTTGTATTTGCCAGATATGCAGTCATGGTTTGCAGAGTTCATTCATTATTAATAATTGATTGCTGACATTGAGATAATTTATACCACTTCACTGTAATTCATACCCATATCGAGTCCAACCTAGGCATAAACCCAGCCCACTGAAAAGACCACTTTGCATAATTTATTCCAATAGTGGGAAAAAATTTAGAACCACAGCTGCATAATTTACACCTGCATTCACATAATCACTTGCCTCTCATTTATCCAGTGTCTTAACGGGCCTATTGCTTAGTCTCCTTTAAAACGTTCGCCTAATTTATTTCCCACAACCCCACGATTGCCACCTACATTTGCATAATTTATTCATGGGCCTGGCTTAATTCTCTCACACACATGCATAATTTATTTGAGGCTACGCAGGATTCCTTTATACAAGTGTATAATCTACTCAGACATATCTGTCAAGTTTTGCCAGCTATAGTTTCTTTCCAGGAAAGATCTAAAGTTAGAGGTATAAAAATTCTTTGCAGATGTTATCTAGGCAGAAGGAAGGAAGAAACCACAGTGAGGAAAAGAGGGAGGTGGAGCACCAGAAGACAGGAATGAGGGAGGAAGGGAGACGGTTACTGTGACTGACTCCTGACTGTGGTGCTGAGTTTCCTGGCTGCCAAGGAGAAAAGTACAGACGGTGCTTCACACGGTCTCAGGCACTATTTTAAAAAGGATGCTATCCTGACTCGGGTTGTCCAAGTGGTCCGTGACAAGGATTTACACCAAAACTGTGAAATGGATTTTAGACACTGTGGGGAGGAGGTGGGATCAGGACGGGGGAGGTTTCTCCTGAGAAGGAGCTGGCTCCATCACAGGGAAGACAGTGTGAAATGCCACAGGTCTGGGTGCAGAAGCGGTTCTGGAGGATCCCTTCTGGAGTAACGCGGAGACCAGACTTCTGGAATGCTTTCACGAAATAACCGAAAGAATGGGCATGAGATCAAGATGATGCCAGTCCCTCCTAGATGCTTTGAACGGGGGCAGGGAGGAGATGGGTCTGGCTCAGGTTTTCTCCGGAAGTGCTGTGTGATCTCGGGCAAAGCCCATACCTTCTGGGCCTCGGTTTACATATCTGAACTATAGAAGGGGTTGGACTAGACCATTGGTTCTTCTTCTTTTAAACAGTTTTATGTGTTGGCTGCACTGGGTCTTCATTGCTGTGAGGGCTTTTCTTTAATTGCACAGAAATGCAGGCTACTCTCTAGCTGCAGTGGCTGGGCTTCTCAACGCAGCAGCTCCTCTTGCTGCAGAACACAGGCTCTAGAGCACAGATTCAACAATTGTGGTGCATGGGCTTAGTCGCTGCGAGGCACGTGGGATCTTCCCGGACCGGGGATCGAACCCATGTCTCCTACCTTGGCAGGCAGATTCTTTACCACAGAGCCATCAGGGAAGCCCTTCTTCCTTATGTGAGGTCCTCTTTTTTCATTTCTGATCTTAGCGAGGTTCTCTCTTTTTTTTTAATCCACTAATTTGACTGCAGCACTCGGGATCTTTAGTCGCAGCATGCAAACTCTTAGCTGTGGCATACGGGCTCTAGTTCCTTGAACTGGAATTGAACCCAGACCCCTCTGCATTGGGAGTGCAGTCTTAGCCTCTGGACCACCAGTGGGTGCCCTCAAAGGCAGATATGAATCTGTTAGAATCACCTTTTGTTTACCTGCAGGGAAGAAAGCAGATCTCAGGTGTTGGAGATCTCGCTTCTGATTAACAGAGAATTGCCCACAGCGTGGACACTGGCCAGTTCAATGAGTGCAAGGCAAGAGTTCATTTTACAGCTTGCGTGGAAAATTCAGTTTCTTTTCACAAACCTACCAGTGGCTTTGTGTGGTTGTACTATTTCCAAGTCCAATTTTTTTTCTGAACCAGTAAACACAGAGACAAGGGGCTGTGAAATGAGAGCTTAAAGACCTTTTCCCTACCAGGCTCATGTTAAAGATACCTCTGGGGCCATCCGATTTGTAAATGCTCTTTAACCTTCTCTTCCTTATCTTTGATGAGAAAGGTGACATATGCATCTTTACATGAATATTTCCAGGAGGACTGTCAGGTATTGGTGGATGGCCTTCTGCCGGACCGTGGGCAGCCTGAGCCCCAGAGTGCAGAGAGCTCCAGATAACGGTAGTATGGGGACAGTACTATAAAGTAGTGACAGTGCTTGTAGGCTCAGTCACGTCTGGGTCTTTGTGACCCTAGGGACTGTAGCCCGCCAGGCTCCTCTGTCCATGGGGCTCTCCAGGCAAGAATACTGGGGTGGGTTGCCATGGCCCCCTCCAGGGGATCTTCCTGGGCTAGGGATCAAACCCGGGTCTCCTGCATTGGCAGGTGGATTCTTTACCACCGAATTGCTGGGGAAGCCCGCTAGTAATAATGATCACATTCATTTCACATTCTGTCTATCTTCCACGTATCAGTAACTGACAAGGCTGAGTGCTAGAAGTGCATGAGCTCATTCAGTCTTGGAATGTCCTCATTTTACACATAAGAACCTGGGCCAGGCATTCCTCCTCTAGAACCAGGGTCTAAACTCAGCCTTGCCCTGTCTCTCTGGGGAGGTAGCATGTAAACATGAGAACTTGCTTTATGAGGCTGTCAGACGGTGAGCCAAACTTGTGCCTCTTTTAGAGTCAGAGTCCAATCCCTAAGGGCCAAACAAATCCTAAGGAAGGAGAATCTGGCAAAGGCTGTATTCACTGGGGGAGGGGGGAGGAGTTGGAGGAAAGGAATAGGGGAGTTTGGGGACGTGAGCAGAGAGCAGACCCTGGGTGACGGGTGGAGTTTGGAGAAGTGGAGGCATCTTGGGTGAGGAGGGGGCGGAGGGGCAATGAGGTGGGAGAAAAAAGATGGAGAGAGAGACCAGCACTGCCCCTGGACGGGGGCTGGGACCACAGGGTGGGACGTGTCCCTGACTTGGTGGTGGCTGAGGATGTCTGTGTTCTTTGCACTTGAGCAGCGTGACAAACAGTGGATGGATGGATGCAACCAAGGGAGAGACAAAAAGGTTGAGGGAAGGAGAGACATAAAGACATAAAGAGAGAAGGCAGGGGGTACAGGGAAGAATCTCATAGGAAAGAGAGGTAGGTATCTAAAAAAGATATAAAAGACAATAGAGACAAGGAGACAGGGGCCACCAGAAAGGAAGAAACAGAGGAGGAAAGCTAGAAAACCAGCTGATATAAGGACTTCTCCGGCGGTCCAATGGCTAAGACGCGGAGCGCTGCGGTGCAGGTGGCGTGGGTTTGATCCCTGTCAGGGAACTAGATCCCGCATGCTGCACCTAAGACCCGGAGCAGCCAAATAAAGAAATAAATATTAGTTACAAATAAATAAATACCTTTACAGCTTAAACGAACAAACAACAAGCCAGCTGACATAGAGAATGAGACTGGAGGCAGGGAGAAAAAGAGGTAAGGACCAGCCTAGCCAGAAAGATGGGGAAAGGCAGGGAGAAGCAGAGGCGAGAGCCAGAGAGAGGGAGAGACAGAGAGGAGAGACACAGATGGAGGGAGAGACAGAGACACAGAGAAACGGGGAGAGGCTGAGATGAAGCGAGACAGGAGCGAGACAGAGGGAGCGGGCAGAGACAGCGAGAAGGCCGGATGGGGCGAGATTCAGAGGAGGAGCTCGGGGGAGCGCGGGGGCCGGCGCTGGGGAGGGCGGCGGCGGGCGGGCCGCGGGCGCGCCCCCTGCCGGCGCGGCGATCCTGACCCGCGCGGCCGCCCGCAGGTGTGGGAGGCGCTGCTGACCCTCGTCTTCTTCCCGGTGTGCGTGGTGTTCGCCTGGATGGCCGACAAGCGGCTGCTCTTCTACAAGTACGTGTACAAGCGCTACCGCACCGACCCGCGCAGCGGCATCATCATCGGCGCCGAGGGCGACCCCCCCAAGAGCATCGAGCTGGACGGCACGTTCGTGGGCGCCGAGGCGCCGGGCGAGGTGGGCGGCCTGGGCCCGGGCCCCGCCGAGGCCCGCGAGCTGGACGCCAGCCGCCGCGAGGTCATCCAGATCCTCAAGGACTTGAAGCAGAAGCACCCGGACAAGGAGCTGGAGCAGCTGGTGGGCATCGCCAACTACTACGCGCTGCTCCACCAGCAGAAGAGCCGCGCCTTCTACCGCATCCAGGCCACGCGGCTGATGACCGGCGCGGGCAACGTGCTGCGGCGACACGCGGTGGACGCCTCGCGCAGGGCCTGCCCGGCCGACGGCCCCGGCGAGGACGAGGACGACGGCGCCAGCCGCATCTTCTTCGAGCCCAGCCTCTACCACTGCCTGGAGAACTGCGGCTCCGTGCTGCTGTCGGTCACCTGCCAGGGCGGCGAGGGCAACAGCACCTTCTACGTGGACTACCGCACGGAGGACGGCTCCGCCAAGGCCGGCTCGGACTACGAGTACAGGTGGGTCGCCTGGGGGCGGGTGGGCAGGGAGCGCTGGCGGCCCGCGGGTCACAGGCTCCGCCGTCCAGCAGCCTCCAGGCTCCTGGCTGCGTCTGGCGCCCATCCTTACTTTGCGATGGGCCGACTTGCTGGATCCATTCATTCACTCATTCTTGAGAGTCTACTTTGAACCAGGTACTATTCTAGACATTTGGCACAGGCTGCTGGACAAGGCAGACAGCGTGGCTGTCCACTGACCACCGCGGGCTGCTGCTACCGGGTCCATGATACAGCTGTGCCGTCTTGTGCTTGACGCTGCTCGGCGTTCCTTACTAGAGCTCCATGATGTGTTTCATCACCTGGTGGAACCAGTGCCCCACCCACCATGCCACTATTAAAGTAAAAAAAAAATTATTTATTTATTTATTTATTTTTTGCTGCACGTGGTCTTTGTTGCTTTTGCAGGCACTTTCTTTAGTTGTGGCTCGCAGGAGCTGCTCTTGGACGCGGTGCGCCGGCTGCTCTTCATGTGGAGCACCGGCTCTAGGCGCTCAGGGTTCGGTAGTTGCAGCTCGAAGGCTCAGCAGTTGTGGCACAAAGGCTTGGTTGCTCTGGGGCGTGTGGAATCTTCTTGGAGGGATGAAACTCATGTCCCCGGCCTTGGCAGGTGCATTCTTACCCATTGTGCCACCAGGGAAGACCTAAAAAAGTTTATCGATCACCTACTACATGTGCCAGGGGTATACCTCGGTGAGCAAGATGGCTAAGGTCCCTACCTTCAAGTTGCAATAAAGTTATAAACTATGAAACATACAAAGCCATCAGGTGATGGGAAGCGCTGTGGGGGAAAGCAAAGTGGGGTCAAGAGGAGAGACGGTGTCCGCATTGCCTCTGGGTCTTTGGTTCCACCATAAACCCACCCACCTTCTGAGCCCTCCTGTGTCTCCCTGCCAATCCCTCTCCTCACCACTCTTTGAGCAGAACTGTGACCTTAGCCAGCTATTCCTACTGTGCACCTACTAGGTGCTAGAGGTTTTTAAAATTTTTTTTGGTTGAAATGTAGATTTACAATATTGTGTGCATTTCCACTGTATAGCAAAGTTACTCAGTTATCCATATATATATTCTTTTTTCATATGCTTTTCCATTATGGTTATCACAGGACATTGAATACAGTTCCCTATGCTATACAGTAGGACCTTGTTTTTTATTCATCTGCCATTCAGATTTTAAGTGTTCAACATAGACGAGTAAACAAGATAATAAGTTCTGTGTCCTCATGGGACCACAAAATTCTTTATGTATTTGTGCAATAGATCTGTCTATACCACACTCTTTAAAGAATTATAGGTTTACAGTATGTTTTGTTAACTGATGTGCAAGTCTCCCATGCAGTTCAGTTCAGTTCAGTCACTCAGTCATGTCCAACTCTTTGCGACCCCATGGACTGTAGCACTCCAGGCCTCCCTGTCCATCACCAACCCCCGGAGTTTACTCAAACTCATGTCCATTGAGTCGGTGATGCCATCCAACCATCTCATCCTCTGTCATCCCCTTCTCCTTCTGCCCTCAATCTTTCCCAGCATCAGGGCCTTGTCAAATGAGTCGGCTCTTCCCATCAGGTCGCCAAAGTATTGGAGCTTCAGCTTCAGCATCAGTCCTTCCAATAAATATTCAGGGTTGATTTCCTTTAGGACTGACTGGTTTGATCTCCTTGCAGTCCAAGGAATTCTCAAGAGTCTTCTCCAACACCACAGTTCAAAAGCATCAATTCTTTGGTGCTCAGCTTTCTTTATAGTCCAACTCTCACATCCATACATGACCACTGGAAAAACAATACCTTTGACTAGACAGACCTTTGTTGGCAAAGTAATTTCTCTGCTTTTTAATATGCTGTCTAGGTTGGTCATAACTTTTCTTCCAGGGAGCAAGTGTCTTTTAATTTCATGGCTGCAGTCACCATCTGCAGTGATTTTGGAGCCCCCAAAAATAAAGTTTCTCACTGTCTCCACTGTTTCCCCATCTGTTTGCCATAAAGTGATGGGACCAGATGCCATGATCTTAGTTTTCTGAATGTTGATGACCTTTGTTGGCAAAGTAATGTCTCTGCTTTTTAATATGCTGTCTAGGTTGGTCATAACTTTTCTTCCAAGGAGCAAGTGTCTTTTAATTTCATGGCTGCAGTCACCATCTGCAGTGATTTTGGAGCCCCCAAAAATAAAGTTTCTCACTGTCTCCACTGTTTCCCCATCTGTTTGCCATAAAGTGATGGGACCAGATGCCATGATCTTAGTTTTCTGAATGTTGAGTTTTAAGCCAACTTTTTCACTCTCCTCTTCCACTTTCATCAAGAGGCTCTTTAGTTCTTCACTTTCTGCCATAAGGGTGGTGTCATCTGCGTATCTGAGGCTATTGCTATTTCTCCCAGCAATCTTGATTCCAGCTTGTGCTTCATCCAGCCCAGCTCCCATGGTTTCCTATAATAATAACATGTACCCTGTGTCTTTTCTGTGCCAGAAACGAACCTGGGCAATGGAGACCAGCAATAAATGAAAGATGTAGAAATCCCTGCCTGCTCTAACACAGCTGACACCCCCTTGGGAAAGACAGGTCATTAGAAAGTGTACCTTCGATATATTAAAATATCCGAGAGTGGTGCAAAGAGTGAAGAATAAATACAACAGGATACAGGAGAGAGCGTTGATGGCTGATCTTCTCATAAGTTTCACTTACTAAGTTGAAACTGAACTGTTCACATATCTTTGTTCTGTCATCCCGTAGCATGGGACCCCTTTGGCCACCCATGACCTTCTCCCTCCATCCTTTCCCCTCATCCCACATCTCTAGCCTCCTTCGACTGAAGAGAAGGCATTCACCATGTGAGGACCTGCCATCAGTCCACCTTTTCATCTTTCCACTCCTACCCACACCTCTGGTCCGCATTGCCCTCATCAAAACCCCAAGCCTTTGCAAAAGGAATCACTTGCTGGGGTCAGAGGCTGCCTTCTCCCCTGCAAATGACCTCAGGAAGGAGATGTTTGAAGTGAAGGAGTAAATGCTGCTCAGTGGTGGAGCCAGAGCTAAGAAGAGTTGACACCTTTCCCTATGTCTCTGCTCTCCCAACCCAGTTGATAGTCACAGGCCTGGCATCACTTATCAAGGCAGCTTAGGTCTAGGGCTGGGAGGGAGGACATGTAAGTTCCAGCCCCAGCTTAGCCCTGCCCCCTGTTTCTGGGGTAAGTTCCTGCCTCAGTCTGGGCAGGTAGGGCTGCCATGTACAGTTGTTGAGGTTGTATACTGCAAAAGAGTAACATGTCTAAGGAAGTGCTATTCACATAGTGGACACTGTAGAGTTCTGTGTCTATGATGACAGTTCCAGAATCATGGAAAGAGTGTCTTGAAGAAGGGATGCCTTTTTCTAACTTGCCCGCAGGCATCACTAGGGTGGTCCTGTGGGGTTTTAGTTTTTCCAAATTAATAATGACCTCTATGACCCCCAAATGACCTCTTCCAAGATTCTGAGATTTAAGCCTCTATAATCCTAACACACTAAGGGTCAAAGGTTTTAAGATTCCAGGATTCCAAGGTTTTAGTTTTCTAATCTGTACCCCAGCCCATCTCTGATCTGATGGTTCTAAGATTTTTCATCTTCTCAGATTTTGTGCATCCACAAAATGAGTCCTGGGAACCTAGCCTTCTATGATTCTGATACCTGGTTTCTAAAATCCCCATGTTCTTTTTCTCCCCAGCTTTTTATTTTGAAAAACTTCACACCTGCAGAAAGGCTGCAAATATATAGCCTGGCGAACCTTTATATAACCTCCACACAGATATTCACCAATTGTGCCTATTTTGTCCTGTGGGCATTCATGCTTTTCAATATATAATAATAGATTTTTTGAGGTGCTACTTTACTTTTTAAATTTTTTCTGAGTATAGTTGATTTACAGTGTTGTGTTAGTTGTGGCTGTACAGCAAAGTGATTCAGTTATACATATGCATATATCCATTCTCTTTCAGATTCTTTTCCCATATAAGTGATTACAGAATATTGAGTTCCCTGGGCTATACAGTAGGTCCTTGTTGATTATCTTTTTTATATATAGTAGTGTGTCTACGTTGATCCCAAATTCCTAATTTATCCCTCCACCCACCCCCACCTTTCTCCTTTGGTAACCACAAATTTGTTTTAGAAAAAAAAAGTAATAATGGTGGCACTTTACTAGAGAGTGAGGTGCAGACAGCACGGCCATTCACCCATCAACAGAAGCATGCATCTCCTACGAATAATGACATACTCCCACACCATCCCAACGCAGTGATCACACACAGGACGTTTAAGATTGAGTCAGTATTATGACCCGATCTACAGTCCACGCTTGCACGTCCCCAGTTGCCCTTGTCTCGCCCTTTATAGCTGTCTTTTCACTCCCTCCCTCTCTTCCCATCTGATCCAGAAACCACCTGGCATATTTGGTTGCCATGTCTCTTTCGCCTTCTTCAATCTGGATCCCTCCCTCGGTCTTTCCGTGACTTTGGTGACACCAACACTTTGGCCTGAATTTTTCTTTTGGCTGTGCCACATGGCATGTGGGATCTTAGTTCCCCAACCAGGGATCGAACCCACACCCCCTGCACTGGAAGCATTGAGTCTTAACTACTGGACCATTCTGATACTTTGGCAAACGATAGGCCACTTACTCGAACAATCTTCAGTGTGGCTTTGTCTGATATTTCCTCATGATTAGATTCAGGTGATGCACGTTGACAGGAATCCAAATGTCCTCAGGGCATCATGCCAGAAGGCACATGATGCCCGTGTGCCCCTTTACGGACAATGTCCAGTTCCCCTGTATTAACTCAATCTTTATAACACTACCATGAGGAAGACAGGGTTACTAACTCCATTTGACAGATGAGGAACCCGAGGCTCAGAGGGCTGCTGAGTACTAACTGCCCAAGACCACACAGCCGGCACAGGCAGCTCGGAGCAGGTTGGCATGCCTTAGCCACCATGGACAGCGCCCTCGGAGCTGAGGGCTGCAGCCACAGGAAGCTCTTATTCCCTCCATCCAGGTCTTGTCATACAGTTCTACCCCTGCCAGAACCCTGGGGTCTCTCTACCTCCCCCACAGAGGAAGGGAGGGGTAAATGACAGATTTTTGACATTCGTTAACACCCCAGAGTCATCACTGTCCCGCCCAAGTTTCACCCTGATGGATGTCTTGGCCTCATTCCCTCCCCCAGCCCATTATAGAGCATCTGGCTTGTGCTTTAGAAACTTACACAGCCGACACTCTTAAACCTAAGCCAGTTGATGTCCTTCCTCTCCTCGGAGGCCTCCATGGCTCTCCTCTCACTGGAGTAAAAGCCAAAGTCTTCACCGTGGCTTACCAAGACCCCATGACATCGACCCCTGTTCCCTCAGTCACCCCATCTCCCACCCTCTCCCTCCCTGCCCCCTTGGATGCGGCCACACTGGCATCCCTGATCTTCCTCAAGCATTCCTGCCCACTGCTGCCTCAGGACATTCGCACTGGCTGTTCCCTTTACAGGAACAGTCTTCCCCAGATCTCCTCCACGTGGCTCCCTCCCTCAGGCCTCTGCTCAGATGGCACCCCCGCCGCCAGATGAGCTTTCCCTGACCACTTTCACACAGCTCCTTCTCTTCACTCTCAACCCTTGTTCCTTTATTTTCTCCACATAGCACCATCACCACCTGACTTTATATGTTTTATTACTCATCTCCTGCCCTGGAACAGAAGCTCCACCAGGGCAGAGATTCTTCCCTGATCTGGTTTTGCTGCTGTTTCCCCAACACTACGAACAGTCCCTGGCACACAGCAGATGCTCATTACCTATCTCTTGAGTGAATGGACTGTAATTAAGTCCTGAGATGTGTAAGTGCCACTGTGATATGGCTGTGCCATGGGGCTCTTCCAGTGTTCCCACGTTCCCACACTGAAAGCATGTGTTGAATGACTGAATGATGTCAAGTTAAAGACCGTGGATTTTCTCCTGGGGATATCTGGGAGCACAGAATGGTTTTTATGGGAAGTATGACAATGTCAGTTGTGGGCCCTATGTTCCTGTTACTCCAAGGATGGTCCATGTTGCAGAATCATTCGGGCCCTTTGGGAGCTAAGTAGAAATACACAGCCTTGAAACCCCGGAGCTACTGAACCACAATCTGCATTTTTCACAAGATGTCCCAGGGAATTCCTGTGGACACAGATTCAAGAAGCACGGCTGTGAAACACTCCAACCTCCCTCTCCACCTTAAGACTTTGCATGTACTGTTCCCTCTGCCGGGAGGTCTCCTGCCCACTACACCTTCTCCCATGAAGCCTGCCGTGATCTCACCTTCATCACCTGTTTAATGCCCCTCCCCCGCCACTACTCCTGATGAGTTCCATGGTGGGAGGGAACCCCTCCATGGTTCTCATTCTCCCTCTGCATCTCCTGCTCGGGAAAAGCCCACCTTAATTCACCCTCGGTATTTTTTGTTTCACGTCTGTCCACCATTATACTTGTAAGTTCTTCCGGTGGTGCGGCCCCCTCCTCCAGGAAGCCCACCACCCTGAACCCTCCCCCCACCACCTCCCCGGCCCACAGCCCTGAGAGCGACTTCACCCCTCTCTCTCCCCGCTCCTCCACCGCAGCGAGGGCACGCTGGTGTTCAAGCCGGGCGAGACGCAGAAGGAGCTGCGGATCGGCATCATCGACGACGACATCTTTGAGGAGGACGAGCACTTCTTCGTGCGGCTGCTGAACCTGCGCGTGGGCGACGCGCAGGGCATGTTCGAGCCCGACGGCGGCGGGCGGCCTAAGGGGCGGCTGGTGTCGCCGCTGCTGGCCACCGTCACCATCCTGGACGACGACCACGCGGGCATCTTCTCCTTCCAGGACCGCCTGCTGCACGTGAGCGAGTGCATGGGCACCGTGGACGTGCGTGTCGTGCGCAGCTCGGGCGCGCGCGGCACGGTGCGCCTCCCCTACCGCACGGTGGACGGCACGGCGCGCGGCGGCGGCGTGCACTACGAGGACGCGTGCGGCGAGCTCGAGTTCGGCGACGACGAGACCATGTGAGCGCGCGAGCCCGCCGGCCCCCAGCGAGGGAGACGAGAGGGGCCCGCGAGAGGGGCGGGGCCAGGGCGGGACGAGGTCCGAACGGGGGCGGGGCCCGGAGGTGGGCGCGGTCGAGAGTTGGTGTTGCCCGAACGGGGGCGAGGCCTCCGAGTGGGAGGATCTCGGAGAGGCGTAGTTTTGGAAAGGGCTTCCCCGGTGGCTCAGATGGTAAAGAATCTGCCCGCAATGCGGGAGACCGGGGTTCGATCTCTGAGTCGGGAAGATGCCCTGGAGAAGGGAATGGCAACCCACTTCAGTATTCTTGCCATGGAGAATCCCATGGCGAGAGGAGCCCGGAGGGCTAGAGTTCATGGTCGCAAAGAGTCAGACACGACTGAGCGACTAACGCACACTCAGTCTTGGAACAGGGGTGGAGATTTGATGGAACCCTGGAAATGGGGAGGCCTGGGGAGGCGGTACAGAGTCCAGAAAAGGGGCGGGACGAAGGACAGAAGGGAGGTGACCGGAGTGAGGAGTGGGGTCAAGATGTTGGGACGAGATGTGGGCGGGTCCTGCGCGAACTGGGCTGGTTTGGGGAGAAGAGAGTGGGACACCGGGAAGAATGGCCAAGCGAGGAGAGAGGAGAGGAATTAGGGTGGGGCCTGGGGAGAGGGATATGGCGAGCTTAACCGGTAGAATGGAGGAGTGTGCCCTGAGGTCCCTTTCGATGCGGAAGCCGGAAGCCGAGTCTGTGGAACAGAGAAGGGGCAGGGCCCAAGGACCTAGGTGGGGTCTGAGTGGTTGTTCAGTCGCTCAGTCGTGTCCGACTCTGCGACCCCATGGACTGCAGCTTGCCAGGCTTCCTGTCCTTCACTGTCTCCCGGAGTTTGTCCACTGAGTCGATGATGCCATCCAGCCATCTCATTCTCTGTCACCCTCTTCTCCTCCTGCCCTCGATCTTTCCCAGCATCAGGATCTTTTCCAATAAGTTGACTCTTCTCATCAGGTGGCCAGAGTATTGGAGTTTCAGCTTCAGCATCAGTCCTTCCAATGAATATTCAGGACTGATTTCCTTTAGGATTGACTGGTTGGATCTCTTTGCAGTCCAGGAGATTCTCAAGAGTCTTCTCCAACGCCACAGTTCAAAAGCATCAGTTCTTCAGCGCTCAGCCTTCTTTATGGTCCAAATCTCACATCCTGTACATGACTATTGGAAAAACCATAGCTTTGACTATATAGACATTTGTCAGCCAAAGTAATGTCTCTGATTTTTAATATGCTGTCTACCTTTGTCATAGCTTTTCTTCTGAGGAGCAAGCGTCTTTTAATTTCATGACTGGGACGCAAGGCAAAGGCTGAGGACAGCAAAAGAGGGCGGGGCCTAAGGAGATGGGCGTGCCCTAAAGGAGGTGGGCAGGGGGAAAGAGTGGAGCTCTTGGGTAGGGGGCATGTGGGCGAGGCTTTGGGGAAAGTCGGAGTAGGAGTATGGGGCCTAGGAAGAGACACGGGAAAGGAGGGCTGGGATGTGGGAGACCGAGTCTCCGGAGAGGAGCTGGCTAAGTGCGTATGTAGACGGACAGAACCAACAGGCGCACCGGGCACATGCAGACACGCAAAGTCACGGACACAGAGTCAGGACTGTTCTCAAGCCCAGACACCCGGCCACCCCCTTGCGCAGATGCCCGAGTCTCCCGGTGCGTGTGCCGGCAGCCTCATATCCTGGCTCCCGCCCGCTCCCTTCCGCCCCCGCACGCCCGTCTGTCTCCCTCTTCCAGCCGCCCACGCTCCCCCACCGAGCAGAGCCCCCACCGCGCCCCCTCCCTCTCCCCCTCCCAGCCTCTGTGGCTCGGCCTCCCAGCTCAGCTGCTCACTCACTGCTCACCCTGCCTCTTCTCCCTTTGCGTCTCTGCGTCTCTCGCTCTCTCGGGAGAGTTTGTGTCCATCTCTGGATCTCTGTCCCCAGGATGCAGCTCTCTGACTTGGGTTATATTTCAGTCACAGACTCTCCATACCTTTCCGTCTCTCTCTGTTCTGACTTGGGTTGAGGGTCCAGAGCACCATTCCAGGCCCCATCTCTCACACCCAAGAAGCAGAGGGCGTGGAGGGAGCTGTCTTTCTGCTTGTCCCAATCCTACTTGTAGTCTACGGCTTCCAATCAACTTTTCGCCTGCGGCCGCGGGCTTCCACAGAGCTTCTCCTCCCCCCGCCCCCACGGCTTCCCCAGGCTGGGACACCCTCTGCCCTCTGCTCCCGCCCAGGCTTCCAGCTGTGGTTTCAAGAGACAGAGAGCAGGAGGCTAATTAGCGTTCAGGGAAACACATCCTTTCTCTGATGGGCAGGCGCTAATTAGAGATGCTTGGAGAAACAGCCAGGCTGGAGGGCTGACCCCAGGCAGGATCAACACGGAGATGGAAGAGAGACGCCCAGAGATATGGGGTAGAAGGGAGAGATGCAAGAGAGAGACAGAGAGGCGACCAGATGGGTGAAAGACAGGGAGAAGGAGGAGATCTAGAGAAAGACAGAGCCAGCGTAGTGGAGAGTCAGAAAGCGAAAGGAGAGAGGGCAGGAGCAAGACAGAGACACAGACCTAGGTGCCACGAGGGACGTAAGCTGAGTGACAGGCCCATCGAGAGAGGTGGTGGTCCAGTGGCTAAGACTCTGCCCTCCCAATGCAGGGGTCACAGGTTCAATCGCTGGTGGGGGAATTAAGATCCCTCCTGTCACCTGGTGAGGCCAGAAAAAAGAGGGAAATAGGGATTGGAGACTGAGACGGAAGAAGACCGAAAGGAATAGAAGTGCGGGGAGGTAAAGAGAGACATTCTTCTCTCTGAGAGGAACCCAGGCGGGCTCAGGGGAGGAAAAGTCCTCCTGATGCTACAGAGAGAGAAGTCCAGGTCAGCACGAAAGAATGGGAGATAGGATGAGAAAGAGACTGGGTGTGAAATCAGAGCCTGTGAGGGGTGGGAAAGTGGAGTTTTCAGTAAACAAGGAGGGCGTGAGGATGACAGAATGTCAGGCTGGGGAGGAAGGCTGTTTCCTTTTTTTTTAAATGATCAATTTTAACTGAACTATAGTTGATTTACAATATTGTGATCATTTCAGATGTACAGCTATGTGGTTCAGCCATATATATATATATATATATATATATATACATCGGAGGAGGCAATGGCAACCCACTCCAGTACTCTTGCCTGGAAAATCCCATGGACGGAGGAGCCTGGTAGGCTGCAGTCCATGGGGTCGTGAAGAGTTGGATACGACTGAGCGACTTCACTTTCACTTTTCACTTTCATGCATTGGAGAAGGAAATGGTAACCCATTCCAGTGTTCTTGCCTGGAGAATCCCAGGAACGGGGGAGCTTGGTGGGCTGCCGTCTATGGGGTTGCACAGAGTTGGACACAACTGAAGCGANCAGTCCATGGGGTCGTGAAGAGTTGGATACGACTGAGCGACTTCACTTTCACTTTTCACTTTCATGCATTGGAGAAGGAAATGGTAACCCATTCCAGTGTTCTTGCCTGGAGAATCCCAGGAACGGGGGAGCTTGGTGGGCTGCCGTCTATGGGGTTGCACAGAGTTGGACACAACTGAAGCGACTTAGCAGCAGCAGCAGCAGCATATATATATTCTTTTTCAGATTCTTTTCCATTATAGGTTATTATGAGATATTGAATATAGTTCCCTGTGCCATACAGTAAATCCTTGTCGCTTATCTATTTTCTATATAATGGTGTGTATCTGTTAATTCCATACTCCTAAAGCTGCTTCCTTTGACCTCAGGAAGCCCTGCCCTCATCTAGCTCCAGTTCCTCTTGCTGTCCCCTGCTGGTTGACTTTCTCCTCCTTTGGGTCCTGTGAGGAAACGACTGGTGCGCGTTGTCACTGGGTGTCAGGGGACCACGGCATGTGTGCAGGCGAATGAGTGTCAGAGGTGTGTGTATGTGTGTGTATCACCTTGTCAGTGTGTCAGCGTGTCAGCAGCTGTCTACGTGTGTCAGAGTCTGTGAGGAGCATGTGTCAGGAGACGACTCCACCTGGCTGCAGTGTTTCAGCACCATGGACAGCTCCCAACCCACTCCCAAGTTGGGAGGGGTGGGGCTGCCATTCTTTCAACCAACAGAAACTTTTTAAGTGTCTTGAAACCGAGAGTGGGTGAAGGTGGAGGTGCGCGTATGCCCCCTCGTGACTGTCTTGTGTGTCCATCTTTGGATGTCACTGTGTCCTGGGCGTTCATGTGTTTAGATATGTCTGCATGGTTGAGACCCTTTTGCTTAGATTATGTTGAGTTTGGCTATTCCATTCTGTTCCATTCAGTCTCTCCGACACTGAGAGATGAAGATGGGGAGGGGAGAACACGGAGAGAAATGCAGAGAGCCGGGGAAAGACTGAATAAACAGAGACGCCAGGAGGCATAAAGAGTGAGGTATAAGGAAGGAGACTCTACATGGAATCACAGCAGGGGTCTTACAGGTTGGCATTGTTGCTCAGGCTGTGGTGGGGGTGTTGTGCTAATTGGCATCTGGTTCCGTGCGATTTTGCCACTGCATGGGGAATGGCTGCAGGGTATGATGGTGTGTGGGTGTGGGCGGTGTGATTGGCTGTGCTTCCTCTGCTAGGTGACTGTGTGGGCTGGGTGTTTGTGTTTCTGGGTTCTGGGGCCAGGCCTTGTGGTTCCTACAGCTGAGACAGCTGCTAGTGGCAGAGCTGTGGGTTATTGTGGGGTTGTGGGTCTTCATAATTGAGGGGGGGTCTTGGTGTACCTGAAGGGGATGGATAACTTCTGGCTTTTTCTCCCCTCCCATTCCCTGGTTACTATAGGCAGCCAGGATGCTGAGAAAATCAGTTAGTGCTCAGTTACCCCTCCAAATGAAGACAAGGGGCAGTAAGTTGAGGGTCTTCCAGGCTGAAGAATTTGAGTTAACAGCTGTCTATGGAGGTTACACTATGTGCCAGGCACTATTCTGGGCATTGGGGATACAGCAAAGAACATAAATGAACAAAGATTGCTGTCTTGGAGGAACTTGGTCTTAATGTGAAGAGGCAAATGGCAAACAGCAAACAAGATAAACCCATCTGGTGGTGCGTTAGAGGATGACCTGAAACAACAAAGACATGGAGCATGGGAAGGGGGCCAGGGGTGCTGGGGTAGGTCCAGGCGTGAAGTTCAGTATCAAAGAAGGTGGAGGGGTGGGTCTCGTTGGGAAAGAAGGTAAAGTTTGAACAGAGAACTGGAGGAACTGAGGGAATGAGCATGGGGGAACAGTGTTCTCAGCAGAAGGAACAGCCAGTGCAAAGACCCTGAGGCATAAGCAGGCTTGTTATTACGTTCTCAGAACACTGAGGAGGCCAATGTTGCTGGGATGAGTGTGTGAGTGGGGAGGGATGGGAAGCCAGGATGGGGAGCCAGGAAGTGAGTGAGGGCCAGATTTCAGGGGGCCTGTGAGCCATTCTCGGGACTTCAGCTTTTATTCTCTGTGAGATGGAAACCATGTGAATGTTGTTGTTGTTGTTTTGGGGGGGGTTTCTTGTGTTTTTTTTTGTTTGTTTGTTTTGTTTTGTTTTGTTTGGTGGTGCTGGGTCATCGTTGTTGCACAAAGGCTCAGTTCCCCGTGGCATGTGGAATCCTCCCAGGTCAGGGATCGAACCCATGTTCCCTGCATTGGCAGGCAGACTCTTAACCCCTGGACCACCAGGGAAATCTGTGTGAATGTTTTGAGCAGAGGAGGCACCCAGTCTTAACTTTGGTTTTATCAGGATCCCTCAAGTTGATACTTATTTTGAGTTTTTTAATTTGTTCTTTTTGTTTTGGCCACACCACACCATGTGTGGGATCTTATTTCCCAACCAGGAATCGAACCCATGCCCCCTGCATTGAAAGTGCAGATTCTCAACCACTGGACCACAAGGGAGGTCCTCAGGTCAATATTGAATACAAACTCGGCAAAGATACAACTCATTGGAAAAGACCCTGTTGCTGGAAAGATTGAGGACAAGAGAAGGGGGCGACAGAGGGTGAGATGATTGGATGGCATCATCGACTCAATGGACATGAGTTTGAGCAAACTCCAGGAGATAGTGGAGGACAGGGAAGCCTGGCATGCTGCCCTCCGTGGGTCGCAGAGTCAGACTCGACTGAGCAACTGAACAATAATAGCAGCTTCTTCAGATGTTTTTGAGCTTGTCTCTGTCAAATAGGGATAAGCAGAGAACCTTCCCCCCAGGGTGGTTGTGAGGATGAAATGAGATTACAGAGCCTGAGATGGAGCGAGTGCCTGAGAAACCAATTGGCTAATGGGAGAGTTATTGGTGAGTCATGGGGAGGGGGCCTTATGCTGGGGATTCTGCCTCTCCCTTCAGGAAAACTCTTCAGGTGAAGATAGTTGATGACGAGGAATATGAGAAAAAGGATAATTTCTTCATCGAGCTGGGCCAGCCACAGTGGCTTAAACGAGGAATTTCAGGTGAGGGGTGATGGGTGGGCTGTGGGAGAGGTAAGAGGTCCAGGGTTGGGGGACCTTTAGAGATTCAGTTGTGACCCCTTCAAGTTCATGATTCTGAGCTTCCCAGAAAAGATCTCACCTTCTCCCTGTCTCTGTCTCTCCCCAGCTCTGCTACTCAACCAAGGTGAGTGGAGTTACTTCTGGGCTTTGCGAGGGAGGTCACTGGAGGGAGGGTCTTGGGGGTGGGTCAGGCCTCAAGCCCCCCCCCCCAGATCCAGTTTGAGGCAGATTGCAGGTGTGATCAATTTGGTGGGACTAGTGTGAAACTGGGGTGACAGAGGCTTAAAGGCCAAGATCACGTTGTGTTTGTAGTTAAGATGGGGAAGAAAGTCCATCATAGAATCTGATGTGGGTTTGTGGTGGCATCAGAGGGAATCAGGTTTGGGGTTGAATAGAACTGGGTTGGGGTTGGGGTCTGGGATCAGTATTAGGACTGGGTCAAATCCCAGGGACGGGGGAGCCTTGTGGGCTGCTGACTATGGGGTCGCACAGAGTCAGACACGACTGAAGCGACTTAGCAGCAGCAGCAGCAGNGCATCAGAGGGAATCAGGTTTGGGGTTGAATAGAACTGGGTTGGGGTTGGGGTCTGGGATCAGTATTAGGACTGGGTCAAATCCCAGGGACGGGGGAGCCTTGTGGGCTGCTGACTATGGGGTCGCACAGAGTCAGACACGACTGAAGCGACTTAGCAGCAGCAGCAGCAGCAAAACTAAAATTAAAACGGAGATTGGCTTCCAGGGTAGTGATGGGATCTGATTAGAACTGGGGCCAGATTGAGGTCAAAGTTAAGTTTGGAATTTGAGGTGAGTTTGAAGGATTTGAGGGTAGAACTGGGGTCAAGGTCAGAAATTTGGGGTGAGAGTTGGGACTAGGGTCAGGGGCTTGGAGACAGTGACCAAGTAGTTTTGGAGTTGAGATCAGAATTGAGGTTGGGAGTTAAGATTAGGGATAGGCTGAAGATTGTATTAGTTAGGGTAAGTAATACAAGCTGCTGTAAGAAGTAAGCCCACAAATCCCAATAGCTTAACACAATCAAAGTCATTTCTCACTCAAGCATAGTTTTGAGAATGTTCTTGGTTGGTGGGTGGCTTTCTTTTGAGACCTAGGATTGGGTCGGTGCTGGGCTTGGAGCAAAGGGTCAGTATAATCTATTTATATGTATATATATATATAATCTATTTAATCTATATAATCAATATAAATCTTATTTATATATCAATATAAATTTATATAAATAGATAATGTATTTTCTATTATAGATTATATATAATTATATAAAACCTCTTCCACAGGGTGTTAATGTGTTGGCAGTGATCATAATAAACTAACATTTTTAAATTATTGTGTGCCAGGCATTGTTCTAAGCCCTTCACATGAATTAGCTTCTTTAACTCTCATAACCACCTTATGAGATTGGTAGTTATTATACCCATTTTGTAGATATGAACACTGAGGTACAGTGAGACTAAGGCACTGCCCATGGTCACACAGCCCCTCTACTATATGAACCTCAGAGTCCACCAACCGAACTTCATGGACCAGCATGTGGGAGCTGGGCCTCTGGTTGGGGAAAGTGGTGGTCAGATGGGAGGTAGGGACAGGCTGAGGAAGCCTTACCAAGGAGGTAAGCGGTGTTTTCTTTATGGACGGGAAGAGGTAGTGAAGGCATCGCAGGTGCCCTGGAGTCTAACTCCCGCCCCTCATGCTGCAGGGGACGGAGACAGGAAACTGACGGCTGAGGAGGAAGAGGCTCGGAGGATAGCAGAAATGGGCAAGCCGGTTCTCGGGGAAAACTGTCGACTGGAAGTCATCATTGAGGAGTCATATGATTTTAAGGTGATTTTCTGAGGGCCCACTTTTCTGGAGTCTTGCTTGGATCATTTCCCTGGGGATAGTCCAAGAGGGGATCAACTATGAGAGTCACAGGGAGGGGCACCCAAGGGAGAGTCACAGGGAGGGGACCCTCCACGTCCCTCTGTTAGCACCATGGACAGCACACGCCACCCTTGTCCCTTCTTGCTAGTAGAACCCAGCTATGGAACCCTGAGCATGGGGTGTGAGCCTCCATCCCCAGGACCCCTCGTGGAGCTGCCCTGAGGTGGTCATGGACCATGGTCTCTCCCCACCCTCTCATCCCCAGAATACGGTGGATAAACTCATCAAGAAAACGAACTTGGCTTTGGTGATTGGGACTCATTCGTGGAGAGAGCAGTTTTTAGAGGCAATTACGGTGAGCGCAGGTAAGTGGGGAGGGAGGAAAGAGGAATAAGAGAGGGATGAAGAGACAGAGACAGACAGAAAGAGAAGTAAAAAGGAGAAGGGAAGAGGGACAAGGAGAAAAGATCAGAGAGAAGACAGGAGAGACACAGGGAAACGCAAAGAAAAAGACCAAGATACAGAGAGACAAAGGAAAAGACAGGGAACGAATGCAAATAGGAGAGACAGACACACAGAAAAGCACACAGAATCCCGAGGAAGGGCAGAGATGCAGAGACATCTTTCAGATACGTGAAAGATGTAGAGAATGAGGAGGCAGAAGGCCAGAGGAGGCAGAAAGTTGGTGGAGACAGGATCAGAGGTGGAGCGCTGTGGGAAGGAGGGGTCCCAGCCTGGGCTTTCTCCTGGCATTCAGGCAATTGGAGGGTGGAAACAGGTGAAATGATGCGGCCTCCCCTACTGGGCCTGGGCTCCTCTGTTACCATGGAGACAGTCACCAGGGCACCCAACTCTCCCACCCCAGTGGCTCTCACCCCTTAGGCCTCAGAAGGCCCACACTGCCCCCCTGTGGCCAGATGTATGATGACATGGATTCACAGGCTATCTTGGAGACCCCTTTTGATAGAGATTGGGGAAACTGAGGCCCAGAGACATAGGAGGGACTGGCCTGGAGTCCCACAGGGAATCGAGGAAGGGCCAGGGTGGAACTCAGGACTTCTGTCCCTTGCACAGCATCAGGTTTTCTTCAAGGAGGCCAACCCTGGTGGAAAATAAACACACACAAGAAACTGTGGTTGGAAAGAAACTGGTTGATGGGATCAGAAGAAGCCAGGTATCAGGGATGGAAAAGTACCAGGTAGTGGGCTCAGAGATACCAGATTGGAAACCTAATAGAATCAATCAGCTTTGAGTACCTAAATAGTACGCTTGATTTTGCTGTTCCTGTTCAGTTGCTAAGTTGTGTCCGGCTCTTTGCAACCTCATGGACTGTAGACCGCCAGGCGCCTCTGTCCATGGGGTTTTCCAGGCAAGAGTACTGGAGTGGGTCGCCATTTCCTTCCTGACTCAGGGACTGAACCCGTGTCTCTTAGGTCTCCTGCGTCAGCAGGCAGGCTTTTTACTAGCACCACCTGGGAAGGGATTCTCCGGCCCCAGTCTGATGTAGGGACATTGCTGGAGACAAAGACATGCTCTTGACAGCTTGGGCCCTGTTCTCACAGAGCTCACTGTCCAGTGGGGGACACAGACCTGTCACAAGAGAATGATGAGCCAGAGTGGGCAGGCCTGGGTTGGAGGAGCCCAGACCAGGTGTCTGACCCAGCGTGAAGGTCAAGGAGGGCTTCCTGGAAGAGGAGGCGTCTGATCTGAGTTTTCAAACAGGAATAGGAGTTGGCCAGGAAGAGAGTGCCAGGTGGAGGGAAGTGATGTGTATGAAAATGTCGGAGATTATGGCACATTTGGGGACGGTGATTGGTTTCAGGCATGAAGAAGAAGACTGGGATGAGGTTGGAGGTGAGCAGGGTCCAGACCCCAAAGGCCTTAGAGGCCACAGGAGGGGGCTGGGGTGTCATTTTAGATGCAGTGGGGAGCCATGGAATGTTTTAAATGAGGGAAGCTTCTGGAGAGAGAGAGCCTATGGAAGGAAGTGGGAGAGGGTGGGAGGGGGTATGAGCTGAGGCTGTCAAAACTGGCAGGAGAGAGTTGCCTGGTGGTCCAGTGGTTAAGACTCCGGGCTCCCAATGCAGGGGGCACGGGTTCCATCCCTGGTTGGGGACCTAAGGTCCCATATGCCACATGATCAGATAAATAAGTAAATAAAATTAAAAACTGGCAGGAGGTGGGTCAGGCAAGGTTTCAGAGGACGTGGCAAGCAGTTTGAGCTTCTGGAACAGTGGGAAGCCAGAACAATGTCTCTCGGGACGCAGTGAACCTAAGAAGGCTCATAAAACTGAAACTGTGGCCATGAGGTGGTGGCCATGGAGGCCACAGGTCTATAGGAAGCAGGCGATTAGATCAGAGGGAGTAGTGATAACAATAACACTAACAATAATCACTATGATGATGACAATGATGAAGATGGGTTGAGTGTCAGGCAGCTTTGAAGTCCATTTCCTGTGGGAACTCGTTTAATGAGTGTCCCCAGAGTATCCGGGTTGGGGCTTGAGCATCCTGTACTTTGCTCTGCAAACAGCTTTTGGTTCCCCATGTGAACACAAAGTGTTCTGGTTGTCGCTTCCTTAGGGGATGAATCATGTCCCACCTTGCGCTTGGAGGAGCTTTTGTATTTCCTTTACCTCCCATTCTCGGTGGAAAGTTCTTTGCAGGCTGGACTTGGTTTTGAGCATCTTTGAATCCCCCCAGGCACTGGAAAAGGCCTTCAGCAACAATGTCCAGAACAATAACAATGCAGTGGAGACATGCCAGGCCCCGTGGAGGCCGCATCACAGGGCCTGACTCAAGCAGTCATCACAGCCTTCTCGAGGCAGGTCCAATTATTGCTTCCATTGCTCAAATAGCTATTTGGAGGCTCAGGGAGGTTAAGACACTGATTCAAGATCACACAGCAGATCCAGCATTTGATACCAAAACGTCAGATCCAGAACCACAGCAGACTCATAAAGCTCCCTCTAGATGTGAGGTGCTGGAGAAATAAGCAGAGGCCGAGCCTGTGGGTACTGGAGGTGTGGGACTGTGGGCCTGGGTCTGAGACCAATGGGGAGCTAAGGCAGGATTTGGAACAGGGAAGAGGGAAGCCCCAAGAGATGCAATGATAGCAGCCCCGTCCTTCCTAAGAATGTGTCCTTCATGCTCCAGCCTGAGCCATGTGGTCAGTTAGGGATTCATTCAGTGACAGACAAGAGAAAATTTGACCATAAGTGGCTTAAACACACTAGTTTCTCTCTCACATGGAACAACAACAAAAAATTCTATAGGAGGCAATAAAAGTTAGCAGCAGCCTAGTAATGTTCATTAAAGGCCCAGGCTCCTTCTTTATTTCTCTTTCCCATTCTTAGCTGTTACCCTCATGGTTGCAAGATGGCTGCTGTACCTCCAGGTAACAAGTCCATATTCCAGACAGGGAAAAAAAAAAAAAGGAAACAGAAAGGAGCAGAGTGCCTGTTGCATTTGCGTTTCCAGTTTTAATTTCCAATTCCATTTTACTTATTTTAGTTAAGCCAAGTGGCTATGTGAGCTGGAAAAGCAGGAAAGGGATATATGACGCAAATCTACCAGTCTCTCTCTGCCGCCATGGCCACCAGCTGTCCTCTGCCCCTTGACAGTCCAAGGAGCCAGTGGGTGAGACCATGGAAAATGGCTTCATAATTTGGTGGCTGGTCTTTTATTCCCTTGCTCTGAGCTGCTGGTCAGGGGTTACAGTGTTTCTTATCAGTACCCCTCCAGATGTAATTCTTGGCACACTCAAGTGTGTTCATTGCTTCTCATTCATTGCTTTCTGCTTATCTGTTTCGGGTGAGGGTAGGAAAACATTTCATTTGCACTTTCCCATTACACAAATCACTGCAGGTCAAAAGTGGGTTAAATTCGGTCACCATAGGTGACACAAACAACTCTAAGGATGAGGCATCCTTTACAAAACTCAGAAAACACACCCATGATAACAGTACCCCTATCGGGGAAGCTAGAGCTTTCCAAAACCCTCTGTTTACGTCTCTTGGCCAGACTGGGTCACATGGCCCCTGCTGCAAGGGACTCTGGGAAGCAAGTGTTTAGCTGAGGACATGACTGCTGCTGGCTGCACGCAATTCTGGGAACGTGAATATTTATATCCGAGGACAGCACTGTTGATAGCCTCAAGGGATTCTGGGGAAGTGACTAATGTTAGCTGGGTACGGGTTCTCTCTAGGTGCAGAGGATTCTGGGAAAGTGAACACGTTTAGCTGAGCATGTGGCTACCATCAGCTGTGATGAATCAGAGGAAGTGAATATTTCCAGGTGCACACATGACTGCCAGTGACCATAACAGCTTCTGGAAAAAGCCATATCTTTAGCTAGGGATCTGGCCACTCCTAGCAGAAGGGATCCTGGGAAACTGGATATTTTTAGCTGGACACGCAGCCTCCTCTAGCTTCAGATGATTCTGGGAAAGTGAATATTTTTACCTGGGCCCAGACAGTCTCCTAGCTGCAAGGGATTCTGGGAAAGTAATTCGTCTGGGAGTGAGACTGTCTGGAAGTTGAACAGAAGGGGGGCTCCGTAGGCGAGGAAGGAGGCACGGGCGTGTACCCCAGCTGGGTCGTGTGCCCACAGGGGACGAGGAGGAGGAGGAGGACGGGTCCCGGGAGGAGCGGCTGCCGTCGTGCTTTGACTACGTCATGCACTTCCTGACGGTGTTCTGGAAAGTTCTCTTTGCCTGCGTGCCCCCCACTGAGTACTGCCATGGCTGGGCCTGCTTCGGCGTCTGCATCCTGGTCATCGGGCTGCTCACCGCCCTCATCGGGGACCTCGCTTCCCACTTCGGCTGCACCGTTGGCCTCAAGGACTCTGTCAACGCTGTTGTCTTCGTGGCCCTGGGCACCTCCATCCCTGGTAACCTCTTGGGAGACCACTTGTTGGGGGAGGGTCTCAGAGAAGCCAGGCAGGTGGAGGAGCCTAGGAGAAAGGTCCTGCAGAAATAAGGTGGTAGAATCACACAGAACCAAGTCTGGTGGGTCCCTTAGAAATAGGAAGGTGGGCATAATAGAATCCAGGCGGGGGGAGCCCATGGATTCAATTTGTTGCTGTTATTCAGTCACTAAGTTGACTCTCACTCTTTGTGGCCCCATGGACTGTAGCCCGCCAGGCTCCTCTGTCTGTGGGATTTCCCAGGCAAGAATACTGGAGTGGGTTGCCATTACCTTCTCCAAGGGATCTTCCTGGCCCATTGAATCCACCTCTCATGCCCTGGCAGGTGGATTTTTTTTTTTAACCACTGAGCCATGTGACTTGAATTCCCCCTGAAAGCAACCAGGTGGAAGGTCCCATAGAAGTAAGGTGATAGGAAGTGGTAGAAACCAGATGATGGACTTTATCAGAAGGAAGTGGCAGGACACTGAAGAGACGGTGTTGGAAGGGGAGGGGCATAGAAAGAAGGTGGGGACTTCGTAGAAACCAGGCCGTGAGTTCCACAGAAACAAGATATTAATATTCACCTCCCCTCCCCCTGCCAAGGAACCAGATGGGAGAGTCCCTGGACCTCCGTTCCTGGGCATGATCTGAACCAGGCCACCAGGCTTTAACCAGGCCAGTTAAAGCCATCAAAGCTTCAACGAAGATGAGGGGCAGAGCAGAAACCAGATACGGGAGGAAATGCCATAGAAAGAAGATTCAGAGATGACAGCATATATTCTACTGAATCACCATGGCCAGGAATCTCTTCTTTTCCCCAAGTCTGAGGGAGGGTCCCTGAGAAACCAGGCGGCGCAGACAGAAATTCCTACAGGAGAGAGAAGACTAAGCTCAGAGCCTGACACCTTTCTTTTCCGCCTCATCAAAGGCATTCACCAGCCAGGTGGTGGCGCTGTAGGCCCAGAAAGCAGGTGATGGGGCCTGCAGAAAGCCACCACCAAGGTGAACAGTTCTGAGGCCTGCCCTCCACTCTAGAGACCTGTGAACTTAGCAAGATACCTAGAAATGGATGGAGGCCAGAGCAGTGAAGCTGTAGGCTCGACAGAAGCCAAGCAGGGAACTGATGGGCAAGAAGTGCCGTGTGGGTGGGGCCTGACATTTGTCCAGGCAGGTGGCAGTGGGGTGACCGGGCCTGTGGAAACAGGCAGGAGGAAGTTCATGGGAAACAGGTAGTGATTCCCATCGAAAGCAGGCAGCGAGTCCCAGAGAAAGTAGGCAGCGGGCCCCACAGAATAGAGTGGTTTCCACAACAATATAGAAGTGTGTCCCACCCGAAGTAGACTGAGTTCTACAGAAGGCAGGGAACAAATCCCACAGAAAGCAGGCAGCAAGTCCCATATAGAGCCATAGAAATGGAGACAATGGCAGGGAGTAAGACAAAGTAGGCAGGGGACCCCACTGATTCAGTGTGTCAACGGAATCCTCGCCCCAAGGCAAATAGTGAGATGTCCCATAGAGGTGGTAGGAAATGGTAAAAACCAGATGGTAGATTCCATACAAAGAGTGTGGCAGGCCATTGAAGAGACAGGTGATGGGAGAGAGTTTCATAGACTAAGGTGAGGACCTGACAGAAATCACACAGCAGGTCCCATAGAAGCACCGAGTTCCAGACAGTGGGTAGTGGATCCGGACATTGCATGCAGATCTTGCATGCAATGCATGGATCGTGCATTGCATGCAGACCAGTCCCTTAGAAAGCAGGCAGTGGGTGCCCTAGAGACAGGTGATAAGTTCCAGAGAGCAGGTAGTGTATTCCATCGGACGTAGACACCTTCCATAACAAAGCAGGCAGCCGGGCCTGTGGCCAGCAGGCACAGGTCTAGCAGCTGACTGGCTTTCCCTGGTGGCTCGGATGGTAAACAATCTACCTTCAATGCGGAAGACCCACGTTCAATCCCTGGGTGGAGACGATCCCTTGGAGAAGGAAATGGCAACCTACTCCAGTTTTCTTACCTGGAGAATCCCACAGGCAAGAGGAGCCTGGTGGGCCACAGTCACAAAGAGGCAGTCCCACACGACGGAGTGACTAACACTCTCGCTTTGCCCCCTGGGTGGGATCAAGGGCCCAGAGCTCCAGAAGAGGGAAGTCGTCTGGCTTCTACCATTTCCCACCACTGTGGTTCTGTGGGACATCCCATTGGTGGCTTGGGGGCAAGGATTCAGTTGACATACTGAATCCATGGGGCGCTCTGCTGGAGCTCTGACCACGCTGGATCCTCGGGGTCAGCAGGGTGCTGGTGGGTCTGTCTGGGAACCGGGTGACTGACGGATGCTTGCGATGAGGGGAGGGTGTCCCCCGCTGAGCCCCCTCTGACCCTCGGTGTCCCCGCCCCGCAGACACGTTCGCCAGCAAGGTGGCGGCGCTGCAGGACCAGTGCGCCGACGCGTCCATCGGCAACGTGACGGGCTCCAACGCCGTGAACGTGTTCCTGGGCCTGGGCGTGGCCTGGTCGGTGGCCGCCGTGTACTGGGCGGTGCAGGGCCGCCCCTTCGAGGTGCGCACTGGCACGCTGGCCTTCTCCGTCACGCTCTTCACGGTCTTCGCCTTCGTGGGCATCGCCGTGCTGCTCTACCGCCGCCGGCCGCACATCGGCGGCGAGCTGGGCGGCCCGCGGGGCCCCAAGCTCGCCACCACCGCGCTCTTCCTGGGCCTCTGGTTCCTCTACATCCTCTTCGCCAGCCTCGAGGCTTACTGCCACATCCGCGGCTTCTAGGGCCCTCCGCAGGGACTCGGCCTCCAGCCTCGAGACCGCTGCATCCGTGCTGGACGGAGATGCAACCTCCTCTCCGGGGACTCGGCCGCCCATCCGCCAGGGACGTGATCGCCGCCCCCCACCGCCCCCACCCCGTCCCCACTAATAGCCTTCACTCTTCCCCTCCGGAGCCTCCCCAGGTCTCCTGCAAAGAACAGCTCCTGCAGTTACCTGCAGCTCCTGCTCCCATCCCTGTTAATTACTGG